>JAVIAB010000088.1:69226449-69736449 GCA_032433765.1 Megaustenia siamemsis | reverse complement strand
GTTGCGCATTCAAGCCTCCTTCAATCTGCACCAAAGGACTCCTTCCGTTGAAATTGATCATTCCCCACACCATTACACCTCCACCACCGTGCGGCGGAGCTTCATCAACGCAATTTTGGGCAAAACGTTCATTAGGCCTACGGTATACCCTTCTCCGTCTGTCATGGCGTTGCAACAAAAAGGAAGATTCGTCACTAAACCAGATACGTCTCCATTGATTGTCGATTGTCCAGGGCCGATGCTGGTTGGCCCAAAGAAGTCGATTTTGGCGATGGCGGCGCGTTAAGACAGGTCCTCGGTGAGGTCGTCGTGCCATAAGTCCAGCGTCATGCAGTCTATTCCGGACAGTTTGCTCAGACACACGGCGTCCTGCAAGCAATGACTGCGCACTAGAGGAAGCTGTTGTAAACCTGTTTCTGAGGTGATGAACCCGAATAAAGCGATCTTCAGCTGCTGTTGTCACCCTGGGTCTCCCACTGCGGTGCCGGTCTTCAACTGAGCCAGTGGCTTGGAAACGGTGCCAAAGTCGACTGATGGTACTCTGCTGCACGTTTAGATGCCTGGCAACCTGATTTTGACTTTCGCCTGCTTGCAGACGACCGATAGCAATGTTTCGTAAATTTAGCGATAGACGCGCCATAATTGTTTGCTTAAAATTTAAATGAATTTGTTTGTGTAACCTCATCCTTTTATAGGGCTTCATTTGCGTGGGAAGTGAGCTGTGTTTACCAAAAAAATCACGATTTTTCCATGAACGCAACGTGAGTTATGTTAAAAAAATGCGTGATTAACAAGGGCAGCTACTGCGTTCTGACTATGCAAAAGAATCTCGAAATTTACGCTTAATCCTTGACCTGTATCTTGTTGACAAATTTTGGTATGGTTTGAGATACCCCGAAAAATTTTTTTTTCTAAAAAGATATAAATAATTAAGCTTGTACAAGCTATGCGTTTCTTTTTTTGGACAGTATATTTCTGGAGCCCATACGGTAATCAGTCCAGAACCCAAAATCTGGAATTGTGATCTGAAAAGTCCAAATTTTAAAAACTACATTTCGATATTTTTGAGAAAATAATTCTGGACAAATCCAACAGAAAACGGACAATACAATGCCCGAAACTAAATATTGGGACAGCTGGCCCCTGATCTACAACACACAACTATGTCTATCAGTACAAATGTTAAATCCCATCCTATACGATTAGTATAAATAGTGGACAGTAATGGCAAGTTAGAAGCGAGCGTTAAACTACTGAAACGACATTCTTTTTTTTTTTTTAAAGAAAAGCGACTGAAAAAGGCTAGAAATAAAACAAATTAGAAACGAGAGAATAAGAATCGAGATGGATCAAATCTTCAACTGCATACAATAATTGACGCAGAACAAATGTTGAACTACATACAGTCGACAT
Source organism: Megaustenia siamemsis (assembly GCA_032433765.1). Classification (NCBI taxonomy): domain Eukaryota; kingdom Metazoa; phylum Mollusca; class Gastropoda; order Stylommatophora; family Ariophantidae; genus Megaustenia; species Megaustenia siamemsis. The sequence goes on along the minus strand of JAVIAB010000088.1, from coordinate 69,735,036 downwards.
ATGTCATGACGTGTGGCACATGACGTTATTAACATACAAATTTACTTCTTTTTTTTTTTTTTTTGAGGGGCCAGTAGTGGGAACGCACACTCCTATAATGTATGGTGACAGCTTTACAAATATGGGACACAACACAATACTGACATTTCGGCGTACATGCGGCCTTTTTTTCAGAAAACGAGAACCACACACGTGTGTGTGTGTGTGTGTGTGTGTGTGTGTGTGTGCGTGCGTGCGTGCGTGCGTGCGTGCGTGCGTGCGTGTGTGTGTGTGTGTGTGTTTTTTAGTTACACGGAAGATTCTAATTTTTTTGCCTTTTTATTGTGCTAATTGTGAAAGAAAATGGTGAGCGTCTCCAAAATTGTTAATTCTGAAAGTATATAATTATAAAGACAACACGAATATGATCTATAACATTGCTAGATCTAGTAAGTGAAATGAGAAAATATTTATTTATCGCAGATTCTGAGACATTTTTCTATAAATTATTATATGTCATTTTAACTTTTTTTTTTTTTACTACATATGTATTCCTACTTCAATCTTCTTTTATTTGATGCATACAACATGTAGGTTTGTTCAATAATTACATTGTTGATATTAATTTTAAGGCAGTGGTGTCCTTCAATTTATTTTCTCCCTAAGACCTCTTTTTTCTGGGTGTATCATCTTGTATCTTGTTATATCATAAACAAAGAAATGCTCAAAACCCACAAGTGGATATCAAAATTGAGGGAATAGACCTGGAGACAGTTCAGAACTACAACTACCTTGGACATACTATAACCAGTGATGGAAAATGTACAACTGAAATAAACAAAAGAATAGGAATGGCAAAAAGTAATTTTAATGTCATGAAGAACATACTAACATCATGACAAATAACACCAGGGCTAAAACTAAGAATAGCAAAATGTTATGTCTTATCAACATTCTTATATGGTGCAGAAACATGGACATTAGACAAAAGAAACAGAACAGAAAATTGAAGCCTTCGAAATGTGGATATATAGAAGAATAGGTAGAATTGGATGGAAAGAAAAGAAAACAAACGATGAAGTCTTAAAACAACTATAAATGAAGAGAGAACTGCTAAACACAATTTTAAAAAGACAGATGCTATTTTTGGGCCATGTTAAAAGACACAACAGCCTACTAAAAGTAATCTTGGAGGGGAAAATACAAGGTAAAAGAGGCAGAGACAAAGCAAGACTAACATGAACGAGTAACATCAAAAGATGAACAAAGCAGCCTATGACAACCTGCACCATCAAAGCAAGAGACAGCAGAATGGTGCTCCATGGTAGGCAACCTTCGTTCGGAGATGGCACTCAATGATGATGATGATGTTATCGGTGCGTAAATTGTTAACAGGTTTTCTGAAGTCAATTTGGGTTCCCTCTTTGGTGCTGCGGAGTTAGCGCAACCCACACAGATCCTCTTGTGCTGTCAGGGAGAAGAAAGTCATGATAATGGTCATTGTCTGAGTGCGCATTCCGTGGGCGCTAGACAAACAAAAAAATCCTGAAATATCCATCATCATCTAGTTGCTTATCAAATCTTGGATCCAAAGACAGGTACTCTAAAGTTTGTTCTTCCCTTCGCAACTTGTCCAGCTTCTCCAGCAGTCAGCCCATGCGTGTCTGTGATATTTCCAACCCATTTTCTTCATGGTCTACCTCTCTCACGCCAACCTGATACTATGCCCTCCATAATGATCTTATGTTCAATTTATAGGAGTAGCAATATAAAAGCTCTTGTAACAACATAGATGGCTGTGGAGGTGGATGGATGTTTTAGATGAGAAGAGAGATGAACACGGACTGGAATCGAATTACGTGTTGATGTCAATTCTGAGCATGGCACCATTGTAACATGTTGAATAAAAATGATATTCTTCTTCCTCTTTGCAACTCCACGTGGAGCGTCTTCAACAAACACTTTCTAAGCCGTTTTATTTTTTGCCATTCTCTTAAGACCGTTCCTTGTCTTCCCTCCCCATCATCTTCATGTCTTCTTCCACTTGTCTTCTCCAAGAATACGTTGCCCTTCCTCTTTGTCTCTTTCCATGGGATTCCAAAAAAGGATCTATACTGTAATACTCTCAATTGGCTTCCGCAGTGTATGTGTCCTATCCAGTACCATAGTCTTCGATGTATATAAAGAATATTTGTAAATAAATAAAATTACAGCACAAGAAGGAACATTTATTTAACAAACAGTTTGAGAAACTTACAACTAGTCCATTTGTCTTGGAATTGATATGAATGGGTTCAACAATGTACCTAAATAAAGGCTCTATATAAACCGCCATATAACGGGCGATGACGTCAGTCAAGTTAAAGTTGTCATCTATCCAGTTCTTGTTGAGTGTTGGCCAATCGCTGGCAAGTGGGTCAGCCAGGTATGCTTTGATGGCAATCTCATCGGTGTTTTCTGATATGAAGACAGAGTAAAACACTCACCAAAGACATGAAGACAGAGTAAAACACTCACCACAGACATGAAGACAGAGTAAAACACTCACCACAGACATGAAGACAGAGTAAAACACTCACCACAGACATGAAGACAGAGTAAAACACTCAACACAGACATGAAGACAGAGTAAAACACTCACCACAGACATGAAGATATCGATGGTCTTAGTGAAATATAAATAATTCGTAAAACATTATTTCTATTTGTAATATATCAGTTTGCATTTGTAAAACGTCAGATGTATTAGTAAAAAGGTTATTGCATAATGTCTGGAGTCTTTCTATGGTTTGAAACCTTTCTATTGGACAATGTCTAGTGTCTTTCAATGTCTGGAGCCTTCCTATTGGACAATGTTGGAGTCTTTCAAGATTTTGAACCTTCATATTGAACAATTTCTAGTGTCTTTCAATGTTTAGAACCTTCCTTTTGGACAATGTCTAGTGTCTTTCAATGTTTAGAGCCTTCCTATTGGACAATGCCTAGTGCCTTTCAATTTTTAGAGCCTTCCAATTGGACAATGCCTAGTGCCTTTCAATTTTTAGAGCCTTCCTATTGGACAATGTCTAGTGCCTTTCAATGTTTAGAGCCTTCCTATTGGACAATTTCTAGTGTCTTTCAATGTTTAGAGCCTTCCTATTGGGCAATGTCTAGTGTCTTTCAATGTTTAGAGCCTTCTTATTGGACAATGTCTAGTGCCTTTCAATGCTTCGGGCCTTCCTATTGGACAATGTTTGGAACCTTCCTATTGGACAATGTTTGGAGCCTTTCTATTGGACAATGTTTGGAGCCTTTCTATTGGACAATGTTTGGAGCCTTTCTATTGGACAATGTTTGGAACCTTCCTATTGGACAATGTTTGGAGCCTTTCTATTGGACAATGTTTGGAGCCTTTCTATTGGACAATGTTTGGAGCCTTTCTATTGGACAATGTTTGGAGCCTTTCTATTGGACAATGTTTGGAGCCTTTCTATTGGACAATTTTTGGAGCCTTTCTATTGGACAATGTTTGGAGCCTTTCTATTGGACAATGTTTGGAGCCTTTCTATTGGACAATGTTTGGAGCCTTTCTATTGAACAATGTTTGGAGCCTTTCTATTGGACAATTTTTGGAGCCTTTCTATTGAGCAATGTTTGGAGCCTTTCTATTGAACAATGTTTGGAACCTTTCTATTGGACAATTTTTGGAGCCTTTCTATTGAGCAATGTTTGGAACCTTTCTATTGGACAATTTTTGGAGCCTTTCTATTGAACAATGTTTGTAGCCGTTCTATTGAACAATGTTTGGAGCCTTTCTAGTGGACAATGTTTCGAACCTTTCTATTGGAAAATGTTTGGAAGCTTTCTATTGGACAATGTTTGAAGCCTCTCTGTTGGATTATGTTTGGAGCCTTTCTATTGGACAATGTTTCGAACCTTTGTATTGGACAATGTTTGGAAGCTTTGTATTACACAATGTGTGGAGTCTTTCTATTGGACAATGTGTTAAGTCTTTGTATTGGACAATGTTTGAAACCTTTCTATTGGACATTGTTTGGAGAGTTTCTATTACGCAATATTTTAAGTTTTTCTATTGGATAACAGTGCTACTAACCTTCGTGTACACAGATTTGTAGAACCGTTTCATATTTGTCAAGTAGAGTGGTTCCCCTTGTTTGATCTCTTCTGAGACAATTTCTGAAACGAGATAATTGTGACAATGGTTACGGTACACATTTATAGATGTTGTTAATGATATGGGCGGAAAAGATGATCGATGATGTGGTAGATGTTGAAACGATACTCGGGGAAGGCGGGGGGGGGGGGGGGGGGGGAGACGGTCGTTCTCGTGAAGATGGAAATTATCGAAATGTTGGAGATACATTTTGTAGGGAAGTGTAGAGATTGGTGGAGTTAGACTATCTATCTATCTATCTATCTATCTATCTATCTATCTATCTATCTATCTATCTATCTATCTATCTATCTATCTATCTATCTATCTATCTATCTATCTATCTATCTATCTATCTATCTGTCTGTCTGTCTGTCTGTCTGTCTGTCTGTCTGTCTGTCTGTCTGTCTGTCTGTCTGTCTGTCTGTCTGTCTGTCTGTCTGTCTGTCTGTCTGTCTGTCTGTCTGTCTGTCTGTCTGTCTGTCTGTCTGTCTGTGTCTGTCTGTGTCTGTCTGTCTGTCTGTCTGTCTGTCTGTCTGTCTGTCTGTCTGTCTGTCCGTTCGTTTATCTGTCTGTCTGTCTATCTATCTGTCCGTCCATCCATCTATCTATCTGACTGCCTCTCCCTTTGTCTGTCAATTCACCTGTCTATTGCTCCCTCTATCCGAATACATCACGTGGGACAATGACTCTAGACCCATCAAGTCCGACAATCTTTGCTATGAAGTGCCAGAGTTTGCGATAACTACATCGCCACACATCCTTGTTCTGAGCAAATTCCTCAACCGTGGCAAGGGATCTGTTGCCTGATCTTTTTGCCCCTCGTCTCAGTATTCTTTTCAATGTAATTAAAATCCCTAAAACTGAACAGTTGATAGCTGACGCGTCTAAAATAGATGATTTTGTTAAATGCACTGATGGGACTGTGTTGCAAGTCAAAAGGGCAAGATGCGGTTTCTCATCGAGAGTCAGGGACAGAATTATTGCAAAACAGAACAGAGTTTAATATGTGGCTATTTCCTGTATGGGAGTGGAGATTAAAGCAGTTTCAATGAAATGTTACAAGGAAACATTACAAGGAAATATTACAAGGAAATGTTACAAGGAAATGATACAAGGAAACGGTACAAGGAAATTTTACAAGGAAATGTTACAATGAAATGTTATGAAAATGTTACAAAAAATGTTTCAAGGAAATGTTACAATGAAATGTTACAATGAAATGCTACAAGAAAATGTTACAAGGAAATGTTACAAGAATATGTTACAGGAAAATGTTACAAGAAAATGTTACAAGGATATGTTACAAGGAAATGATACAAGGAAATGTTACAAGAAAATGTTACAAGGAAATGTTACAAGGAAATGTTACAAGAAAATGTTACAAGAAAATGTTAAAAGGAAATGTTACAAGGAAATGTTACAAGGAAATGTTACAACAAAATGTTACAACGAAATGTTTAAATAAAATGTTACAAGGAAATGTTAAAAGGAAATGTTGCAATAAAATGTTACAAGAAAATGTTAAAAGGAAATGTTACAAGGAAATGTTACAAGGAAATGTTACAATAAAATGTTACAAGAAAATGTTAAAAGGAAATGTTACAAGGAAATGTTACAAGGAAATGTTACAATAAAATGTTACAACGAAATGTTAAAATAAAATGTTACAAAGAAATGTTAAAAGGAAATGTTGCAATAAAATGTTACTTGAACATGTTACAATAAAATGTTACAAGGAAATGTTAGAAGAAAATGTTACAGGAAAAGTTACAAAGAAATGTTACAAGGAAATGTTACAGAGGTCATAATGATAATCGTCATCAGAATCAGGTCGCATATCATTTACAGGACATTACATTCACCAGAACCCGTCTGAAGTAATCTCTGTCTCTAGCCAGATCTACCACAGAACGTTACATTCACCAGAACCCGTCTGAAGTAATCTCTGTCTCTAGCCAGATCTACCACAGAACGTTACATTCACCAGAACCCGTCTGAAGTAATCTCTGTCTCTAGCCAGATCTACCACAGAACGTTACATTCACCACAGCCCGTCTGAAGTAATCTCTGTCTCTAGTCAGATCTCCCACAGAACGTTACATTCACCACAGTCCGTCTGAAGTAATCTCTGTCTCTAGCCAGATCTCCCACAGAATGTTACATTCACCACAACCCGTCTGAAGTAATCTCTGTCTCTAGCCAGATCTCCCACAGAATGTTACATTCACCACAACCTGTCTGAAGTAATCTCTGTCTCTAGCCAGATCTCACAGAGAACGTTGCATTCACCACAGCCCGTCTGAAGTAATCTAAGTCTCTAGCCAGATCTCCCACAGAATGTTACATTCACAGCAACCCGTCTGAAGTAATCTCTGCCTCTAGCCAGATCTCCCACAGAATGTTACATTCACCACAACTCGTCTGAAGTAATCTCTGTCTCTAGCCAGATCTCTCAGAGAACGTTGCATTCACCACAGCCCGTCTCAAAGAATCTCTGCCTCTAGCCAGATCTCCCACAGACGTTGCATTCACCACAACCCGTCTGAAGTAATCTCTGTCTCTAGCCAGATCTCCCACAGAACGTTGCATTCACCACAGCCCGTCTCAAAGAATCTCTGCCTCTTGCCAGATCTCCCACAGAACGTTGCATTCACCACAACCCGTCTGAAGTAATCTCTGTCTCTAGCCAGATCTCCCGCAGAACGTTGCATTCACCACAGCCCGTCTCAAAGAATCTCTGCCTCTAGCCAGATCTCCCACAGAACGTTGCATTCACCACAACCCGTCTGAAGTAATCTCTGTCTCTAGCCAGATCTCCCACAGAACGTTGCATTCACCACAGCCCGTCTCAAAGAATCTCTGCCTCTAGCCAGATCTCCCACAGAACGTTGCATTCACCACAACCCGTCTGAAGTAATCTCTGTCTCTAGCCAGATCTCCCACAGAACGTTGCATTCACCACAACCCGTCTGAAGTAATCTCTGCCTCTAGCCAGATCTCCCACAGAACGTTACATTCACCACAACCCGTCTGAAGTAATCTCTGCCTCTAGCCAGATCTCCCACAGAACGTTGCATTCACCACAACCCGTCTGAAGTAATCTCTGTCTCTAGTCAGATCTCTCACCACTTCTGATGTCATCTTTAACATCTCCAAGATAACTTAAAACCACCATCTTCTTGGTCTGCCCTTGATGTTTCGGCCATGAACCGGGCCTTCCATTATTATTCTTTCCAGCCCGCTGTTTCTTTTGACTTGACCATAGTATTTTAAATTCCTCTGTAAAATGGTGTCTGTAGGCAAATTCTTTTTAATGTGTAAATCCTTTTAAATGTCTTTTTCATTTTCCAATGTGTCTTAAAGATTTTTTTTTCCTTCCTTGTTTTGTGAGAAATAGTCCATGATTCACAACCATATTCTGCTATTGAAATGATACATGCCATCGGTAATTATGCTGACGTAACTATTAAAAATGTTAGAACAAAATAATAATTAGATCTATCATAAAAATTAACGTTTTAAAAATGGACGTAAGTACTAGAACAACTCAAACAGTAGATGCGTTAACAATGTCAAAAAAAAGAGAGTTTTATAAAACATAAACATTCAACTTAAAATACAACATTCAACAATTGCGGACATTGAAAATATCGATATTCTTAAATGTTGACAAGAAATTAACTTTAATTCAGAATTATAAAGAATGACAAAATGTATGAAACTAACAGAATGACTATTGACATCTTCCACTTAAAGATTACGACAAACCTTGCAAACTCGTTACCAAAAGCATATACTTTATTAAAGCTCATTAAATTGGTAAGATATTATAGAAATGGTAAATTCGTAAGATATTATAGAAATAATAAATTGGTAAGATATAATAGAAATGGTAAATTCGTAAAATAATTTAGAAACGGCAAATTTGTTAAGCTATTGTTTTAGAAATGGTAATTTCGTAAGATATTTTAGAACTGGTAAATTGTTAAGATATTTTAGAACTGGTAAATTGGTAAGATATTTTAGAAATGGTAGATTGGTAAGATATTTTAGAATTGGTAAATTGGTCAGGTATTTTAGAACTGGAAATTGGTAAGAAATTTTAGAACTTGTAAATTGGGAAGATATTTTAGAACTGGTAAATTCGTAAAATAATTTAGAAATTGTAAATTGTTTTGCAATGGGAACGAAATCAACAACTGGCACACACAATGAGGGAAAGAAGTGAGAGTATAAAAAAGTGGCTAGATTAGGGTTATGTCAGAGGTCATTTTCATTTCACGTAAACTACGACAGAGCGCAACCAGATAAAATCAACACTTCATTTCAGAGCAAGAGGTATGTTTACAGCACTCAGAGAAAATGACAAATAATCAACAACAGAAAGAAACAAGGAACAATATATGGCCCGAAGCAGGATCGAACCCGTATTCCTTGGCACAGCGCCTTGCCACAAAAAGCCAAAACACTAGAGAACACTGTGTGCTGTAAACATACCTCTTTCCCTGAATTCATTCGCTGATTATCGCCTCGGAGGAGCCGCGATAGCTCAGTGGTTAGTGAACTGGACTACAAAGGACAAGGGGCAGGGTTCGATTCCAAACGACGGCTTCCGGTTCACCCAGCCTTAAATGGGTACCGGATTTTTTTTCTGGGAAAGTAAAGCAGCACGGGCGTAATACCGACCACATTACCCAAAAATCATGTGCTGAAGATCTGTAAAATATAGTGTCACTAACATCACATTTCCCTATACGCCACTTGGCGTGACAGGGGTACTTTATTTTTTTTTATTATCGCCTCGAAAGTTTCCCTCTATAATAATATTCATCTATTATTACTTTTCTCCTCTCTAAAAGCAATGCTTCTGGCTGAATACCAAAACGATGAATTCCATAAATGTTACATGTTTACCAACAGAAATAGACTCACCAATCTCCTTTCAAACAAAAACAGATAAAAAATAAATAGCAAAAATAGATAACACGAACTAGATATATTAACTTGCAAGTTATCTCTCCTTTATGCAAATTCCTATGTCTGTGACTTACCTTCAAGAGTGGCCAAGTTGTTCGCCGAAACGGCAGATTGGAGTGCAACAATCAGCTGTCCATTTTGAGAGACGGTCTCCCTGTTAAAGCGGCCACAAGAAAACTCAACGAAGTCTCGGCATGGATCAGCTGACATGTTCATGTATGATATTATTGTGGCCGCTGGACAGAACGGGATTAGTTAGATCATTGTTACGACTTGACATAGGATTAATTATATCATTGTTACGACCTGACATAGGATTAATTAGATCATTGTTATAGACGACATAGAGATTAATTAGATCATTGTTACGACCAGACATAGGATTAATTAGATCATTGTTATAGACGACATAGAGATTAATTAGATCATTGTTATAGACGACATAGAGATTAATTAGATCATTGTTATAGACGACATAGAGATTAATTAGATCATTGTTATAGACGACATAGAGATTATATTAATTAGATCATTGTTATAGACGACATAGAGATTAATTAGATCATTGTTATAGACGACATAGAGATTAATTAGATCATTGTTATAGACGACATAGAGATTAATTAGATCATTGTTATAGACAACATAGAGATTGATTAGATCATTGTTATAGACGACATAGGATTAATTAGATCATTATTATAGACGACATAGAGATTAATTAGATCATTGTTATAGACGACATAGAGATTAATTAGATCATTGTTATAGACGACATAGAGATTAATTAGATCATTGTTATAGACGACATAGAGATTAATTAGATCATTGTTATAGACGACATAGAGATTAATTAGATCATTGTTATAGACGACATAGAGATTGATTAGATCATTGTTATAGACGACATAGAGATTAATTAGATCATTGTTATAGACGACATAGGATTAATTAGATCATTGTTATAGACGACATAGAGATTAATTAGATCATTGTTATAGACGACATAGAGATTAATTCGATCACTGTTATAGACGACATAGAGATTAATTAGATCATTGTTATAGACGACATAGAGATTAATTAGATCATTGTTATAGACGACATAGAGATTAATTCGATCACTGTTATAGACGACATAGAAATTAAATAGAACATTATCATAGACTTGACACAGAGATTACTTACATCATTTATATAGACTTGAGATAGAGATTATTTATAACATTGTTATAGACTTGACAAAGAGATTAATTAGAATATTGTTATAGACTTAACGTATATAATAATTAGAACATTGTTATAGAGTTCACATACAGATTACTTAGATCAGGGATGGCCAATTTCTTTCAAATGTCGGGCCACTTTGTGCCATAGAGATTGTCAGAATAAACTTGACATAGAGATTGTCAGAATAAACTGGACATAGAGATTGTCAGAATAAACTGGACATAGAGATTGTCAGAATAAACTTGACATAGAGATTGTCAGAATAAACTTGACATAGAGATTGTCAGAATAAACTTGACATAAAGATTGTCAGAATAAACTTGACATAGAGATTGTCAGAATAAACTGGACATAGAGATTGTCAGAATAAACTTGACATAGAGATTGTCAGAATAAACTTGACATAGAGATTGTCAGAATAAACTTGACATAGAGATTGTCAGAATAAACTTGACATAGAGATTGTCAGAATAAACTTGACATAGAGATTGTCAGAATAAACTTGACATAGAGATTGTCAGAATAAACTGGACATAGAGATTGTCAGAATAAACTTGACATAGAGATTGTCAGAATAAACTTGACATAGAGATTGTCAGAATAACTTGACATAGAGATTGTCAGAATAAACTGGACATAGAGATTGTCAGAATAAACTTGACATAGAGATTGTCAGAATAAACTTGACATAGAGATTGTCAGAATAAACTGGACATAGAGATTGTCAGAATAAATTTGACATAGAGATTGACAGAATAAACTTGACATAGAGATTGTCAGAATAAACTTGACATAGAGATTGTCAGAATAAACTTGACATAGATATTGTCAGAATAAACTTGACATAGAGATTGTCAGAATAAACTTGACATAGAGATTGTCAGAATAAACTTGACATAGAGATTGTCAGAATAAACTTGACATAGAGATTGTCAGAATAAACTTGACATAGAGATTGTCAGAATAAACTTGACATAGAGATTGTCAGAATAAACTTGACATAGAGATTGTCAGAATAAACTTGACATAGAGATTGTCAGAATAAACTTGACATAAAGATTGTCAGAATAAACTTGATATAGAGATTGTCAGAATAAACTTGACATAGAGATTGTCAGAATAAACTTGACATAGAGATTGTCAGAATAAACTTGACGTAGAGATTGTCAGACTAAACTTGACATAGAGATTGTCAGAATAAACTTGACATAGAGATTGTCAGACTAAACTTGACATAGAGATTGTCAGAATAAACTTGACATAGAGATTGTCAGAATAAACTTGACATAGAGATTGTCAGAATAAACTTGACATAGAGATTGTCAGAATAAACTTGACATAGAGATTGTCAGAATAAACTTGACATAGAGATTGTCAGAATAAACTTGACATAGAGATTGTCAGATATCTCATATGAAGAACATTTATTTTTAAAATAAACGAGATGAAGAAAAAATGGTTGTGCGATTAATGAGATGAAAAACATTTGATTTTAAAATAAATTAAAAGTAGAATATTATATTGTACAACAAATGAGAGGAAGAACATTATATTGCACAATAAATGAGAAGTGGAACCTTATATTGTACAATAAATGAGAGGTAGAACTTTATACTGTACAATAAATGAGATTAAGAACATTTGAATGTGCCACTCGAGTGGTCACATCCCTCGGCGATTCATCGTTACCTGTATTGTAACAATCTGAAGTGCTGCAGACTTTCTCTGTTGCTGAAACTGAAATAACAAAAAGAAAGAAACAGAGAGAACGTTATCACCTGTAGACTCCTAACACAAGCCAGGAGTGGGCAACATTTACAAACATAATACAAACCAGGAGTGGGCAACATTTACAAACATAATACAAACCAGGAGTGGGCAACCTTACAAACATAATACAAACCAGGAGTGGGCAACATTTACAAACATAATACAAACCAGGAGTGGGCAACATTTACAAACATAAGACAAACCAGGAGTGGGCAACCTTTTATTCCCCGAGGGAGCCATGTGAAAACTATGACACCGAAGGCCAGATACCATCGCTTAATGAAGCCATTATATAAATTACCTAATTTGCATACACAGGCGGTTATAATGTCAAATCTTTTGGGATGGAGTTATGGTAATTTTCAAATCACTCACAAGGGACGGTCAAAATAGTTTGGCGTGCCGATTCTGGCCTGCGGGCCGTAGGTTGCCCACCTCTAATATAAACATACTTGACTTCTATATTTACCAACTAAGCTATCCTGTTTCTCTAGAAAGAATATAACCCTGTCCCAGTTTGCGATTATACATTAACTGTATTATATAACTATTATATAGAACCATTTCTGACCTATGGAAGCGAAACATGGACAGTACACAAACAAATGAGATGACAATTAGAGGCCACAGAGATGGGTTTTCTCAGAAGAATGTTGAAAGTTCCCTGGACAGATAAAAAGACCAATGAGGAAGTTCTCAAAGAGGCCAACACAGAAAGGGAGCTCTTAAAAAACATCAGAAAGAAGCAATCAACATTTTTCGGGCGCATCATGAGAAGAGGAAAGTTGGAATACTTGGTTACAACTGGCAAAATAAAAGGAAAGAGAGATCGCGAACGACAAAGATAGAAAATACTGGATAGCTTGGTGTCATCGCATGGAAAACAGTCAACAACAGAACTGATACGATGCACTGTAGATAGAAGATTGTGGAGGGACATGATCACCTACGCCAAACGATATGGCACATGATGATGGTATTATATTAAAATCTGCCTTATATTTGTATTCCTGTTGTATTCTTATCACAATCGTTATCTGTCATCACAAGCATCTAACGATGAATGTTCTTGTGTAACTAAAGTACAGATCCGCAAGTGGCGTATAGGGAATATGGTGTTAGTGACCATAATTTTTACAAACCTTCGGCACATGATTTTTGGGGTAATGTGGTCGGTATTACGCCCGTGCCGTTTTACTTTCCCAGAAAAAATCCAGTACCCATTTAAGGCTGGGTGAACAGGAAGCCGTCGATCAGGATTGAACCCGACCTCTTGTCCTTTGTAGTCCAGTTCACTAACCACTGAGCTATCGCGGCTCCCGTGTTTCCGTATAGTCATCACAATTTTTATCCTTACCTGAGATATTAACTTGCGTGGTATTAACCTTATCCGTCGCCGATGCTGAGGAAAAATACGAAAAAGTGCCATCATTAATCATCTTGAATCACGTGACATCTTCCGCACATATCTAGGCAAATAAACATGTCACATACAACATAAGAATAATGTTCTTTTCTCTCATTATCTTATTTGAAGAAACATTACAGCAATACTAAGGCTGAAGGAAGAATTACACAATCATAATACGTGAAAAGGACACTATTTCTTTCTTTCATTCATCTTTCTTTCTTTCTTTCTTGCTTTCATGTCCCTCTGCGTTCAGCAACTGACGACTCCAGTTCTGTATTGGTTGATAAAACCTCTTATTCGCCCGCTAAGTTTCTCCTTTCTGGCTGTGCCCATCTTAACTCCCATCTCTTTCATCCGAAGGAGTGACGTGACTCATGGTTGTCGAAGTCCTGTGCCCTTCCGCCATCTCGGAGAGCATTGATGACGTCCGATCCATTTGTTGACTGTCTTCAACGATAGCGCAGCTAGCCAACCTGTCCGCTCTTTAATTTCCCGTATTCTCGCATGTCAAGGGTAGGTAGACAAGGGTGACTGCGTATTGTTGACTTCTGTAATGACTCGACCCACTCTCAGCGTACAGTCCAACATTTCTTACCATGCTCATCGAATCATTGAGCATACAGACGTGGATGTTTAGTTTGTGTCTAATTACAAGAAGTATGTTAAACTTTATTTGTGAGTAAATAACGAATCTTATATCTTATCTTCCTATATCTTATCTTTATATATCTTATCTTCCTATATCTTATCTTCATAAATCTTATCTTCCTATATCTTATCTTCCTAAATCTTATCTTCCTAGATCTTATCTTCATATATCTTATCTTCTATATTTTATCTTCATATATCTTATCTTCCTATATCTTATCTTCCTATATCTTATTTATTAGACACTAGTGAAGTTAGACACCGTGAAGGAAAGCAAAAATAAAGGACTCAGCCTCACTAGCAAAAATAAAGGACTCAGCCTCACTAGCAAAAATAAAGGACTCTGCCTCAATAGCAAAAAGACAGAAGTAATAGTAGCAACAAAGAAAAAGACATCACCTCAGTGCACAATAAAGACAAGTGGAGCAATATTAAAACAGGTAAATGGATTTAAATGTTTGGGAACTTTGTTAACCTCAGATGGTAGAGGTACAACACAGGTGAGATGCAGAATGTCTCAGGCAAAAGCAGGTTTCCAAAAAAATTAGAAAGATACTGTGCAATCCATTTTTGACAATAGAAACAAGAAAAAGAGTTCCTAAATGTTATGTAGAGCCAGTCTTAACATATGGATGTGAATCATGGACAATTTGACAACAGACAAGAAAATTGCTGGAGGCTGTACAAATGTGGTTTTATAGAAGAATGTTAAGAATGCCATGGAGAGCTAAGAAGAGTAAGGAAAACGTTCTGAAAGAGGCCAAGCAAAAAGAGAGCTAATTTCCAATATTAGGAAGAAATAATAAATATTTTTAGCCATGTAATGAGAAGGAAACAGCTGGAATATATTGTAACAACAGGGAAAATTTAGGGACAAAGAGATAGAGGGTAGCAATGAGAAAAGATACCAGACAGCTTAATTAACAGAATGGTTTGGCAGAAGGTCAACAACAGAAATGGTAAATAAGTGTCGAGATCGAAAGTTGTGGAGAGACATGATCACCTACGCCAGCAGACATGGTACTTGATGATGATGATATCTTATCGTATTGGTAATAAAAAGTCCATCAATATAAAGAAAGCTTTCACTCCATATATGTATGTTACCTTGGTCGCTGTACTTGATGAAATGGTACGCAAAGAAGACAACGAAGATGACTGTCGTGATAAAGAATAAAACAGCAAAACTGTGCTTAGTATGAGCAACCTTGGCCTTGTAGTCTTGGAGTTCTCTATTAGCCTGTTAAAGTACAAGGAAGTGAAGGTGTCAATGTCTCTAGCACTACGTGACTCGCTACATCTTTATCAAATCTCGAGCTGCATGCCGAGGGTGGTTACTATAAAATACTATGTGTGCCGTAGTACACAATTTAGAAAATGTTTTATTTAGTAGAATGTTTATATAGATAGGGAGCCGCGATAGCTCAATGGTTAGTGAATTGGACTACAAGGGATAGGGTTCGAACACAACCGACGGCTTTCGGATTCACCCAGCCTTAAAATGGGTATAGGTCTTTTTTCTGGGAAAGTAAAACGGCACGGGCGTAATACCGACCACATTACCCTAAAATCGTGTGCTGAAGGTCTGTAAAATATATAGTCACTAACACCACATTCCCTATACGGCACATGGCGTGACGGGGCTCTTTACTTTTTTTTTTTTTTTTACATAGATATTATGATGATTTTAGGAAGCATAATTACTGAAATAAAAACATCACTAATGGACAAAAATAATTCCAACAATACTCGTTCTCATATATAAAAGCACAGCTTTCACAGAAAGGATAATATAGAGAAGCTTTGCAGTACTTTTAAAACAACATAAGGTATACATTTATTACTGACGTATATATATATATATATATATATATATATATATATATATATATACATCTTAAGAACATTGATAGAAAGATCTATATAGGTAAAAAAATTATATATGTGCTTTATAGACTACACAAAGGCATTTGACAAATTAAAGCATGTGGAAATAATTAGTATGCTGGTGAAATTAAACATTGATGGCAAGGATCTGCGAATTATAAAAAAAACATGTACTAGCAACAAACTGCAGCTATACGAATTAACAACCAAACAGGACAATTCCAATACATAAAACAAGGAGTCAGAGAAGGCTGTGTTCTGTCGCCTGATTTGTTTTCACTTTACAGCGAACATATTATGAGATCAATAGTAGACAAAAAAGGAATTAAAGTCAACGATCACAACATAAATAATTTGCGATATGCGGATGACACAGTCTTAATAGCAGAGACAGAGAATAAACTACAAGAAATGATAGACGTAATAGTAAAAGAAAGCAACAAAAAAGGAATCAGTCTGAACAGTAAGAAAACAGAAGTAATGGTTATATCGAAGAAACAATCATCACCATCATGTAGCATAATAATAAACAAGTGCAACGTTTCAAATACTTTGACACAATAATAACATCAGATGGAATATTCACCACAGAAATAAAAAGCAGAATAGCTCAGGCCAAAATAGCATTTCAGAAAATGAAAAATATCTTATGCAACAAATCTGTCAAAAGAAGTGAGAAAGAGAGTTCATCAGTGCTATATAGAACCAGTTCTGACCAATGGAAGCGAATCATGGACAGTAGACAAACAAATGAAAAGACGATTAGAGGCTACAGAGATGGGATTTCTCAGAAGAATGTTGAAAGTTCCCTGGACAGCTTAAAAGACCAATGAGGAAATTCTCAAAGAGGCCAACACAAAAAGGGAGCTCCTAACAAACATCAGAAAAAGACAATCAACATTTTTTCGAGCACATCATGAGAAGAGGAAAGTTGGAATACTTGGTTCATCATGTGCCATACCGGTTGGCGTAGGTGATCATGTCCCCCCACAATCTTCTATCTACAGTGCATTATATCAGTTCTGTTGTTGACTGTTTTCCATGCCATGACACCAAGCTATCCAGTATTTTCTCTCTTTGTCGTTCGCGATATCTCTTTCCGTTTATTTTGCAAGTTGTAACCAAGTATTCCAACTTTCCTCTTCTCATGATGTGCCCGAAAAATGTTGATTGCTTCTTTCTAATGTTTTTTAAGAGCTCCCTTTCTGTGTTGGCCTCTTTGAGAACTTCCTCATTGGTCTTTTTAGCTGTCCAGGGAACTTTCAACATTCTTCTGAGAAATCCCATCTCTGTGGCCTCTAATCGTCTTTTCATTTGTTTGTCTACTGTCCATGATTCGCTTCCATAGGTCAGAATTGGTTCTATATAGCACCGATGAACTCTCTTTCTCATTTTTATTGACATAGATTTGTTGCATAAGATATTTTTCATTTTATGAAATGCTATTTTGGCGTGAGCTATTCTGCTTTTTATTGCTGTGGTGCATCTCCCATCTGATGTTATTATATACTTGGTTACAACTGGCAAAATAAACGGAAAAAGGTATCGCGGACGACAAAGAGAGAAAATACTGGATAGCTTTGTGTCATGGCAGGGAAAACAGTCAACAACAGAACTGATACGATGCAGTGTAGATAGAAGATTGTGGAAGGACATGATCCCCTACGCCAACCGGTATGACACATGATGATGATGCTATTAATTTTGCTTTAATTTTTTCAACCTTTGTCGGCTAAACTTCACTTTATCATCCGCCCTTAAAATCACGTTAAATTGGCGCATCTTCTATGTGTCATGTTTTACATCAACTTGTTTTACAACATCTACAACATCTTCAACACGACAATTTGATCTTTTCTCTTTGACCCAAATCGATTTTGGCGACCTGTTTTGTCTATATCAAAGGTCACCAATGGGAAGTGAAGAAAGATGATTGACAGCTCATTATCACAGATTCTAAGGCACAGAATTAGATCGTTCAGGCCCTTTACCTACCATAGGTCATGCTTCCACAAACCAAGTAAATCAACCTGCCACGCACCCAAAATAAACAGCAATGACGTCAGCCATTATTATTCCTTTTAATCTGATGAATGATGGAGCTTAAATAATTCGTTACTGGCACCAGTTTTAGTGCCGGGAGTGTGAGAACCTTTCCGGACATCAAATTGGGAGCACATTGAATAAAAGGCATTGAGATGTCAGTACTTTAAGTTGAGGTCAGACAGAAGTGATGAATTTCTGGACATAGAAGAACGCGGTAAGTAAATTATCAACTTGAATATCTTGCCAGTAGAACCGCTGGCAGTAGGTCTCCACACGCACGCTTGTTGGAATTATTTTCAGTCTAACATTTCTCCCACTGCCTGCTATTTAAACATCAGCTAGTTATTTATGACGAGTGTATTCGTGTTTTTCCCCGCTTGGTATAATTATTTCAGAAATGAATAGAAACATAAAAGATATAGTAAAGAAGAACTCCCCCTGCCTCGGGGAGTAGAGTGTATTATGGTAGTTTTTTTTTTGTCTGTTCTCTCATGTAAAACTATCATAATGCACAGCTATTCATCTCGTTTCTGACCTCATCAAGGCCAGCTCCTTGTCGTGGGGATGAGGCTTAACAGTCATCAGGGACTGAAAACAAAGAATGACCAGGCCTTCCTACACCCGAGCAAGACCACAGGTTGCTCTAGCAAGTTTAAGTGCTGAAGTCGAAGGCAACCAGTCAAAAGGCGCACTACAACAATTAGGATGCCACACACTCACGCCAATGGGAAGTATGTCATTAACCGCAAATCGATATGGCACTCGCCCTGTGATAGACACTCAGGCAGGTGCAGCGTGGGCCCTCAGCCTCGAAAGGACCCAACCACTACAGGAAACGACATTGCAGATACAGACAATACTTCGGGCGAACGAAAGATAGATAGATGGATAGATCTCGTTTCTGCTTATCAGCTTTACCATCGAATCGCATTTCTTTGACTATTTCCAGATCTTAAACTGACCTGCTTGAACTAAAGTGTCAAATTTGTTCCTGTTTATTTAGGTATCCCACCCTGTTTTATTGTAACCAGTAGGCTCGTGTACATTGCCCTTCCGGCCTAGCTCTCCAAACATCCCTCTTCACTGCTCAATACTTCTCAGTGCGACTCTTATCCGTTGTGGTTTCCATTTTCTTCATTTAAATCTGACATGTCCTTATTCTTTTTTCTAAGTTTGTATTTGACAATTCATAGTTAGACTCAACTTTTTGAGTCGTTAAGCCCGATTCATCCGACTACACCGCGGGAGATAGGAAACTCTTTATACACAGATTCTCAGGAAGGAATCTGATCATCGGAATTAAAAAACTTCATCAAAAGTGTATTTTTGCTCTTAATGACATCATAGGTGACAGGGGGCGGGGCTAGCCTGGGCGCATGACCTCCAGGCGCCACTCTCCTGCTCCGTTTAAATCTCTCCCAGGTCACTGTGTCGCTGACTGGGGGGGGGGGGGATTTTAAACAAAATTTATTTTGCGTTCACCAACTTTCACCTCTGGTCCTGTTTATAGAGACTAGGAACTAAATTTTGCATGTTAATCGTTTTTTTTTTTCTCTTGCAGTAGTGTGCACACGGGTCCCTCGCTGCACAGGCAGTTAACTTCGTCTTCGGAGGTACTCATATATTTTTTCAGTTGATGATTAATTGACGTTTCAAGCCGGGCCTCGCTGCTGAGACCAGGTGTGGTTGCCGCAGAGAGAAATCATAAATAAAGATCCCATTAGTTGCAGCCAGGATTTGAACTCACAACGAGTAAAGGCATCAAGATGCATAGAGATGTGAAGCTGCTATAACTCACAACCTTTGAACTCACAACCTCTCTGTCTTGAGACCGGCGTTTAGCTTCGATACTAACCAGTCCCATCACACCTTCTCCCGAGAGGAAATTTGATTTTCTCTCTTTCTCTATCTTTCTTCCGTCCATCGGATGGATTGACTTCTGAGATTTTCTAACGTCACAACGGACTCTTCTCTTATTCTTATTCTTACTCTTCTCTTATTCTTATTCTTACTCTTCTCTTATTCTTATTCTTACTCTTCTCTTATTCTTATTCTTACTCTCTCTTATTCTTATTCTTACTCTTCTCTTATTCTTATTCTTACTCTTCTCTTATTCTTATTCTTACTCTTCTCTTATTCTTATTCTTACTCTTCTCTTATTCTTATTCTTACTCTTCTCTTATTCTTATTCTTACTCTTCTCTTATTCTTATTCTTACTCTTCTCTTATTCTCCGATGGCGATTCCTTCACGTACACGGGTTCTTTTTCATGAGTCCTACATTACCTTCACACACAATCAATTCTCCTCAAGAATGTAACCGTATCAACATAATCAAGTTTCATCAACTTACCTGCATCATCAACATAAACAATCGAGTTTTATCAACTTACCTGCATCATCAACATAAACAATCAAGTTTTATCAACTTACCTGCATCATCAACATAAACAATCAAGTTTTATCAACTTACCTGCATCATCAACATAAACAATCAAGTTTTATCAACTTACCTGCATCATCAACATAAACAATCAAGTTTATCAACTTACCTGCATCATCAACATAAACAATCAAGTTTTATCAACTTACCTGCATCATCAACATAAACAATCAAGTTTTATCAACTTACCTGCATCATCAACATAAACAATCAAGTTTTATCAACTTACCTGCATCATCAACATAAACAATTAAATCCCCCATCAAACTTAAAAAAAAAAAATCAACTTCAACACAATACCCTCCCCCCTCCTTTCCCACAGGCAATTTAAAAAATAATCAACATTACAGAAACAAAGAATCTAGTTTTTAATTGTATTTTAATCAAGAAACATAATACATTTGCTAGACTCACTCAGTGTCTGGGTCGACATCCTGCAAACCTTTGGTCTTGTTCAAATTTGTACTTCCCTTCATTTTGACCCTAGAAAATTCAAATCACAACTATAATGGAATAAAACTCAGCTACCTTCTTTTCTTCCTCTTTCCTTCCTCATTTGCCTTTCAGCTTCGAGGGGCGATATAATTTGCGGTCTTTTGCTCTTCTGTTCGCCTTTGCTGCTGTTATGTTTCCTAGTGTTTCTAACATTCCATCAATCCATCTTTTTCGTGGTCAGTATTTAAGTCTGGTGTTCTCGCAACGTTTATTGTGTGCTCGTTGTGTTGTGTTTCGATCACTCTGCCACGTCACTTAGCCAAACCATTGTATCGGTTGTTTCTATTTGTATATATTCTATGGCCGGGTTTTTTTCTATTCCTTGCTTATTTTTCCGTTACTTTTGGTTACATAGTTTCAGTTACACTCAGTTACACTCAGTTACACTTAGTTTTACTCAGTTAAGGACAGAATGTAACGACAAATATACTGCAACGATCGGTCATCTGCTTTTTCAGTGTGAGTAGATACAGTCGTTGGGAGCCGCGATAGCTCAGTGGTTAGTGAACTGGACTACAAAGGACAAGAGGTAGGGTTCGATCCCAACCGACGGTTTCCAGTTCACCCAGCTTTTTATAGGTACTGGATTTTTTTATGGGAAAGTAAAGTGGCACGGGCGTAATACCGACTACATTACGAAAAAAAAATCATGTGCCGAAGATCTGTAAAATGTATGGTCACTAACACTATATTCCCTATACACCACTTGGCGTGATGGGGGTACTTTACTTTTTTTTTAGATACAGTCGTTATATTATCCAGCCACAAGTTTTAATTGGATGTATAAATGCGACGGCTTCCGGGTTCACACAGCCTTAAATAGGCACTGGGTTTCTTTTTTCTATTCTAAAGTATAAAAGCGGCACGGGCGCAATACCGACCACATTACCCCAAAATCATGTGCTGAAGGTCTGTAAAAATTATGATCACTAACACCATATTCCCTATACGCAGAGAACAGGCAAATAATTGCAGTTGCTGCGGTAAAGCTGGTAGCAGGAGCAAGTGGTGGCGTGTAATGTACACTCCTACAAGGTTTGGTGACAGCTTTGCAATAAAGGGAGACAACAAAATACTAACATTTCGGCCCACATGCGGGCTTCTTTAGAAAATAAGAACAACAAAAACAGACAACGAACTAAAGTAAACTCTGCTAAATCTAGGATGAGAGGTACCAAGCTGTAGCAGAGTTACCTTAGTTCGTTTATGTTCGCACTTTCTGAGGAAGGCCGTATGTAGGCCGGAGCGTTAGTATTTTGTTTTGTCCCTTTTTGTAAAGCTGTCACCATACCTGGTAGAAGTGTACGTTACTACACTACTTGCTCCCTATACGCTACTTAGCGTGACAGGGCTCTTTACTTTTTTTTTTTTTTTTCATTACTTATAGATGACCAAATTGGAGGATAAATGCATATTTTGACCAAATTGGAGGATAAATACATATTGTGACAAAATTGGAGGATAAATGCATATTTTGACCAAATTTGAGGATAAATGCATATTTTGACCAAATTGGAGGATAAATGCATATTTTGACTAAATTGGAGGATAAATGCATATTTTGACCAAATTGGAAGATAAATGCATATTTTGACCTAATTGGGGGATAAATGCATATTTTGACCAAATTGGAGGATAAATACATATTTTGACCAAATTGGAGGATAAATACATATTGTGACAAAATTGGAGGATAAATGCATATTTTGACCAAATTGGAGGATAAATGCATATTTTGACCAAATTGGAGGATAAATGCATATTTTGACCAAATTGAAAGATAAATGCATATTTTGACCTAATTGGGGGATAAATGCATATTTTGACCAAATTGGAAGATAAATGCATATTTTGACCTAATTGGGGGATAAATGCATATTTTGACCAAATTGGAGGATAAATACATATTTTGACCAAATTGGAGGATAAATGATATTTTGACTAAATTTGAGGATAAATACAAATTTTGAACAAATTAGACGATAAATGCATATTTTGACCAAATTGGAGGATAAATTCATATTTTGACCAAATTACAGCATAAATGCATATTTTGGCCACATTACAGCATAAATGCATATATTGACCAAATTGGAGGATAAATGCATATTTTGACCAAATTGGAGGATAAACGTATATTTGGGTTATATTTTTCGTCGGTTTAGATACAATAAAACGTTCATTTAGATGAGGCTTTATTACTCGTAAAAATGTTGCTTTGAATCTGATTGCTGAGAAAGGCGTAAGCTGGCGTTATACGTGTCAATTTATTGCGTCACGACGTGTAACGTCCTTGACCTAGAGCTGCCATGCGTGAGGGAAGAACATGTTCCAGCATCTGTCTTCTGTAGCAGAGAGGACATCGGTTATCGTCTTGATTTTGTAGAAGAGAGGACATCGATTATCGTCTTGTCTTCTGTAGCAGACAGGACATCGGTTGTCTTCTTGTCTTCTGTAGCAGAGAGGACATCGGTTGTCTTCTTGTCTTCTGTAGCAGAGAGGACATCGGTTGTCTTCTTGTCTTCTGTAGCAGAGAGGACATCGGTTATCTTCTTGTCTTCTGTAGCAGAGAGGACATCGGTTGTCTTCTTGTCTTCTGTAGCAGAGAGGACATCGGTTGTCTTCTTGTCTTCTGTAGCAGAGAGGACATCGGTTGTCTTCTTGTCTTCTGTAGCAGAGAGGACATCGGTTATCATCTTGATTTTGTAGCAGAGAGGACATCGGTTATCATCTTGATTTTGTAGAAGAGAGGACATCGGTTATCGTCTTGTCTTCTGTAGCAGAGAGGACATCGGTTGTCTTCTTGTCTTCTGTAGCAGAGAGGACATCGGTTGTCTTCTTGTCTTCTGTAGCAGAGAGGACATCGGTTATCATCTTGATTTTGTAGCAGAGAGGACATCGGTTATCATCTTAATTTTGTAGCAGAGAGGACATCGGTTATCATCTTAATTTTGTAGCAGAGAGGACATCGGTTATCATCTTGATTTTGTGGCAGAGAGGACATCGGTTATCATCTTGATTTTGTAGCAGAGAGGACATCGGTTATCATCTTGATTTTGTGGCAGAGAGGACAGCTATTTTTTTTTCCCAAAGTTACCCAAAATATAAATTCTTTTTAAGTTAAACCACAAGCCTATTATTTGACACTTTTATGTAAAATGTGTTTTCAAAAAGAAATTAACATACATCTGTTGTGTAAAACGACATCATGGGTTTCTCTGAAGATAATATGGAGGGCATAGTTCCAAGTAAATAAAAGAGACGAATGCTATATTAGGTGGCTGCAAAATATCGCAAATGAGCTGGGATTGACTATTGTAGACACTGGACAGTTCACGCTGAACTGATATAGCTTCCCGGTTGCAGTCACATAGCATTGTTCCAACAGGTACAATACAGATCAACAATTATATACTTAGTTATGTCAAATCTATATTTTCCAAATACTATGTTCTTCCATAGTTGTGACAAGCTCATATTTCCCACCAACTGGTATTAAAACTATATTCTCCCACAGATTAGCCAAGCTCATATGTCACAGCAACTGGTATTAAAACTATATTCTCCCACAGATTAGCCAAGCTCATATTTCCCACCAACTGGTATTAAAACTATATTCTCCCACAGATTCAACAAACTCATATTTCCCACCAACTGGTATTAAAACTATATTCTCCCACAGATTCAGACACAACTCATATTTCCCACCAACTGGTATTAAAACTATATTCTCCCGCAGTTTCGCGAAGATCATATTTCCCACCAACTGGTATTAAAACTATATTCTCCCACAGATTCAACAAACTCATATTTCCCACCAACTGGTATTAAAACTATATTCTCCCACAGATTCAACAAACTCATATTTCCCACCAACGAGTGTCTAACCTGCTCTTCTTCCCCTTGTCGCTCCTGTCTTCTCTCTCTTTGACCAAACCTTTGTAACTACTGTCATCCACCCTCATGAGAACACCTCTCTAATGTATCACATTTTGGCTCCTTTGGTCCATTTAAATCCTACCTGGCCTATTGGCCATTAATCATGTAACCAACAGCTACCTAAATCCTGACCACCGTTTCCTTTCAGCCATTTTTCTGATCAGTGTTTGACTGTTGTGTTTATATTTATTTGCTTATTTTAGAACGCTATTTGTCTATCGTGTTGATCTTTGTATATCTTTTGTTTTGTTTTGTATACGATGAAAGCTTTTGCCGAAATGTAGTTGTTGTTCTCGTTCCTCTAATGATTCAGCTGTTAGACATAATTTTATGTTTATTTTACATGGTATCAAACCTGTTCTCCCACAGTTGCGCCAAACATATATTTCCCAACAGTTGGTATCAAAACTATATCTTCCCACAAATTATCCCGGTCCATATTAACAACACATTTATGCCAAATCTATATTACCCCCCACATCGCCATCAAACATACATTTTCCCACACTTGTATCGAATCTATATTTTAAACAAATATTCTCAGTTCTATATTAATCACGAATTGTCTCAAACGAGAATTTTCTCTGAAAAGTCTCTGAATCAACGAGTTTATATTTTAATTTAAAATATTTAAGAGAAACGACATAGATAACAATCATCAGAAAAGTATCAAGATTACATTCTTCTTCTTTCATTCCTCATTTGCCTTTCAACATCGAGGAGAGATATAATTTGCTGTCTTTTGCTCTTCTGTTCCCCTCAGCTGCTGTTTTTTTTCCTTGTCTTTCTAATATTCCGTCGATTCATTTTTTTTTCATGGTCGGCCCTTGGGTCTGGTGTTCTCGCAACGTTTATTGAGGGCTCGTTGTGTTGTGTTTTGATCTTTCTGCTTTGTCACGTGGCCTATCCATTTTATCTGTTGGTTCTTTATATATTCTATGGCGCGGGTTATTCCTAGTTTTTTTTTCTCAGTTCTTCATTTCTGATCTTATCTACAGACTGTTTCCTGTCATTCGTAGAACACATTTCATCTCAGTAGAGGTTATTTTTCTTATTGTTCTTGGACCTAGGGTCCAGGTCTGGCATTGGTAGCACAACGTTAGGATGAAGATTGTATTGTATAGTACCCGTTTTGCCTCCAGAGTTATTTCCTTGTTGGACAATAGTGGTGATAACTGTCCAACGATTTGACAAGCTTTGTTGCATCTTGAGTCTATTTCTGCTTTTTGTGAATTGTTGTTTGTCACAAGACGTCCTAGATATTTAAATTCCTCTACTTGTTTTAGTTGCCTGCCTTCCATAGTTCTGTTGATGTTCTGTTTCTCATTTGCAGTATTCATGACTTCTATTTGTTGATATTGATTGTAATATTGTATTTTGTGCCTGTGCTGTTGAGTTTATTTAAGTGTTCTTGCAGGTCTTCTGTTGCACCATGTATTAGTGTCTTATCGTCTACAAATAAAGCTCGATATTCTGTCTCTGATGTGTTACCTAACTTGCTTATATAGATCATGCATGTAATAAATAGTAGGGGGGATAGTACGCACAACCAGAGGTCAACAACATCAACCACAAACACAGGTCAACAACATCTACCACAACCACAGATCAACAACATCTACCACAACCACAGATCAACAACATCTACCACAACCACAGATCAACAACATCTACCACAACCACAGATCAACAACATCTACCACAACCACAGATCAACAACATCTACCACAACCACAGATCAACAACATCTACCACAACCACAGGTCAACAACATCTACCACAACCACAGGTCAACAACATCAACCACAACCACAGGTCAACAATATCTACCACAACCACAGGTCAACAACATCTACCACAACAACAGATCAACAACATCTACCAGAACTACAGGTCAACAACATCAACCACAACAACAGATCAACAATAGCAACCACAACAACAGATCAACAACATCTACCACAACAACAGATCAACAACATCAACCACAACAACAGATCAACAACATCTACCACAACAACAGATCAACAACATCTACACAACAACAGATCAACAACATCTACCACAACAACCACCAACAACAACAATGCAATCTACTTAATCTACTACTTACACACTTACGTTTTGTGTTGTCTGCAAGACTCCAGTAACTTGCCTTCTGTGTTGGCTACAACAACTCAAACGTCTCGCCGTCTGTTCCCTCTTTAAAGACAAATTTCTCACTCTTGTCCCCTGACACCTTCAGTAAAGTCAAGCTCGCACCAGGTAGACCCTACCTGTTTAACGTCACAGCTCAGGTGTCCAAAGTACCAGACACAAATGCATGTTACTATAGACTCTAAAACCATTCACCTCCGTAAGAATACATCTCCCAATAACAGAATTGATAAGCGTCTCTCCCCTAGCGGCAATAACAACTTTATAGAGCTTTGCTACAAGAAACCAAAAACTGATCGTCTGAATTTACCTTCGAGTAACTGCTTCGGTCTTACAGCTTTTTGGCACCCTAAATGAAGCGGCGGGAGGGCCCACTGAGGGCACGCTCTCGTATTAACCTTCTGTTGTAGTTCAGTAGATGACATAAATTTTAACCTTGAACTTACATTGACATCTATTTTTTTGGAGTCGATCTGTTCTTTGTGGTTAATACATTGGCCAACAAAGTCAGGTAGACATTTTTAATCGGCCGAGTTGATCACCACGTGATTAAACAGCGACCATCTAGTCGCTAAGTCATATCGTTGAGTAACCAAATGTATTTCTATGCATGGTATTGTCTATAAGAGTACCCGTCCCCATTTCTTCTTCTTCTACCTTTCAGCTCCCTGTGAGGCATAGGTCTTCAACAAACACTTTCCAAGTCGTTCTGTTTATTGCCATTCTTTTAAGATCGTTCCATGTCTTCCCCATCATCTTCATATCTGCCTCTGTCTATCTTCTCCAAGAATTTCTTTGTCTTCTTCTTTGTCTTTTCCCCTGGGGATTCCAAAATAGGGACTATTGTGTAATACTCTCAGTTGGCTTCCGCAGTGTGTGTCCTATCCAGCACCATCGTCTTCGCTGTATCTCTTTATGCGCTGGTATTTGACTGGTACATTTTCCATATTTGTGAAATTTTTTCGGCTTTTTTTTTTACAGTATGGGATAGCCAGTCCCATGCCCAACCCT
The DNA here is from genome assembly GCA_032433765.1 of Megaustenia siamemsis. NCBI lineage: Eukaryota > Metazoa > Mollusca > Gastropoda > Stylommatophora > Ariophantidae > Megaustenia > Megaustenia siamemsis. Next base: position 69,706,888 of record JAVIAB010000088.1, on the reverse strand, counting down.
TCTTTCTCGCCTCTTACGAACATGCCTGGTAGGGTACAGCGCCACAGCGCCACTATTCTTTACTTCCGTTTCGGGCCTCGGCAGCGCACGGCGTACCCATTTACCCCCACATAATTCAAACAAATCATCATCATCATGATGTTTGTACTCCCTGTACAATTATGTTTCTAAATTAAATCTAATTACTCCTCTATTTTGCTTTCTCTATCGCTACATTCACACGGTATGTACTGGCTATTCAAGAACAGATATCAAATTGCATCATGTGCAAGTATGTAATCACGTAGAACCGCTGTAACTTTTGTGTAGGGTAAAGTACGGCCGTGAGGATAGAAGGGACTGACGTCCTGCTGGAGGGCGTTAACAACGGCCGTGAGGATAGAAGGGACTGACGTCCTGCTGGAGGGCGTTAACAACTGACAATAGGATAGAAGGGACTGACGTCCTGCTGGAGGGCGTTAACAACTGACAATAGGATAGAAGAGACTGACATCCTGCTGGAGGGCGTTAACAACTGACAATAGGATAGAAGGGACTGACGTCCTGCTGGAGGGCGTTAACAACGGCCGTGAGGATAGAAGGGACTGACGTCCTGCTGGAGGGCGTTAACAACTGACAATAGGATAGAAGGGACTGACGTCCTGCTGGAGGGCGTTAACAACTGACAATAGGATAGAAGAGACTGACATCCTGCTGGAGGGCGTTAACAACTGACAATAGGATAGAAGGGACTGACATCCTGCTGGAGGGCGTTAACAACTGACAATAGGATAGAAGGGACTGACGTCCTGCTGGAGGGCGTTAACAACTGACAATAGGATAGAAGGGACTGACGTCCTGCTGGAGGGCGTTAACAACTGACAATAGGATAGAAGGGACTGACGTCCTGCTGGAGGGCGTTAACAACTGACAATAGGATAGAAGGGACTGACGTCCTGCTGGAGGGCGTTAACAACTGACAATAGGATAGAAGGGACTGACGTCCTGCTGGAGGGCGTTAACAACTGACAATAGGATAGAAGGGACTGACGTCCTGCTGGAGGGCGTTAACAACTGACAATAGGATAGAAGGGACTGACGTCCTGCTGGAGGGCGTTAACAACGGACAATAGCGACATCGGCGTGGTTGTTAGCGACCAGGTCTCACAGGGCGGTAACAACGAAGTGAAGGATATTACATGTCAGAGGACTGCTGGAATGTACAGCGAGAACCATGGGACTGGATAGGACATGCACTAAGGAAGCCAACTGAGAGAATTACTCGACAGGCTCTTTTCTGGAATCCACAAGGAAAAAGACAAAGAGGGAGACCAAACGATTCTTGGAGAAGACAGATGAAAGCAGAGATGAAAATGGTGGAAAAGAAATAGAATGATCTTAAAAGAATGGCAAGAACAAGGGCTTGGAAAGTGTTTGTTAAAGACCTATGCTCCACAGGGAGCTGAAGGAAAAAGAAGGATGGTGGAATTGGGTGCCATGAAGGGTGAAATTAGGAAAATCATCATCAAATGAGACCCCAACACGTTCAGTCAATGCAGGGCAGGAACAGTCGCTGAACGAACACTTGGATGGTTGTTGAAACGTGTGGCGGAGCGGATATGGGGATTCTCGACTGCAGTGGCATCAGTCCGAACTAAGAGTACAGAATTGTCTGCACTTCTTATCAAAGAGTGCCTGGACTACGATTTTAGCGACCAGGCTCTTACCAAATGATCAATGGCAAAATCTCAAAATAGCGACCAGGCTCTTACCAATGATCAATGGCAAAATCTCAAAATAGCGACCAGGCTCTTACCAAATGATCAATGGCAAAATCTCAAAATAGCGACCAGGCTCTTACCAAATGATCAATGGCTGAATCTCAAAATCGTCAACAAGGTCAACACAAAAAGGGAGCTCTTTTAAAAAAAAAAAACGAAAAAAAATAATCGTCATTTTCTTTTCCGGCACATCACGAGAATTGAAAAATTAGAAAACTTGGTTACATCTGTCAAAATACAAGTAAAGTGATATCGCGGACGACAAAGAGAGAAGATACTTGATAGAGGTACGTTTGCAACACTAAAAAAAAAAAATAACAAATAATCAACAGAAAAAAAAACAAAGCACAACAAGCAAACGGAAGTAGGATCGAACTCGTACCCCTCGATACAGTATCTTGCCACGAGAAACAAGCGCTAGAGTACACCGCCCTTTGTGATATCAATTGTACTTTCTTTTTGTTCTGTTGTTAATTATTTGTGATTTTTTTTCCCCGAGTGTTGTACACATACCTCTTACCCTGAAATGATTCGCTGTTCTATCGGCTCGGAAGTTTCCCTCAATAATAATATTCATTTGCTATTCTGTCTCCAGAAGACACTAGATAGCTTGGTGTCATGGCGTGATAAACAATCAACATAATTGATACAATGAACCGTGGTCAGAGAGTCCTGGTAAGACAGGATTGCCTACTTCAACCGGCATAGCACATGATGATGAGGAACCCCAATCATCCTTTCTAGGATGAACTAAAAGTGTTGACAACTCCCCAAATGAAACCGAGTATGTTTTTTCTTTTTTTTTTAGCCAGTTATTCAGATCACGTGACATGCTTACCAAGTCAAGTCAGCGCAGGACTTCGATAATCGTCAACCGTCGAATGTGCGGACCTGGGATAGAGAAAGGCAAGGCAACAGAATAATAATACCAATTACGGGGTGGGGGGGGGGAATTATCATCAATCATCAATTGATGTCCTTTGCTGCTACGTATTAATCTCTTAATCTTTCCATCTGATGACTGCCATTCACTTTGGTTAGTGTGGTGAGCATTGATCCATGTTTCATCCAAGTACACAATATCATAACCTTGCTTGCGCACCTCTTTTACTTCACGTAAGTACTTGCTTCTCATGACTACTATATGTGGCTTCTCACAGATGATGTTTCGTCCATTGGAATACTTTCTGAATGTAAAGCCTGCAGTTCTCACATTCCTCCATAATGTAGACTTTGATATTTCAATACTGTTGTTCTTTTTCAGCGATACTTTTAATTTTCTTATTGTAACAGTTTCATTCATACCCAACATTTTGCGAATTTCACTTCTAATAAGTTCACTGTCGAAATTATCCAACATTTTTGCTCTTCCTTGTGATTTTGTATATTTAGAACATTGACGGTCACGTGCTTGAATCCAGCGATTAAATGACCGTTTAGATAAATCCAAAATGTGTCTTGTCCTATTCTCAGGGTTTTCTAAAGAATGAAATAATCTTCCTCGTTTAGCCTCTTTGCAAAAATAGTCATACATTTTTATTGCGATGTTTTGTAAACTGCAGAATTGTATTTTAAGACTCATGATAAATGTTATCGTTCCACGTCTCTACCTATGAATGAACGGAAATGGAACACACAATTTCTCGTGTTTTTACGTCTAATTGTGTCAAAAAACCACGGTAAAAGCTTGCAAACACGTCAATTTGACCGTGTATGGATTTTTACTCGTTATTTTTAACTTAAAATACTGTAAACATTAAGTTTTGACTACATCAATGGGTCGTTATAAATTTATATAAATCAAATAAGCAACAATAATAACCAAATGTTTTTTTTTAATGAAATTAATTCCCTGTTGGGTTCTAATCATTATAACTTTACATGCAAATTTTGAACAACTTACAACAAGCGGTTAAAAAGCTATCGATTTTCAAAGTTGGGCACGAGTTATGAAACAAGCTATAATCAGGCAGACTGACCAAGCTAGTAGAGGTCGAAGAGGGAAAGCAACTCGCTAATCAAAATTATCATATATCATGCTAAAGTAGGATTTCCTGGGCTGAAAAGCTTAAATCTCACAGTTTTGCTAACGACCACAAAAAAACGTTATTTTCGCCCAGTTAACGTGCTATTATCGTTATTTACGCCAGTTAACGTGCTATTATCGTTATTTACGCTCAGTTAACGTGCTATTATCATTATTTACGCCAAGTTAACGTGCTATTATCGTTATTTACGCTCAGTTAACGTGCTATTATCGTTATTTACGCTCAGTTAACGTGCTATTATCGTTATTTACGCCCAGTTAACGTGCTATTATCGTTATTAACGCCCACTTAACGTGCTATTATCGTTATTTACGCCCAGTTAACGTGCTATTATCGTTTTTTACGCCCAGTTAACGTGCTATTATCGTTTTTTACGCCCAGTTAACGTGCTATTATCGTTATTTACGCCCAGTTAACGTGCTATTATCGTTTTTTACGCCCAGTTAACGTGCTATTATCGTTATTTACGCCCAGTTAACGTGCTATTATCGTTTTTTACGCCCAGTTAACGTGCTATTATCGTTATTTACGCCCAGGTAACGTGCTATTATCGTTATTTACGCCCAGTTAATGTGCTATTATCGTTATTTACGCCCAGTTAACGTGCTATTATCGTTTTTTACGCCCAGTTAACGTGCTATTATCGTTATTTACGCCCAGTTAACGTGCTATTATCGTTTTTTACGCCAGTTAACGTGCTATTATCGTTATTTACGCCCAGGTAACGTGCTATTATCGTTATTTACGCCCAGTTAACGTGCCATTATCGTCATTTACGCCCAGTTAACGTGCTATTATCGTTATTTACGCCCAGTTAACGTGCTATTATCGTTATTTACGCCCAGTTAACGTGCTATTATCGTTATTTACGCCCAGTTAACCTGGTATTATCCTTGACGATGAAGAGTTGTCGAACGCCAACAAAGAAATACTGTCTACAAACTGCTGTCGTAGTTGATCATGTCTCTCCACAACTCTTGATATCTACTGTTGTTTATCAATTCTGTTGTTGACTTACCTCGCGCACTAGACAGCCACAACCGCCGAGATGGCTCTGGCTCTGGCTCCTACTTGGCTCCCACTCCTATCCAGTCCACTTTATCTTGTCTGCTTGTGTACAGCAACGCCACTCATCGGGAAATGACTTTGCTGACCGGCTAAACTACGAAGGTCAAGGTAAGGAAGGATGTCTCCCTTCTATAGCACACACACCTGCTTGCAGAAAAGGCGGAGGATCAACTCTTTGACAGCGGTAGCTGGAGCGGCCTGGTATAGGGTTCAGAGCACAACAGGGACCAAAGCTTTTAAGTGGCCACAACCAATCAGAAAGTAACGATAAACTGCAGACTGTCGAGATATCATGATAGCTAACACAATGCTACAGAAGAATTCGTCAGATACCTTGGATAATGGCAAAGACCAATGAAGATACGTTAATTATTTAACCATTAAAAAGAACTGGCTTATTAACACATTCAACAGAGAAAATTAAAATGCTATAGCGACCAGACCCAACAGCTGGCTGGAAAGAATAATAATGGAAAGTATAGTTCCAGGACGAACCGCCAGAGTCAGACCAAGAAGAAGGTGGTTCAAGATATCAAGGACATCTTGAACTTGACGACAGAAGGCGTGGGAGATCTGGCTAGAGATATATATTTTTCAGACGAGCTGTGGTGAATGTAACGTTCTGTGGGCGATCTGGCTGGAGACAAATTCTTTCAGATGGACTGTGGTGAATGCATCGTGATGTGGGAGATCTGACTAGAGACAGAGATGCATCGTGATGTGGGAGATCTGACTAGAGACAGAGATGCATCGTGATGTGGGAGATCTGACTAGAGACAGAGATTATTTCAGACCGGTTGTGGTGAATGTAACGTTCTGTGGGCGATCTGGCTGGAGACAAATTCTTTCAGATGGACTGTGGTGAATGCATCGTGATGTGGGAGATCTTACCAGAGACAGAGGTTATTTCAGACGGTTGTGGTGAATGCATCGGGCTGTGGGAGATCTGGCTGGAGACAAATTTCTTTCAGATGTACTGTGGTGAATGCAACATTCTGCAATGAATATGCTATCTCATCATGATGTTGTTGACTTTCTACCATCCAATTCCTTAAACCAACCATACAATTCCTTAAACCTACCATCCAATCCTTAAACCTACCATCCAATTCCTTAAACCTACCATCCAATTCCTTAAACCAACCATCCAATTCCTTAAACCTACCATCCAATTCCTTAAACCTACCATCCAATTCCTTAAACCTACCATCCAATTCCTTAAACTACATCCAATTCCTTAAACCTACCATCCAATTCCTTACACCTACCATCCAATTCCTTAAACCTACCATCCAATTCCTTAAACCTACCATCCAATTCTATAAACCTACCATCCAATTCCTTAAACCTACCATCCAATTCCTTAAACCTACCATCCAATTCCTTAAACGTACCATCCAATTCCTTAAACCTACCATCCAATTCCTTAAACCTACCATCCAATTCCTTAAACCTACCATCCACTTCCTTAAACCTACCATCCACTTCCTTAAACCTATCTGCTATCTTTTCTCTCGGTTTATTTCTATTATTTTTGACAATATTTTTTCACTGTTAAGACATATCCCAGTTGCTCATTTCTCACCACATGCCATACAACTGATGATTCTTTCGACGGATGTTGAGATATACTTTCATGATGATTCTTTCGACCTGATGTTGAGATATACTTTCATGATGATTCTTTCGACCTGATGTTGAGATATACTTTCATGATGATTGTTTCGACCGGATGTTGAGATATACTTTCATGATGATTCTTTCGACCTGATGTTGAGATATACTTTCATGATGATTGTTTCGACCGGATGTTGAGATATACTTTCATGATGATTCTTTCGACCGGATGTGAGATATACTTTCATGATGATTCTTTCGACCGGATGTTGAGATATACTTTCATGATGATTCTTTCGACCGGATGTTGAGATATACTTTCATGATTCTTTCGACCGGATGTTGAAATATACTTTCATGATGATTCTTTCGACCGGATGTTGAAATATACTTTCATGATGATTCTTTCGACCGGATGTTGAAATATACTTTCATGATGATTCTTTCGACCGGATGTTGAAATATACTTTCATGATGATTCTTTCGACCGGATGTTGAAATATACTTTCATTTAACTGAAGCTTGTCTTTGAACCTCTTTATTACTATTTTAGTTTCCTGTGTCAAGGACATGTCACGAGATACAATGCGGGTCCTGAGCAAGGTCTGACACTTAATAACACAGATTGTCTGACATAGAGAGTTTACACATTCTGTCTTATGTGCCGTCTGTGTAAATGAACAGATATTCAGACGGACAGACGGACGGACTGATGGACGGACTGATGGTCGGATGGATGGATGTACTGATGGTCGGATGGATGGATGGACTGATGGTCGGATGGATGGATTGACTGATGGTCGGATGGATGGATTGGTGGATGCATGAATCTTCTCAACATTTTTTTTTGGTTGAATCAATTTCTGTGGTTTTCTTCTCTGATGTCCGATTGTCCACGATTCACTTCCATATGCCCAAATTGCCCCTGCATAACACATAAAGAACACCTTTTCTCTTATGACAACTGTTGTTATTTACAAAATTTTTCTTTATTTCTGCAAACTTTTTACTTCATTTTCTTTCCCTGCATAGAAAGTTTTCCATCTTCCATTTTGATTTTTTCTTTATATTCATTTACTACTTCCACCTTCCTGTCGTCGCCTTTTATTTTTGCTCAAAATTCCCTTTTATCCATTTCTTGTTTACTTCCTTCTCTTATTCAACTTTCTCTTTCTACATCTTCAACTTTTAACTCCTTCATCTTCGCTTCTCATTCAGATTCATTTCCATCATCATCATCATCGCCATTATCATCATGTGCCATACCGGTTGGCGTAGGCGATCACGTCTTTCCACAATCACCTATCCACATTACATTGTATAAATTCTGTTGTTGCCTGTTCATCATGCCATGACAGCAAGCTATCTAGTATCTTCTTTGTCTTCGCCGTCCACGATCTATCTTTCCCTGTATTTTGCCATGTTGAACCAAGTATTTCAACTTTCCTATTCTCATGATGTGCCCGAATAATGATCATTATTCTTTCTGATGTTCTAAGGAGCTCCCTTTTTATTTTTTTTCTCGGCCTTCTTGAGAATTTCCTTGTTGGTTCATTTCAATAGTATTTTTTTTTTTTCTTTCTATATAATGATTATAATTAATACTTTTATGGACAGTATTTTAAAGAATTTTAGCGTAAAATTGCAAATATTGCTTTGGTACCACTTTTCAACACAAACATACAAACAAACATTGCAAATATTGCTTTGGTACCACTCTCCAACACAAACATACAAACAAACATTGCAAATATTGCTTTGGTACCACTCTTCGACACAAACATGCAAACAAACATTGCAAATATTGCTTTGGTACCAGTCTTCAACACAAACATGCAAACAAACATTGCAAATATTGCTTTGGTACCACTCTTCAAACAAACATGCAAACAAACATTGCTCATTTCCATTTCTAAATCTGATTTTATTCTTTATTTACTTATTGAAAAAGACGACTGAGGGTTACAGATCAGAATCGTGTATAACTAGCGTGCTGTTGGAGCTAATAGCAAAATTAAATGATAATATATAACACATCTTGTCGCATGTCCTTTTCAGAGCACTTAATTTATCACAGTCCGTCTGAAAGAATCTCTGTCTCTAGCCAGAGTTTTCACAGAATGTTGCATTCACCACATCCCATCTGAAAGAATCTCTGTCTCTAGCCAGAGTTTTCACAGAACGTTGCATTCACCACAGCCCGTCTGTAAGAATCTCTGTCTCTAGCCAGAGTTTTCACAGAACGTTGCATTCACCACAGCCCGTCTGTAAGAATCTCTGTCTCTAGCCAGAGTTTTCACAGAACGTTGCACTCACCTCAAACCGTCTGTAATAATCTCTGTCTCTAGCCAGAGTTTTCACAGAACGTTGCATTCACCACAGCCCGTCTGTAATAATCTCTGTCTCTAGCCAGTTTTCACAGAACGTTGCATTCACCACAGCTCGTCTGTAAGAATCTCTGTCTCTAGCCAGAACTATCACAGAACGTTGCATTCACCACAGCCCGTCTGTAAGAATCTCTGTCCCTAGCCAGAACTATCACAGAACGTTGCATTCACCACAGCCCGTCTGTAATAATCTCTGTCTCTAGCCAGAGTTTTCACAGAACGTTGCATTCACCACAGCTCGTCTGTAAGAATCTCTATCTCTAGCCATATATCCCACTTCTTCTGTTGTCATGTTCTAAATTTCCTTCCCTTGAAACCACCCTCTTCTTGGTCTGCACCGATGCGTCGCCCAGGAACCATGCCCTCCATTATTGTTATTTCCAGCCCACTGTGTCTTTTGACTTGACCACATTATTGTAATTTCCTCTGCAAAATGGTGTTTACAGGCCGTTCTTTTCAATGTTTATGCCTTTATATGTCGCATTATATGAAGCAAAGAGAGAAAATACCAGACAGCTTAAAAGAATGGCTTGGCAGAAGGTCAACAACAGAAATGATAAATAGCTGCCGAGATCGAAAATTATGGAGAGACATGATCACCTACGCCACTAGGCCCGGTACTTGATGATGATGATGACTATGCAATCCATATTTGACAACAGAAACAAGAAAATTAGTTCTTAAATGTTATGTTGAGCCAGTATCAACAATGGATGTTAATAATGGACAATATGACAACAGACAAGAAAATTATTGGAATCTGTAGAAATGTGGCTTTACAGAAGAATGTGGAGAATACCATGGTCAGCTTAGAAGAGTAATGAAAACGTTCTGAAAGAGGCCAAAGCAAAAAGAGAGCTAATTTTCAATATTAGGAAGAAACAATCATCATTTTTTTTTTTTGCTATGTAATGAGAAGAGAACAACTGGAATATATTGTGACAACTGGGAAAATTGAGGGACGAAGAGATAGAGGGAAGCAAAGAGAGAAGATACCAGACAGCTTAAAAGAAAGCAACAACAGAAATGATAAATAACTGTCGAGATCGAAAGTTGTGGAGAGACATAATCACCTACGCCAGGAGACCCGGTACTTGATGATGATGATGATGAGTAGTAGTTAAATGTCTCAACTCTATAGGGAAGAGGTAAGTAATTTCGGTGCTGCGGTAAAGCTGGTGGCATGAGCAAGTAGAGGGGTGTAACACTACAAGGTATGACGTCAGCCTTACAAAAATGTACACAACAAAATACTGACGTTTCTTAGGCAGCGGGTAAGCTGTGCATATTTTTCGTAGTCCATCCGTGAGACTGCTGTTCTTGTAGTGTTTGCCGAAGGCCAGTTGTGTCGTATATTTACCTTCCTAATTTATCACGTTACCAAACCTTGATACCTTTTGTGAACTTCCGGTCAATATGGCGGATAGACGACAGAAACATTTTAGGCACTGTCTGAAAAGTGTTTCTTGTTGCAGTTTTCTCATAATCCAAGTCCAGCTTTTTGCCGAAGCTACTGAGTTTAGTACTCTGTGCACACCGTGTGCTGTGTGTTTCATCCGGATGGTATTTCTATATTCCGATTGCTTACGATGAATGATGATATCGCATGACGAAGGACAGTTCAGCTGCGTTCACTTTCTGTGCTGATACGCCTTATGTTTTTGACGCGTGCTGTGTGTTCTACAATGGAGACTGCAGTTGCCTTTTATTTTTTGGATATTCGATGAGATGTTGATGCGGATGATTACATTGGCATGGGCTGTCGAGCAATTATGTATTTTCATTCGTTTACAGTGATACCGGAGCCTTCGAATAACTATATATATATAAGCTCAGTGGTTAGTGAACTGGACTACCACGGACAAGGGGTAGGGTTCGATTCCAACCGACGGCTTCCGGGTTCACCCAGCCTTAAATGGGTACCGGATTTTTTTCTGGGAAAGTAAAGCAGCACGGGCGTAATACTGACCATATTACCCCAAATATCATGTGCTGAAGGTCTGTAAAATATAGGGTCACTAACACCATATTTCCCTATACGCCACTTGGCGTGACGGGGGTACTTTACTTTTTTTTTTATATTTAATATATATATATATATATATATATATATATATATATATATATATATATAAATATATATATATATATATATATATATATATATATATATATATATATATATATATATATATATATATATATATATATTGTTTCTTTATCCAGTCATTAGCGGGTATTATATGCTAGAGTTTTTTTCTTCCGATATTTTTTCTCAAGCTCTCGCCATTAATTTCGATAGTGTTTATTTTTCAAATTGTTCTTGGGTCTAGAGTCCAGGTCTGGCTTTGGCTGCAGAACGTTGAAACGAAGATTGAATTACTGTACTTGCTCCGCCTTTATATATATATCGGCACATAGTTATGTCTTAGATGGACAGTATTGATGATATCCATCCGATAATATGGCAAGCTGTGTTGCATCTTGAGTCTGTTTCTGATGTTTGTGCGTTGCAACAAGTAACAAGTAAATCTGCAACAACTACACTATAACAAACTAAATGTTCAACTAAAAAAAGAACAAATCAGAAAATAAAAGAATCATTTAATTTTAATTTAGCGTTTCGTGTAAACAATAATTCATAAATGTCAAAAGATAGATAGAAATATAGACAGATAAACAGACAGACAGACACATAGGTAGGTTGGTAGTTAAGTAGGTTGGTGGTTAAGTAGGTAGGCAGGTAGGTAAGTGGGTGGGCAGGTAGGTGGGTACGTAGGCAGATAGGTAGATAGGTCGGTAGGTGAGTGAGTGAGTGGGTGGAGAGGTAGGTAAGTGAGTGGGTGGGCATGTAGGTAGGTGTGTGGATTGGTAGATAGGTAGGTGGGTTAGATGGTGGGTATTTAGGTAGGTGGGTTGTTAGGTAGTTAAGTAGTTAGGTAGGTAGGTTGGTGGGTGGGTGGGTGGATAGGTAAGTAGATATGTTGGTACGAAGGTATGGTAGGTAGGTGAGGGGTGAGTATGTAGGTAGGTAAGTAGGTAGATAAGTAAGTGGGTTGGTAGGTAGGTAGGTAGGTGAGTGGGTGTGTGGGTGGGTATTGATAGGTAGATAAAGAGATTTTTTCCTGAAGAGAATGCACTAAACTACGATGTGTGCACAACCCACTGTAAGAAAGTCGACAAAGAAGTAATGACCTATGACAATTACCCTCAATAATGGATAACTTGAATCTTTACAATTTAGTCACCTTCATGGAAAAACGGACAAAATATATTGGGACATGAGCACTGAATGCACTTAAAACTACAGAAACACTCGACCACAAGCTCGGAGTTTTGTCTAACACGTGGATTCATGTATCAGTGGTGTCTATGACGTCACCACCACACTCTGCACTTCTTCTCAGGATTCATGTACGAGCCTCGGGGACAGTTGTAGGCCTTGGCGAAGTCTTCAGAGTTTTGTAAAGGGCCGTTAATTCTGGTGAGAATATGACAATATTAATAGATTAATTCCCTTGATTTAATGGTTTGTGAAACTGATAAGGAAATTAGTTTGAAATAATCACCAGCATCATGAGGCGTTAGCAGCCTAGATAAATGTAATCGATAATATGCCACAGCTAAGAAGTAATAAATCAGTGCCATTTATTGTCTATGATGTGTTTGTTGGAGGAGCCACGATAGTTCAATGGTTAGTGAACTGGGCTACAAAGGACAAGGTGTCGGGTTCGATCCTGATCGACGGCTTCTAGGTTTACCCAGCCTTAAATGGGTACCGATTTTTTCTGGGAAAATAAAGCGGCATGGACGCAATACCGACCACGTTATCGCAAAAAATCATGTCCCGAAGATCTGTAAAAATGATGGTCACTACCACCATATTCCCTATACGCCACTTGGCGTGAGGGGGCTCCTTACTTTTTACTTATGTGCATATTTAACTGGTTTATTTCCTTGATAAAGCAGCTACAAAGAGTCCAATGTTTGCATTTTACATTATGTACGGAATTAAACAGTTTATATTTTACATTTTGTACAGCATTATAGTTTGTATTTTATATTTTGTACAGCATTATAGTTTGTATTTTACATTTTGTACAGCATTATAGTTTGTATTTTACATTTTGTACAGCATTATAGAATGTATTTTACATTTTGTACAACATTATAGTTTGTATTTTACATTTTGTACAGCATTATAGTTTGTATTTTACATTATGTATAGAATTAAATACTCTGTGTTTTAAAACATAAAGTAAAGTAAAGTACACCCGTCACACCAAGTGGCGTATAGGGAATATGATGTTAGTGACCATAAATTTTACAGACCTTCAGCACATGATTTTTATGGTAATGTGGTCGGTATTACGCCGATGCTGCTTTAATTTCCTGGGAAAAAAATCCGGCACCCATTTAAGGCTGGGTGAACCCGGAAGCCGTCAATTAGGGTCGAACTCGACCTCTTGTCCTTTGTAGTCCAGTTCACTAACCACTGAACTATCGTAGCTCCCGTTTTACTCTATATAGAGGATTAAATAATTTGTGTTTACTTTTTAGACAGGATTTTAAGATTGTATTTTACATTATGTAAGAAGCCAAATATAAAATAATAATTTAAGCATATTTTGGTGAAATATTGGTATTTCAGTTTCTACAATTTCCTTGCTTTTATGTGTAATATATATGTCTGTGTATGTATATTGATGTACTTATTCTGTATATTACTTTGGTCTTACACAAATCGACATCGGTAAATCTGCTTTGCTTCTGCTGATAGTAGAATTGAAGATATCAAATTTGTGTACATTAAATTATATTTGAAACACATAATTATACATAGAGCCTGTTCACAAAACTTTCCTACAGAAGAGGATCTATAAACAAATCAAATGTACCATCTCTGAACTATCAGAAGTCGGCGATTGAAATTAAATACAAACACGTATGTTAAACGACACAGTAGGACTGTTTTTCGAATCAACAATGCCGAAACTGAAGTTAGAGGCAATTAAAAACATGGATTTAGTCATGTATTGGTGTTTTCTAATTAAATAAACCTAATGGTTGTCACAGAATCGTGGAGTCAATCACGTTGAGTCATCGGGTTGTCCGTCGGTTCATTTGACATCTGCCGCTTAATAAGTGTATGCTCTTGATACAGTGTTTGTACTTTATCTTTACAGAAATGTCTTTTTGATGTCCATCCGTCCGTCCGTCGGTCCGTCCGTCCGTCCGTCCGTCCGTCCGTCCGTCCGTCCATCCGTCCGTCGGTCCGTCCGTCCGTCCGTCCGTCCGTCGGTCCGTCCGTCCGTCCGTCCGTCCGTCCGTCGGTCCGTCCGTCCGTCCGTCCGTCCGTCCGTCTGTCTCTCTAACTATCTATCTATCTATCTATCTATCTATCTATCTATCTATCTATCTATCTATCTATCTATCTATCTATCTATCTATCTATCTATCTATCTATCTATCTATCTATCTATCTATCTATCTATCTATCTATCTATCTATCTATCTATCTATCTATCTATCTATCTATCTATCTATCTATCTATCTATCTATCTATCTATCTATCTATCTATCTATCTATCTATCTCTATCTATCTATCTATCTATCTATCTATCTATCTATCTATCTATCTATCTATCTATCTATCTATCTATCTATCTATCTATCTATCTATCTATCTATCTATCTATCTATCTATCTATCTATCTATCTATCTATCTATCTATCTATCTATCTATCTATCTATCTATCTATCTATCTATCTATCTATCTCTATCTATCTATCTATCTATCTATCTATCTATCTATCTATCTATCTATCTATCTATCTATCTATCTATCTATCTATCTATCTATCTATCTATCTATCTATCTATCTATCTATCTATCTATCTATCTATCTATCTATCTATCTATCTATCTATCTATCTATCTATCTATATATCCATCCATCCATCCATCCATCCATCCATCCATCCATCCATCCATCCATCCATCCATCTATATTTCGTTCGCCTGAAGTATTGTCTATATCTGCGGTTGAGCAATTATGGTTTTTTTTTCGTTTCCAATGATACCAGTGCCTTCGACTATAAATAACCATACCTCGTTGTCAGTAATTGTAGTATTTAAGATCTTGAACTCATTGGTAGTAAATGTAATATTTCAGATCTTGAACTCTTTGGTAGTAAATTTAATATTTCAGATCTTGAACTCGTTGGCAGTAAATGTAATATTTCAGATCTTGAACTCGTTGGTAGTAAATGTAATATTTCAGATCTTGAACTCGTTGGTAGTAAATGTAATATTTCAGATCTTGAACTCGTTGGTAGTAAATGTAATATTTCAGATCTTGAACTCGTTGGTAGTAAATGTAATATTTCAGATCTTGAACTCGTTGGTAGTAAATGTAATATTTCAGATCTTGAACTCGTTGGCAGTAAATGTAATATTTCAGATCTTGAACTCGTTGGCAGTAAATGTAATATTTCAGATCTTGAACTCGTTGGCAGTAAATGTAATATTTCAGATCTTGAACTCGTTGGCAGTAAATGTAACATTTCAGATCTTGAACTCGTTGGCAGTAAATGTAATATTCTAAATCTTAAACTCTTGATCGCTATCGTGATCCCCTGGTCAGAAACACTTACTGTAGTCGCAACTTTGATCGTAATTTTTACTTTTCGCATGTAAAATTGACTTTTTATGTGGAGGAGATGTGAGCACTGACGGACTTGTCCGATGAGAATGATCTACCGGTAATCTATAACTTGTTTTAACTGTCCGTTTTTCTAAACCCACTCTAAAACATTGAATATTTTGATAACAAGACAACCGACCTGTATCGTCCAGGTGGGTGAACTCTCGTAAGCAAATGATAAACCATGGATTCCTCCGTGAACTTATCACACCAAAGCTGGGGAAAATACAAGACCATATTTCAATATTTTGTTTTATTTTATTTTAGAGAAAGTAACAACATTTTCTTGTTTTTAATAAATCTTCTATTTTAACCAGATTATCTTATTTCTGGAGGCTGTCAGAGGTAACTTTAGAACCGGAGAATAAAGGCTGCTTGCCCAGTGTAGTCGCTGCGATGTGTTAGAATTTAAGTTTATCATCATCATCATCAAGTACCGGGCCTGCTGGCGAAGGTGATCATGTCTTTCTACAACTTTCGATCTCGACAGTTATTTATCCTTTCTGTTGTTAACCTTCTGCCAAGCCATTTTATTAAGCTGTCTGGTATCTTTTTTCTTTACTTCCCTCTATCTCTTCATCCATTAACTTTCCCAGTTGTCACAATATATTCCAGTGGTTCCCTTCTCATTACATGGCCAAAAAATGATGATTGTTGCTTCCTAATATTGGATATCAGCTCTCTCTTTACTTTGGCCTCTTTCATAACATGTTCATGACTCTTCTTAGCAATCCATGGTGTTCTCAACATTCTTCTGTAAAGCCACATTTCTACAGCCTCCAGTAATTTTCTTGTCTGTTGTCTTATTGTCCACGAGTGACATCCATATGTTAAGACTGGCTCTACATAACATTTAATAACTCTTTTTCTTGTTTCAAATGTGAAAAAAGTTTACCCTACTGGGATTCAACCCCGGTCGTTCCCCTAGTCTGGTGCACACGTTATCGGTCGGTATCTGATGCAACAAGGCAAACCAAATATTGGGACAGCTATCCCATATACTTCAACACAAAGCTATACCAGTGGCGTATACTGGTTTTGGGGTCTGGGCTACTGCTGACATAATAAATAAAAACATACATTATATTCAGTAGGCTAACATGAAGTAATATTTTCTAATGACATCACTACATTTTAAATTACTTACTTATTTATATGTAAACTCTATCCGTCTTGTTTGGGACGAAAATGTCTCGATGACTCTGTCATTGAAAGTACTGTTGGGTTGGTTTCTAAGTTTCTGAGGGAATGATTTCTCAATGGACATTAATGTCAAACCAGATAAGCGTTCTTGTGTCTGAGTTGAGCGACAATAAGATTTGATTCTCTTGAGAGCAGAAAAAAGTTATTTCTACAGATGCTGATGCGCATAACGTACTTATAAATAGGTTAGGAAGTTCCTGTAATCAGACATTGTTTCACTTTCACATTGTGACTATTCTGATTGGCTAGAACTAAAAATAACCCATGATTCCTCTAGCGGTAACTTAAGCTTATTATTTTGACGGGAATTGTTGAATGTCAAGGTCATTAATTCTAAGTTGGAGAGAAGAAAACTGTACCGCTGCTTATTAGCGGTTTCATGTACTATTTTTTATAGTAGTTTCGATTTCATTCACAAACGTTATAGTTGCCATAGTAAATCCTTGCTTTAATAAATGGAAATCAAAGCAAATAAATCATACATTGGCCTACGAAATGTGTAATAGAATTTTCGAAAATTTGTAATATAATTATGAAAAAAATATAATAAATTATCATTTCCTTTTGTATTTCGTTAATATGTTCAGGCTACCGGCGGTAACTGCGGTAGCATAGAGAATACGCCACTGAGTTATACCTATTACCCCCAAGAAACAGCTTATATTGAGTATATTCATTCCAACATTGTGCTACAAATGCCAAACATGGTCACTTGCACCTAAGCATAAAAGAAAGTTTGTCACCATAGAGGTGAGATGTCTGTGAAATGCGCGTGGAGTGACCAGAAAAGACAGAATCGGAAATGACATAATAAGAGAAAGAGTAGAAATTGAAGCAATCCTAAGCTACATACAGAAACAACAAATAAACTGGTTTGCTTACCTAGAAAGAAAGTGATGTGATTTCTTACCACACAAAGCGTATATCAAAAGAGAAGAAGGGAGAAGAGCAAGAGGCAGACCCAGTGTAAGATGGACAGACAACATTTTAAAAAACGTTACAACATCAATTGACTGAGTGAAGTAGCAAAAAGGCTAGAACCAGAACTTTGTATTTCCCTCGACACCCGAACGTATGCACGATGAAATGAAGAATAAAGTAGAAGAATAAAAACACAAAAATATATAGTTTCATGGGATATTTTAAAATATGAAGGGTAAAAAGAAATCGTATTACCAATAAAAGGATAAAATAATCATCACTTATTTTACCACAAGATGAGGAGTATAGCAAGTATAGTTAGTGACAGCTGAAAAGTTTAACGATAAGACTATGATGGGGAATTAAACAGCTTAAGAGATTGGCTTTGTAGTAATAATGTTGTAAAGTTGGTAAAGATAATGTTGTAAAGTTGGTAAAGAGCTGTAGGCACAGATAGTTGTGGAAAGACATGATCACCACCGCCAGTAAGTGTGATAGATGGTGATACGTGAAGTATCACATTGTGAAGACATGATACAATCAGAAATGCTTAAACACGGTGAGGAGGAATCTAGTCACGCTGATTGAAGCGAGGTGACGAGGTATCAAGTCACACTGACTGACACACGGTGACGAGGTATCAAGTCACACTGAATGACGCACGGTGACGAGAAATCAAGTCACACTGAATGACGCGCGGTGACGAGGTATGCTTCAGACCTTTAAAAACTGGGACGATGAATCACAGACAGGTTGAAACAAGGAGATGAGTAATCACAAGAGAGTAGGACAAGGTGACGAGATATCACAACAGCTTGGTCAAAACACGGTAACGAAGAGTCACACCACATAGACTGAAACACGGTAACGAAGAGTCACATTACATAGGCTGAAACAAGGCGACGAAGAGTCACACCACATAGACTGAAACAAAGCGATGAAGACCACACCCCATAGGCTGAAACTCGGTAACGAAGAATCACACCACATAGATTGAAATACGGTGACGAAGAATCACACCACATAGATTGAAATACGGTGACGAAGAATCACACCACATAGATTGAAATACGGTGACGAAGAATCACACCACATAGACTGAAACAAGGTTAACGAAGAATCACACCACATAGACTGAAACAAGGCGATGAAGACCACACCATATCGACCGAAACAAGGTTAACGAAGAGTCACACCACATAGACTGAAACACAGTGACGAGAATTCACTTGATTGTTTACCTGTGAAAACGATAAGAAGAATAGTTGATCTTGTGTTAAATTCAGACCTGGCAATCTTAATTCTTCACTTTTCTTGCCCCTTGCCACTTTGTATGCTCTGTGGAGATATAGGACAAGATGAGCATGTCAAATTCGTTGATGTTTAGGTGAAGTTATAGTCGAGTATCATGGACAGTAGACAAACAAATGAAAAGACGATTAGAGACCACAGAGATGGGATTTCTCAGAAGAAATTTAAATGTTCCCTTGACAGTTTAAAAGACCAATGAAGAAATTCTCAAAGAGGCCAACACAAAAATGGAGCTCCTAAAAAAATCAGAAAGAAATAATCAACGCTATTCGGACACATCATGAGAAGAGGAAAGTTGGAACACTTTTTTTTACAATTTGCAAAATACAGGGAAAGAGAGATCGCGGAAGACAAATAGAGAAGATACCAGATAGTTTGGTGTCATGGCTTAGAACAGTCAACAACATAATTTATACGATGCACTGTGGATAGAAGATTGTGGAAGGACATGATCGTCTACACCAATCGATATGGCACATGATGATAGGCGTGTACGATGTAATCTAACTTATGTCATATAATTACCAAATTGAAACAGATAATTATCTAAATAGGGAGCCGCGATAGCTCAGTGGTTAATGAACTGGACTACAAAGGACAAGAGGTCTGGTTCAATCCTGACCGATGGCTTTCGGGTTCACCCAGCCTTAAATGGGTACCAGATTTTTATCTGGGAAAGTAAACCGGCACAGGCGTAA
Organism: Megaustenia siamemsis; assembly: GCA_032433765.1. Lineage (NCBI taxonomy): Eukaryota > Metazoa > Mollusca > Gastropoda > Stylommatophora > Ariophantidae > Megaustenia > Megaustenia siamemsis. The sequence goes on along the minus strand of JAVIAB010000088.1, from coordinate 69,687,164 downwards.
TACCGAGCACACTACCCCCAAATCATGTGCCGAAGGTCTGTAAAAATATATGGTCACTAACACCTTAAGTCACTTGGTGTGACTTGGTGGATACGTCACTTGGTGTAACGGGGCTATTTACTACTTTTTATCTAAATAAAGAAACATGCAGTGCTGCGGCAAAGCTTGTAGCTGGGAACAAGTAGTGGAGTGTAACATACAGTCCTACAAAGTATGGTGACAGCTTTACAGAACAGCACAATACAAAATATGCGACGTTTCGGCCTAGATGCGGCCTTCTTCAGGAAGAAGAAACAACACAAACAGGGACAACACAAACAGGGACAGCACAAACAGGGACAACACAAATAGGGACAACACAAATAGGGACAACACAAACAGGGACAGCACAAATAGGGACAACATAAACAGGGACAACACAAACAGGGACAGCACAAATAGGGACAACATAAACAGGGACAACACAAACAGGGACAACATAAACAGGGACAACACAAACAGGGACAACACAAACAGGAACAACACAAACAGGAACAACACAAACAGGGACAACACAAACAGGAACAACACAAACAGGGACAACACAAACAGGGACAGCACAAACAGGAACAACACAAACAGGGACAACACAAACAGGGACAACACAAACAGGGACAACACAAACAGGAACAATACAAACAGGAACAACACAAACAGGGACAACACAAGCAGATGACGAAATAAAGGTATTCACTACTACATGTTCTGGAGTAATTAAAACTAATCATGCGAGGCCTGTGCGAATGAGACCTCAACGATTGTCACTTTCTCCTTCCAGCTACTGAGTTGTGCTCTGTGCAGCTCTGTGCAACTCTGTGCAGCTCTGTGCAGATCTGTGCAGCTCTGTGCAGCTCTGTGCAACTCTGTGCAGCTCTATGAGCTGTGTTTCTTTCAAAGTAACATCAAAAGATGGACAAATCAACCTATGACAACCTGCACCATCAAAGCAAGAGACAGAGCAGAATGGCGCTCCATGGTAGCCAACTTTCGTTGCGGAGACGGCAAGCGATGATGGTATATATATATATATATATACATGTAGTGCAAATAGACAAGTTTTATCAATTACATTATTGTATACCAAATGTAAGTAACAATCCCCGAGCTTTGAAACAACCGAGACAACACATGAAATGATTTGTTTATGTGATAGACTGTCAAGAGATTCTACTCGTGTATCACATACAAAACATAGGCAAGTATTACAAGACATGGGAGAAAAGACCCTGGTAGACCCAAAGTAAGATGGACTGACGACTTTCGAGACACGCTGCAACAGCATCACTTGATAATGGTGTAGTCTACAGAATGACAAGAACTTGAACTCTGCATCTCCCTCGGCACCTGTAGGGGCTTAAGAAGAAGTAAAGAACTTTCATGACCATGTACTTATAGAAGATAAATAACTAAATTCAATGAAATGACAACAAATAAAGTGTGACAGAAAAGTGGGGGTCGAACCTAAAGCTCTCCTGTAGTCCAATATTGTCCGCTAATGCTTCCCCTTGGGAGTTAAATCCATTCAGCTGTAATGTAAATAATTTTAAATAAAACTTTACACAAACATAAATATTTGAAAAGAAAATAAATCATGGGATTGATTCCAATATTGTTTGATGAAGCGTGTTTGTAGAGACATAAAAATAAAATTCAAGCAGAAAAAAATCACTGCTGTGTTGTGTTGCACTAATGTGTTGTCGTGTCGTCCCCTTCAGTGACCAGGTACTACAATCCTTTAGATGTTTAGGACATCATGGATCACTAACAAGACGGTGCGTTTGAGGTTTCACTGGTTCCCCATAACTTGTCATGCAGGATTGTTTATGTGGGCCATATTTGTGTTCTTAGGGTGTTGATGGTGCTGCAGTCCTGTAGGATATGCTCTGAAGTCTGCCTGGTTGCTCCACAATCGCGTGTCGCTGTGTCCCATCTTGTGTGTGTTTGCCCTGCGGCCACATTAACTTGTTCTCAGTCTGAATATCTTGACTCATATCTTCTGAGTTTGTTTAATCTGTCACGTTCTGGTTCATTTTCCATATAACTCCCTCCATTGTCTTCCTACTTGTTTCTAGATTGTTTCTATTTCTTGAGGCTCTATGATTGTTTAGAGTGCTGAATGTTCCCACATACTTTTTCAGATTCATCTGCTTTATTTTCTTGCATGTGGAAATCTCACAAACTGCTAAATGAGGTTTCTCCTCTTTATCTTTACTCTCTTATTTTATTCCTCTACATTCATATTTATCTCTTGCTCTGCTCCTCTTTATACCTCCATACAGCCATATATATCTTCTACACTTATTCCATTTATAACACCTTTTCACTGATTTTTATCTTAACTCTCCTCACATTTATACCCCCTTACACACATCCTTATCATTTACACTCCTCTCATCTATACCTCCTTATAACCCACCTTTATATCCTACACTCCTCGCACTCATACCTTCTTACACTCCTCCCATTTATAATTCCTTACGCTCATTGTTATCTCTTACACTTCTTCCATTTATACCTCCTTATACTCATCTTTATATCCTACACTCCTCCCACTCATACCTCCTTACACCTGTATCTATTTCTTAGATTCCTCTCATTTATAATTCCTTACACTCATCTTTATCTCTTACACTGCTTCCATTTATACTTTCTTACACTCATATTTATTTTGTACACTTCTTCCATTTATACCTCCTTACACTCATATTTATCTCGTACACTCCTAAAATTTATACCTCCCTATATTCATATTTATCTGTTACACTCCTCTCATTTATATCTCCTTACACTTATATTTATCTCGTACACTCCTCTCAGTTATATCTCCTTACACTCATATTTATTTCTTACATTCTTCTCATTTGTACCTCCGTACACTCATATTTATCTCGTACACTCCTCTCATTTATATCTCTTTACACTAATAATTATATCTTACACTCCTCCCATTTATACCTCCTTAACTCATATTTTTTTTTACACTCCTCCCATTTGTATCTCCTTATATTCATATTTATCTCGTACAATCCTTCCGTTTATACCGCCTTACACTCATATTTATTTATTACACTCCTCCCATTTATACTTCTTTACACTTGTATTTATCTTTTACACTCCTCCCATTTATATCTCCTTACACTCATATTTATCTCTTACACTCCTCCCATTTATATCTCCTTACACTCATATTTATCTCTTACACTCCTTCCATTTATATCTCCTTACACTCATATTTATCTCTTACACTCCTCCCATTTATATCTCCTTACACTCGTATTTATCTCTAACACTCCTCCCATTTATATCACCTTACCTTCGTATTTATCTCTTACACTCCTCCCATTTATATCTCCTTACACTCGTATTTATCTCTTACACTCCTCCCATTTATATCTCCTTACCTTCGTATTTATCTCTTACACTCCTCCCATTTATATCTCCTTACACTCGTATTTATCTCTAACACTCCTCCCATTTATATCACCTTACCTTCGTATTTATCTCTTACACTCCTCCCATTTATATCTCCTTACACTCGTATTTATCTCTAACACTCCTCCCATTTATATCTCCTTACACTCATATTTATCTCTTACACTCCTCCCATTTATATCTCCTTACTCTCATATTTATCTCTTACACTCCTCCCATTTATACCTCCTTACTCTCATATTTATCTCTTACACTCCTCCCATTTATATCTCCATACCCTCATATTTATCTCTTACACTCCTCCCATTTATATCTCCTTACACTCATATTTATCTCTTACACTCCTCCCATTTATATCTCCTTACACTCATATTTATCTCTAACACTCCTCCCATTTATATCACCTTACCTTTGTATTTATCTCTTACACTCCTCCCATTTATATCTCCTTACACTCATATTTATCTCTTACACTCCTCCCATTTATATCTCCTTACCCTCATATTTATCTCTTACACTCCTCCCATTTATATCTCCTTACACTCATATTTATCTCTTACACTCCTCCCATTTATACCTCCTTACTCTCATATTTATCTCTTACACTCCTCCCATTTATATCTCCTTACACTCATATTTATCTCTTACACTCCTCCCATTTATATCTCCTTACACTCATATTTATCTCTAACACTCCTCCCATTTATATCACCTTACCTTTGTATTTATCTCTTACACTCCTCCCATTTATATCTCCTTACACTCATATTTATCTCTTACACTCCTCCCATTTATATCTCCTTACCCTCATATTTATCTCTTACACTCCTCCCATTTATATCTCCTTACACTCATATTTATCTCTTACACTCCTCCCATTTATACCTCCTTACTCTCATATTTATCTCTTACACTCCTCCCATTTATATCTCCTTACTCTCATATTTATCTCTTACACTCCTCCCATTTATATCTCCTTACACTCATATTTATCTCTTACACTCCTCCCATTTATATCTCCTTACACTCATATTTATCTCTTACACTCCTCCCATTTATATCTCCTTACTCTCATATTTATCTCCTTCATTAAAAAGCTTGAGGTTTGGTTAATGATGCACTGAATTCTCTCCATGAACTTCTCTTTATCAGAATCCTCTAACCAGTCCCTCAGGTTCCCCTGTTCGTCATACTGCGTCCCTGGAAGATTGGAAATGATTGGAATTTTATTAGACGTGATTGAACAATCATAAATAACACTTGATTGTATAAGGTTTAACGCGTTGACTAATCTTAAATGATTCATAGTTAAAAGTAGCATCAAGCGCCGTGATGTCTATCGTAGAAGGAGACAAGCATAAAGGTATCGTGCTAGCCCCCTGTAAACCAATTCAGAGGAAGAGGTATGTTTACAGCACTCTGAAAAAATTACAAATAATCAACAACAGAAAAAAAAACAAAGAACAATATATGGACCGAAGCAGGATCGAACCCGTACTCAGTGGCACAGCGCCTTGCCACGAAAAGTCATACGCTAGGGAACACTGCCACTCAGCTAACTAAAATATTAGCTATCGTGGACAATGTCTTACACGCAGGTGTTATCATGGCTATAGCATAAGGCTGCGATCACAGCTCGGAAATACTGTGTGTATCTCTTAATAGGAAAAAAACAGATACACAATGTATTCCAAGCCTTGTTCTGACAACGAGAGTTATTTATGGGTCATCATCATTGCACTCCGAACATGCCCATAGGTGCTCAGGTAACCTCCTCAGCAGTTCCCGGCGTGTCCAGTGACTGACGACCCAGTTCTGTGCTGGTTGATAGGAATTGTAAATACTAAGGAGACTTGCTGTTGATGATGTCAAAGTAATTTTTCGAATATTATTTGACAAATATTGTGCTGCCTTATACGTTGTTTGTTTTATTCTTTCAAATCCATCGTCTCTCTAGACTATTCTAAACCTCACCTCTGCAGTACCATCCACATTAACACCAAGTCACCTCGGTTGAATCATCAAAAATTAACATCATCAAGTCACCTTTATTGTACCATCCAACATTAACATCATCAAGTCACCTTTGCTGTAACATCCAAATTTAACACATCACCAAATCACCTCTGCTGCACCATCCAAAATTAATATCACTAAGTCACCTCGGTTGAATCATCAAAAATTAACATCATCAAGTCACCTTTATTGTACCATCCAACATTAACATCATCAAGTCACCTTTATTGTACCATCCAACATTAACATCATCAAGTCACCTTTATTGTACCATCCAACATTAACATCCTCAAGTCACCTTTGCTGTACCATCCAAATTTAATACATCACCAAATCACCTCTGTTGCACTATCCAAAATTAATATCACTAAGTCGCCTCTATTGTATCATCCAAAAATAACATCACCAAGTCAGTTCTTTAGTACCATCCAAAGTTAACATCACCAGATCACCTCTGTAGTACCATCTAAAGTTAACGTCACCAAATCACCTCTGTAGTATTTTCTAAAATTAACATCACTAGATAACCTCTGTAGTACCAATCCAAAGTTAACATCACCAGATCACCTCTGTAGTACCATCTAAAGTTAACATCACCAGATCACTTCTGTAGTACCAATCTAAAGTTAACATCACCAGATCACCTCTGTAGTACCAATCTAAAGTTAACATCACCAGATCACCTATGTAGTACCATTTAAAGTTAACGTCACCAAATCACCTCTGTAGTACCATCTAAAATTAACATCACCAGATCACCTCTGTAGTACCAATCCAAAGTTAACATCACCAGATCACCTCTGTAGTACTAATCTAAAGTTAACATCACCAGATCACCTCTGTAGTACCAATCTAAAGTTAACATCACCAGATCACCTCTGTAGTACCAATCTAAAGTTAACATCACCAGATCACTTCTGTAGTACCAATCCAAAGTTAACATCTCCAAGTCTCCTCTGTTATACCATCCAATCCAAAGTTAACATCACCAAGTCTCCTTCATTATACCATCCAAAATTGACAAATCACAAGTCACATCTGTTATACCATTCAAAATTAACATTACCAAGTCACATCTGTTATACCATTCTAAAATTAACCACCTCTGTCACCTCTGCATAACCAGGCGAGAATATATATCGACATAACTTCAGAAACATTATTAAAATAGACATTATTCTTCTTTCCTTCCTAATATGTGTTCCAGCGTCGAGTTGAGATTTCGTTAGCAACCGCTTGCTTATCTGTAGACTTTTCCTGCTATGTTTCTTAGTATCTGTAATATTCCATCAAACCATATTTTTTTGTGGTCGGCCCTTGGGTCTGATGTTCTCGAAAGGTTTATTAAAGTCTTGGTGTGTTGTGCTTTATATGGATCTTCTTGTTGGGAATAGATCAATGAATACAAATAACTGCGAATGATATGAGCATGACCTTGAATATATATATATATAGGAAAACTATCATAAAAAATACTTGATATCGAAGCCTGATTACTTGGCTAGCTAGCGAGCTCATTAAATACTTCAGTACCTCTGTACACACGGATGCCAGGAAAAAATGGATTAACACGCAAAATGCAGTTCCTAGTCTCTAGGGACTTCGTCAGAGGTAAAAGCTGGCGAACGAAAAAAAAAAATGCTTCAGTACCTCTGTGCTCTGTGACCGTTACCTGAGGGGCATATCATCTTTTAAATGACAGAAATTGTTTAAAGTAAGAAAATAATTCCGCTGTAGGAGAAGATTATTTCAGCCGCATGTGTTAGCCAAGTCTAAGAATATTTATGTGTAAAACATCAGTGAAAGTAAGGTATGAAGATAGAGACTGGGATTGTCTCTTGCTCCTCAGATACTCACAGTTGGTTTGCTTCGGAGAACCGACTCAGCCAACTTTGGCACTCTTCATCCATAAGGGGTTAAACTCTTTTCACTCTTTCCTGTAACTACTGACCTCTACTTTTACTCACGTATCTCCTGCTTTTCTCCCCTCTTGCCATCCAACTTTCTCTACTTCCTCCTACTCTATGGAACCCCTCATTTCATCCATCCTCAGGCAACCTTTACTTTATTTGGCTCTGTTTTGGCCCTTGAGATCCTATCTGGTCGTTTTAACACGTGACTAACAGACACTAAGGTCCTTGTCACTTTCTCTTCCGCTCATTCGGACCACAACGAGTCAACAGCTTCACTTGGCATTTTTTAGATAGATAAGTACTTGCATGTGCCTTTCTTGTTACATTTGTTGTATTGAATACGATCACGGCTCTTGTCGTAATTGCTGTCTGTCTCATCTTGCTTTAGTTTTAGATGGGCAAACCCATTTTATGTGTGTTTATTTTATATATTGTATGCAACTGCACTCGCGGCCCCGAAAGAATGAATTTTAATGTTTTATATTTAATTTATTATCTTATAATTATATGTCAACAGAAGTGAGAAATCAATGGTGCTATATAGAGCCAATACTGACCAATGGAAGCAAATCATGGACAGTAGACAAACAAATTAAAAGATGATTAGCGGCCACAGAGATTGGATTTCTCAGGAGAATATTGAAAATGCCATGGACAGCTAAAATGACCAATGAGGAAATTCTCAAGGAAGACAACACAAAAAGGGAGCTCCTGAAAAAAAATTCAGAAATAAACAATCGACATTTTTCGGGCACATCATGAGAAGAGGAAAGTTTGAATACTTTGTTACAACTGGCAAAATACAGGGAAAGAGATGTCACGGACGACAAAAAGAGACGATAGCAGATATAGCTTGGTTTCATGGCATGGAAAACAGTCAACAACAGAACTGACGCGATACACTGTGGATAGAAGATTGTGGAAGGACATGATGGACCACGCCAACCGGCATGGCACAGGAACATAGACATACATATTTTGTGAGATTGTCTCTTACCGTGATCATCAAATCCGTGTCCCATCTCGTGCGCTACGATCATGCCAAGTCCGCTATAGTTTATGTAACTGAACGAGAGAGAATCAGAAATAATATGACCGGGATTGTTTTAGTGTACTAGTAGTGGTTTGTTTCCAAACTTACTCACTTATTTAAGTTATCAATAAATTAATAAAACACACCACCATCAGGTCGCGTGTCATTTGTAGAACTTTGCATTCAATACATCCCGTCTGAAAGAATATCTGTCTTTAGCCAGATCTCCCACAGAACGTTGCATTTACCACATCCAGTCTGAAAGAATCTCTGTCTTTAGCCCCAGATCTCCCACTTTTTCTGTTGTCATGTTCAAGGTCTCTTTGATGGCTTGAAACCACTTTCTTCTTAGACTTCCCCTGATGCGTCATCCAGGAACCATGCGTGCCATTTTTGTTCTTTCCAACGCACTGCTGTTTTTTTTATGCAGCCATAGTATTTTAATTTCCTCTTTAAAATTGTGCTTATCTGCCAGTTCTTTTTTATGTTTACAACAACACTCCATACAATCTTGTGATTCTTACAATCGGCACTTCATAAATGCTTCTCTCCATCGGCACTACTTTTATATGTTTCAACAAAGAGATAGAACGTAATTTGATTTGTTGTTCTTTTGTTACCATGGAAACAGGGAGGTATTTGTTGAAATCTCCTACCTAGTTCTCATACACATGGGCAGATCGGTAAATGCCGTTGTACGGTTGTAGTAGGTTTGACCTCCATAGACATTGAAGCATAGTAATAGCTTGAGTTTATGATCACGAGTAGCATAACGATAGAGGTCATGACAGTGACCAAGGCATTCATCTGGTTAGAGTTACAAGACTACACTCACACCTGCGTACTGAGAAAGTGGAGGCGAGTTCTGTACACATGCAATGGGTGGAATCATTGTAGAAGTCGAGAATACGTAAGTCATCATTGTTTACGTCCCAGGGCATGCGGGAGTACGGGAGTACGGGGAAATGAAAGAGCGGACATGTTGGCTAGCTGCGCTATTGTTAAGGATGGTCAACCAATGGATCGGACGGACATCATCAATCCCCGGGTGTGATAAGTGTTATAACATGCCAATGATGATGTGTGATAAGTGTCATAACATGTCAATGATGATGTGTGATAAGTGTCATAACATGTCAATGATGATGTGTGGTAAGTGTCATAACATGTCAATGATGATGTGTAATAAATGTCATAACATGTCAATGATGATGTGTGATAAGTGTCATAACATGCCAATGATGATGTGTGATAAGTGTCATAACATGTCAATGATGGTGTGTGATAAGTGTCATAACATGTCAATGATGATGTGTGATAAGTGTCATAACATGTCAATGATGATGTGTGATAAGTGTCATGACATGTGAATGAAGGGTGTGATAAGTGTTATGGCATGTCATTGAAGGGGTGTGATAAGTGTCATGACATGTCATTGAAGATGTGTGATAAGTATCATGACATGTCAATGAAAGGGTGTGATAAGTGTTATTGCATGTCTTTGACGGGGTGTGATAAGTGTCATGATATGTCAATGAAGGGGTGTGATAAGTGTCATGACATGTCAATGAAAGGGTGTGATAAGTGTCATGACATGTCAATGAAAGATGTGATAAGCGTTATTGCATGTCTTTGAAGGGGTGTGATAAGTGTCATGACATGTCAATGAAAGGGTGTGATAAGTGTCATGATATGTAAATTATAGGGTGTGATAAGTGTCATGATATGTAAAATAAAGGGTGTGATAAGTGTCATGATATGTCAATGACGATATGTGATAAGTATCATGACATGTCAATGGAAGAGTGTGATAAGTGTCATGGCATGTCAATGGTGATGTGTGATAAATGTCATGGCATGTCAATGGTGACATGTGATAAGTATCATGCCATGTCAATGAACATGTGTGATAAATATGATTGCATGTCAATGAAAGGGTGCGATAAGTATTATGGCATGTCAATGGTGATGTGGGATAAGTGTCATAACATGTCAATGAAAGGGTGTGATAAATGTCATGGCATGTCAATGAAGGGATGTGATAAGGGTCATGGCATGTCAATGAAAGGATGTGATAAGTGTCATGATAGGTCAATGAACATATATGATAAGTGTCATGGCATGTCAATGGTGATGTGTGATAAGTGTTATGGCATGTCAATGGTGATGTGTGATAAGTGCCATGACATGTCAATGGTGGTGTGTGATAAGTGTCATGACATGTCAATGGAAGGGTGTGATAAGTGTCATTACATGTCATTGAACATGTGTAATAAATGTCATGGCATGTCAATGAAAGGGTGCGATTAGTGTTATGGCATGTCAATGATGGTGTGTGATAGTGTCATGACATGTCAGTGAACATGTGTGATAAGTGTCATGACATGTCAAAGGCGATGTGGGATAAGTGTCATGACATGTCAGTGTTTATGTGTGATACGTGTCATGACTTGTCAATCAATGGATGTGCGAAGTGGTATGACATGCCAATGCAGATTTGTGATGTGTGTCATGGCAATGCAGTGAAGATGTGTGATAAGTCTCATATCATATCAATGAAGGGGTGTGATAATGATCATATCAAGTAAATTAATACTCACTCTTGAGATGTTGACGTAAAAAAGGGTGCCTTGATTATGCCAGGCAATATGTCTGAAAGAAATAACATAAAACTACTTAAAATTCAATAACAATCGTGCATAATTCCAAACAATGCCAATAGTATACAAGCAGAATAGTGCATGGGTTTTAAATACGTTACTGGACGTGTTTTAGGCGTATTTCTATTTTTAGAGCTAAACAATGTCACCAGGCGAGATTATAAGACAGTAAGAAGGCTTCCTTCCAGATATTAAGGCGATTAGAGAGTATTCCAGTGCCTATATTTTCAATAACAATGTACATTTTATAGGTGATATGGTCGGTATTACATCAGATCGCCGTCCTTTCCAAGAACAGATCCTGGTTCACAATTTCAGGAGTTGGATCAGCAGCAATGCCATGTCGATCCGAAGAAAAAAAATGGCCTGACCATACTAACCTTTTAGTCTCTGGGACTTCACTGAGTATGTGTATGGTTATTGAGTGAGACGTCACTGAGTATGTGTATGGTTATTGAGTGAGACTTCACTGAGTATGTGTATGGTTATTGAGTAAGACTTCACTGAGTATGTGTATGGTTATTGAGTGAGACTTCACTGAGTATGTGTATGGTTATTGAGTGAGACTTCACTGAGTATGTGTATGGTTATTGAGTGAGACGTCACTGAGTATGTGTATGGTTATTGAGTGAGACTTCACTGAGTATGTGTATGGTTATTGAGTGAGACGTCACTGAGTATGTGTATGGTTATTGAGTGAGACTTCACTGAGTATGTGTATGGTTATTGAGTGAGACGTCACTGAGTATGTGTATGGTTATTGAGTGAGACTTCACCGAGTATGTGTATGGTTATTGAGTGAGACTTCACTGAGTATGTGTATGGTTATTGAGTGAGACGTCACTGAGTATGTGTATGGTTATTGAGTAAGACTTCACTGAGTATGTGTATGGTTATTGAATGAGACTTCACTGAGTATGTGTATGGTCCTTGAGTGAGACTTCACCGAGCATGTGTGTGGTCCTTGAGTGAGACTTCACTGAGTATGTGTATGGTTATTGAGTGAGACTTCACCAAGAATGTGCATGGTCAGTGAGTGAGACTTCACCGAGTATGAGAGTGTTTAGTGGTAAGACTATTACAGAAATATCAGATTCATGTTGGTGTAACTCTTGAACTTATCAATGTAGGACAATGATATTGATGTAATTCTCCTTCAAATCAATGTAGGACAATGATATTAATGTAATTCTTCTTCAAACCAATGTAGGACAATGATATAGATGTAATTCTTCTTCAAATCAATGTTGGACAATTATATTGATGTAATTCTCCTTCAAATCAATGTTGGACAATGATATAGATGTAAATCTTCTTCAAATCAATATAGGACACTGATATTGATGTAATTCTCCTTCAAATCAATGTAGGACAATGATATTGATGTAATTCTCCTTCAAATCAATGTAGGACAATGATATAGATGTAATTCTTCAAATAAATGTAGGACAATGATATTGATGTAATTCTCCTTCAAATCAATGTTGGACAATGATATAGATGTAATTCCTCTTCAAATCAATGTTGGACAATGATATTGATGTAATTCTCCTTCAAATCAATGTTGGACAATGATATAGATGTAAATCTTCTTCAAGTCAATGTAGGACAATGATATAGATGTAATTCTTCTTCAAATCAATGTAGGACAATGATATTGATGTAATTCTTCTTCAAATCAATGTAGGACAATGATATAGATGTAATTCTTCTTCAAATCAATGTTGGACAATGATATTGATGTAATTCTCCTTCAAATCAATGTTGGACAATGATATAGATGTAAATCTTCTTCAAATCAATGTAGGACAATGATATAGCTGTAATTCATCTTCAAATCAATGTAGGACAATGATATTGATGTAATTCCTCTTCAAATCAATGTTGGACAATGATATAGATGTAATTCTTCTTCATATCAATCTTGGACAACGATATAGATATGAGTGTCATTTATACATACATACATCATCATCTAGTGGCATCACCCATAAAGTGTGAAAAGCCTGTAACACATTTTGATCAAACCAGGAAATAATATGCGTTTAAACTTTGAATTGATTGAGGATGATAATGATGACGAGGAGGAGATTGAGGATGATAATGATGATGAGGAGGAGATTGAGGATGATAATGATGAGGAGGAGGAGATTGAGTATGATAATGATGATGAAGAGGAGATTGAGGATGATAATGATGAGGAGGAGATTGAGGATGATAATGATGAGGAGGAGATTGAGGATGATAATGATGATGAGGAGGAGATTGCGGATGATAATGATGATGAGAAGATTGAGGATGATAATGATGAGGAGGAGGAGATTGAGGATGATAATGATGATGAGGAGGAGATTGAGGATGATAATGATGAGGAGGAGGATATTGAGTATGATAATGATGATGAAGAGGAGATTGAGGATGATAATGATGAGGAGGAGATTGAGGATGATAATGATGAGAGGAGGAGATTGAGGATGATAATGATGATGAGAAGATTGAGGATGATAATGATGAGGAGGAGGAGATTGAGGATGATAATGATGAGGAGGAGATTGAGAATGATAATGATGATGAGTAGGAGATTGTGGATGATAATGATGATGAGGAGGAGATTGAGGATGATAATGATGAGGAGGAGATTGAGGATGATAATGATGATGAGGAGGAGTTTAGGGATGATAATGATGATGAGGAGGAGATTGAGGATGATAATGATGATGAGGAGGAGATTGAGGATGATAATGATGATGAGGAGGAGATTGAGGATGATAATGATGATGAGGAGGAGATTGAGGATGATAATGATGATGAGGAGGAGTTTGGGATGATAATGATGATGAGGAGGAGATTGAGGATGATAATGATGAGGAGGAGGAGATTGATGATGATAATGATGAAAAGGAGATTGAGGATGATAATGATGATGAGGAGGAGATTGAGGATGATAATGATGAGGAGGAGATTGAGGATGATAATGATGATGAGGAGGAGATTGAGGATGGTAATGATGATGAGGAGGAGTTTGGGGATGATAATGATGATGAGGAGGAGATTGAGGATGATAATGATGATGAGGAGGAGATTGAGGATGATAATGATGATGAGGAGGAGATTGAGGATGATAATGATGATGAGGAGGAGATTGAGGATGATAATGATGATGAGGAGGAGTTTGGGGATGATAATGATGATGAGGAGGAGATTGAGGATGATAATGATGAGGAGGAGGAGATTGATGATGATAATGATGAGAAGGAGATTGAGGATGATAATGATGATGAGGAGGAGATTGATGATGATAATGATGAGGAGGAGATTGAGGATGATAATGATGATGAGGAGGAGATTGAGGATGGTAATGATGGTGAGGAGGAGTTTGGGGATGATAATGATGATGAGGAGGAGATTGAGGATGATAATGATGAGGAGGAGATTGAGGATGATAATGATGAGAAGGATATTGAGGATGATAATGATGAGGAGGAGATTGAGGATGATAATGATGAGAAGGAGATTGAGGATGATAATGATGAGAAGGATATTGAGGATGATAATGATGAGGAGGAGGAGATTGAGGATGATAATGATGAGAAGGAGATTGGGGATGATAATGATGATGAGGAGGAGATTGAGGATGATAATGATGAGGAGGAGGAGATTGAGGATGATAATGATGATGAGGAGGAGATTGAGGATGATAATGATGATGAGGAGGAGATTGAGGATGATGATGATGAGGAGGAGATTGGGGATGATAATGATGAGGAGGAGGAGATTAAGGATGATAATGATGAGGAGGAGGAGATTGAGAATGATAATGATGATGAGGCGATTGAGGATGATAATGATGATGAAGAGATTAAGGATGTTTTGATGATGATGATGATGATGATGATGATGATGATGATGATGATGATGATGATGATGATGATGATGATGATGATGATGATGATGATGAGTAGGTTGAGGATGATAATGATGATAATGATGATAATGATGATGTTGAGGAGGAGGAGGATGATGAAGAGGAGGGAGTGAGGATGATAATGATGAGAGGAGTTTGAGAAAAATAATGATGATGAGGAGATTACAGATGATGATGAGGAGGAGAAGATTGGGGATGATGAGGTTGAGGAGGAGATTGAGAATAATAATGATGATGAGGAGATTCGGAATAAATGATTCAGTGCGTGCGATAAAGAAGCGTGAATGACAGATTAACTCAATAATTAACTCACATATTGTGTTTCCAGTCACCATGTACATTGCGTTCACGTCATAGGCAGCAATATTATTCCTGAATGAGCACACACACAAATATACACGTCATCAGTTCAGTGACTTAAACCTTCATCATCATCAAGTACCATACCGGTTGACATAGGCGATCATGTCCATCCACAAATCTCCATCCAAAGTACGTCGTATCAATTCTGTTGTTGACTGTTTTCCATGCCGCGACACCAAGCTATCTAGTATCTTCTCTCTTTTTCATCTGTGATCTCTCTCTCCATGTATTTTGTCAGTTGTAGCCAAATATTCCAACTTTTGTTTTCTCATGACGTGGCCAACAAAAGTCGATTGTTTCTATCTTATATTTTTTAGCAGCTGCCATTTTGCGTTGACCTCTTTGAGAATTTCCTTATTGCTTATTTTAGCTTTCCATTGCTCCCAACATTCTTCTGAGAGATCCCATCTGTGTAGCCTCTAATCGTCTTTATATTTCTTTGTCTGCTGTCCATGATTCACTTCCATATATTAAAATTGGCTCTATATAGCACCGCTGAAATCTCTTTCTCACTTCTATTGACATAGACGTGTTTCACAAGATGTTTCTGATATCTTTTGGCCTGAACTATTCTGCTCATTATTTCTGTGGTGCATCTTCTGCCTGTTATTATTGTGGTCAAGTATTTCAGGCTCTGCCCTTGTTTCAGATTTGTTCCGTTTATTTTTATGTTGTATGATGGTGGGTGTTTCTTCAATATTACCATTACTTCTGTTTTCTTACTGTTTTAACTTTAGAGAAATTAATTGAGATCCTTCTTTCTTCTTCTTCTTTCTTCTTCTTCTTCTTCTTCTTCTTTCTTCTTCTTCTTCTTTCTTC
The DNA here is from genome assembly GCA_032433765.1 of Megaustenia siamemsis. Taxonomy (NCBI): domain Eukaryota; kingdom Metazoa; phylum Mollusca; class Gastropoda; order Stylommatophora; family Ariophantidae; genus Megaustenia; species Megaustenia siamemsis. The sequence continues at coordinate 69,670,964 of JAVIAB010000088.1, read as the reverse complement.
TTTCTTTTTCTTCTTTCTTCTTCTTCTTTCTTCTTCTTCTTTCTTCTTCTTCTTTCTTTTTCTTCTTTCTTCTTCTTCTTTCTTCTTCTTCTTTCTTCTTTCTTCTTCTTCTTCTTCTTTCTTCTTCTTCTTTCTTCTTCTTCTTTCTTCTTCTTCTTTCTTCTTCTTCTTTCTTCTTCTTCTTCTTCACCTCCTATTGTATATGATCGGTTGTCGAGGAATTTAGAAAGTTCTGGTTCACGCCCTTTTGGTGGCTTCACTCTTTGTCTGTTGTATCGCTGCTTTGATGTTTTTTGTCCATCTTGAGCAAAAATGTTGTCAACTAGACTATACAGAGAACGTGTAAAATAAACATGACATTGTATCTAACAACTAGACGATGTTTCGACAAAAGCTTTCATCTGATATCAAAGATCAACACTAAAGGCAAATACTATTCTAAAATAAATATAGCCATATCTGGAACTTACATTTATATTTCTTTGTTTGAGATGACAAGGAAAGAACAATAAATAGCGGCAGGAGATAAATGGAGATAAATGTATAAAATGTCTCTCTTTGTACGGCTCTGATCCGTGTTACTGTTTGACTTTTGTGTTAGGGTTTCCGTGTTTGGGTTTCTGTGTTTGGATTTCTGTGTTTGGATTTCTGAGTTTCAGTTTCCGTGTTTGGATTTCTGAGTTTCAGATTCTGTATTTGGATTTCTGTGTTTCAGATTCTGTGTTTGGACTTCTGTGTTTGGATTTCTGTGTTTGGATTTCTGAATTTCAGATTCTGTGTTTGGATTTCTGTGTTTGGATTTCTGTGTTTATTTGAGAATAGCTTGTGTATTTTACCTGATGAAGACTTTACCGAAACGTCATAGTTTGTCTCGTCTCTATGTCAGTTTAGCTATTTATATCACTTTATGTTTATTTTAGGGTGTCCGGTTAGCGCAATCGATAGGCGGTTGGCTTACCACGGCAACAGCCGGGGTTCGTAATCCTGGCGAGGACACCTGGGTTTTACTAATTCCCTAAAAATTAGTAGGAGCCGCGATAGCTCAGTGGTTAGTGAACTGGACTACTACGGACAAGGGGTAGGGTTCGATCCCAACCGACGGCTCCGGGTTCACCCAGCCTTAAATGGGTACCGGATTTTTTCTGGGAAAGTAAAAGCAGCACGGGCGTAATACCGACCACATTACCCCAAAAATCATGTGCTGAAGGTCTGTAAAATATAGGGTCACTAACACCATATTACCCTATACGCCACTTGGCGTGACGGGGGGTACTTTACTTTTTTTTTTTTTATGTTTATTTTAGATTGTTTTATACTGCGCTGCTCGCTGCCCCGTATAATGTTATATATGTTTTATGTAAGAACTGAGAATTCTGGAAGTACAGCCCGTGCGCTGCCGGGCCCAAAAGGGGAGTAAAGGAAAGTGGCACTCCTCCCTAACATACATGTTCATAAGAGGCGACTAAGGAGGGTGAGCATTTTACTGCCTGTCCCGTGCTGTAAAAAAAAAAGAGAAAAAAAAAAGCCGAAAAAACAAAACTTCAAAAACATGGATTTTTAACTCCAATGTTAAGTCAGTCTTATTATATGGATGTACCGGCTTGTTGCAGGAGCTACTGAGTTAAGTGCTCTGTGCACACCGTGAGCTGTGTCTCATCCGTTTTGATCCTGTTTCGATATTCCGCTTGTTTACGATGAATGATGATGAATGACTGGGAACAGTTGGCTGTGTTCACTTTCTGCGCGGTTTCGCCTTATGTCTTTTGGCGTGTGCTGAGACTGCTACGACGGGGACTACAGTTACCTTTCTTTGTTTGGGAGATGAGTTAGTAATTCGGATGATTCCACTGGCACGGACGGTTGAGCAATTATGGATTTTAATTCGTTTGCAGTGATACCGAGGCCTTCCATAACCAATAACCAATATGGATGTAAAACATGGAGAACAACAAAAATGATAATCATGAAGATATAGACCTTCATTAACGGATGCTTACGCTGAATAAAAGGATGGAAATGGCATGACAGAATCACTAACATAGAATTATGGAAATGTACCAGTCAAATACCAGTGGATTAAGAGATACAGCGAAGTTGATGGCGCTGGAGAGGACACACACTCTGTGATCTAAATGAAAGTATTACACAACAGGCCCTTTTTTGGAATCGCCATGGAAAAAGTCAAAGAGGAAGACCAAGGTATTCTTGGAGAAGACAGATGGAGGCAGAGATGAAGATAATTGGGGAGAAATTGAATGATCCTGAAAGAATGGCAAGAAACAGAACGGCTTTGAACGTGTTTGTTGAAGACCTGTGCTTCGCAGGGAGCTGAAAGGTAGAAGAAGAAGAAATTAAAGTAGGTCATCCGTTAAGGCACATGATTATGATGAGTTCTTCAGATTGATAAGATGAAACAATTATCATTTCTAGTCATGTAATGAGAAGGGAACAGCTCAGATATCGTGCCAACTGGAGAGTTAGAAGGAGGAAGAGGCAGAGGAAACAGGGAGAAGATACCACAGCGGCAATGCGAATAGTTTTGTGATAACCAGTGAATTTATAAACATGTATAGATGTGAATAGCTAAAGATAACCAGTGAATTTATAAACATGTATAGATGTGAATAGCTAAAGATAACCAGTGAATTTATAAACATGTATAGATGTGAATAGCTAAAGATAACCAGTGAATTTATAAACATGTAAAGATGTGAATAGCTAAAGATAACCAGTGAATTTATAAACATGTATAGATGTGAATAGCTAAAGCAGCAATGTCTTTCAGAAGCCTTGAAAAGTTGTGGAAATCAAAACTCATCAGCACAAACACAAAACTTAGACTATTCAAATCAAATGTACTATCAAACCTTACGTATGCATGTGAAAACTGGAAAACAACAAGAGACATAGAAACAAAATTGAACGCATTCGAAAATAAATGTCTAAGGAAAATACTTGGTATAGCGTGGAACGAATTCAAAACAAACGAGGAAATTAGAGAAATCGCCAATCAACCACTAATATATTCAGTAATAAAGAAAAGACGATGGTCATATGTTGGACATGTGATGAGGAGAGATAATAACCGAATAGCAAAGCAAGTCCTCATGTGGGAAACAACAAGAGGAAAGAGGAAGACCCAGAGAGACACTGAGAAGAACATTGATTAGAGAGGCAAGAGCAGCATGAATCGACTCCCTCAATGAGATTCTGTTTGCACAGAACAGAGACAAGTGACGAGATTTGATAAAATATCTTTAAAAGAATTGAAAATTGCTAGAACAAATAATTTAGATGAGAGAAGGGGTATCTTGATCTACGCCCTATGGGCCAGCTACGGCTCGACATGTCAATAGATAGATGTGAGGTTGCGAAGAGACGTGATCGCCTGCTCCAAACGATCGTGGTACTGGGATGATAATATTGGTGATTTGATGATAATGATGTTGAGGCGGAGGAGATTGAAGATAATAATGATGAGGAGGAGGAGGAAACTGAGGATAATTATGATAACATTGAAGGTAATAATGATGAGGAAAATGAGGATAATAATGATGATGAGGAAAATGAGGATAATAATTATGATGAAAATGAGGATAATAATGATGATGAGGAAAATGAGGATAATAATGATGATGAGGGAAAATGAGGATAATAATGATGATGAGGAAAATGAGGATAATAATGATGATGAGGAAAATGAGGATAATAATGATGATGAGGAAAATGAGGATAATAATGATGATGATGAAAATTACGGTAGTAATAATGATGATGCGATTAAGGATAATAATGAGGAGGAGGAGAATAAGAATAATAACTAGGAGGAGGAGATACTGAGTAATGCTGATGATGAGACGATTAAAGATAATAATGATAATGAAGACATTCAGGATAATGCAGATGATAAGGAGATTGATGAAAATAATGATGATTAGGAGATTAAGGATGATTATGATGATGATGAGATGTAGGATAATAATGACGATGAGGAGATTGAAGATGATAATTTAGACGAGGAGATTGAGGATAACACTTATTATGAGACGATTCAGGATAACGTTAATGATAAAATTGAGGATGATAATGATGAGGAGATTAAGGATGATAATGATAATGACGATGATGATGATGAGATTGAGAATAATAATGATAGTAGATGATGGGGAGATTTGGGATAATAATGATGATGAGGATAATAATGATGAGATTGAGGACAATAATGATAAGGAGATTCAGAACAGCCGATGCTGAGAAGATTGAGAATAATAATGATGGTGAGAAATCTGAGGATAATAATGATGATGAGAAAACTGAGGATAATAATGATGATGAGAAAACTGAGGATAATAATGATGATGAGAAAACTGAGGATAATAATGATGATGAGAAAACTGGGGATAATAATGATGATGAGAAAACTGAGGACAATAATGATGATGAGAAAACTGAGGATAATAATGATGATGAGAAAACTGAGGATAATAATGATGATGAGAAAACTGAGGATAATAATGATGAGGAGGATGAGAATGACGATAATAACGATTATGATGTGGAGAATGAGGATAATAACAATGAAGAGGTTAAGGATATTAAAGATACAGAGGAGATTGAGGAAAATGAGAAGGAGATTGAGGATAATAATAACAATGAGAAGATTGGGGATAATAATAATGAGAAAAAACATGTGAAGAGGAGAACGAGGAAAAAGTGATGAGGAAAATGATGAGGAGAAGATTGGGGATAACAATGATGATGAGGAAATTGACGGTAGTAATAATGATGAGGAGATTAAGGATAATAATAATGATGAGGAGATTAAGGATAATAATAATGATGAGGAGATTAAGGATAATAATGAGGAGGATGAGATACAGAATAATGCTGATGATGAGACGATTAAGGATAATAATGATGAAGAAGAGATTCAGGATAATGCAGATGCTAAGGAAATTGAGGATAATAAAGATGAGGATGAGATTTAGGATGATAATGATGATAGGTGATTCAGGATGATAATAATAGTGAAGATGAAAAGATTGAGGATGATAATGATACAAAATGATCATGAGAAGATTCATAATGATATGGATGACAATGATGATGCTAGGGAGATTAAAGATGATTTTGGTGATAAGCATATTAAGGATGATAATGATATTATTATCACATTACGCGTTGTCTTTGACATCGTTCTCTTATAAACACTCCCACCCTGACACACACACACGCACGCACGCACGCGCGCGCGCACACACACACACACACACACGTAGAAATTTAATGGAAAGCTGTTTGAGTTGTCATAAACAACCAATCATCATTCACTGACACTATATACGAAGAAGATGGCGCTGGATAGGACACACACTACGGAAGCCAACTGAGAGTACTACACAACAGGCCCTTTTTTGGAATCCCCAGAGGAAAAGACAAAAAGGAAGACCAAGAAATTCTTGGAGAAGACAGACAGAAGCAGAGATGAAGATGATGGGGAAGACATGGAATGATCTTAATAGAATGACAAGAAACAGAACGACTTGGAAAGTGGTTGTTGAAGACCTATGCTCCACAGGGAGATGACAGTGTTTGTTGAAGACCTATGCTCCACAGGGAGTTGAAAGTGTTTGTTGAAGACCTATGCTCCACAGGGAGCTGGAAGTGTTTGTTGAAGACCTATGCTCCACAGGGAGCTGGAAGTTGTTTGTTGAAGACCTATGCTCCACTGGGAGCTGGATGTGTTTGTTAAAGACCTATGCTCCACAGGCAGCTGGAAGTGTTTGTTGAAGACCTATGCTCTACAGGGAGCTGGAAGTGTTTGTTGAAGACCTATGCTCCACAGGCAGCTGGAAGTGTTTATTGAAGACCTATGCTCCACAGGCAGCTGGAAGTGTTTATTGAAGACCTATGCTCCACAGGCAGCTGGAAGTGTTTGTTGAAGACCTATGCTCCACAGGGAGATGGAAGTGTTTGTTGAAGACCTATGCTCCACAGGGAGCTAAAAAGGTAGAATAAGAAGATATAAGAAACAATCATCATTCACTGACATTTCGTGATTACAATCATAACGTTCATTCATGTTAAAGTTGTAGAACATTCAGATACATACCCTTTTATCTGATATGGAAACACAGATGAACGTGCCCGTGGTGAGCTAGTGGAGATGAAAGCACTGTCGATAAATAATATTAATATGTTAATGGTTAGTTCAATCTATAACTAAGAATAGCAAAATTGTATATCTTCTCAACATTCTTGTAAGGTGCACAAACGTGAATTTTAGACAAGAAAACTGAACAGAAAATTGAAGCCTTTGAAACTTGGATTTATAGAAGAATATGAAGAATTGGATGGAAAGAAAGAAAACAAACGATGAAGTCTTAAAACAATTAAAAATGAAAAGAGAACTACTAAATATAACTCAAACAATACAAATGAGATTTTTAGGGCATGTCAAAAGACACAACAGCCTACTAAAAGTAATATTAGAGAGGAAAATACAGGGTAAAATAGGCACAGACAGACCAAGACTAACATGTATAAGTAATATCAAAAGATGGACAAGTCAGCCTATGACAACCTGCACTATCAAAGCAAGAGATAGAACGGAACGGCGCTCCATGGTAGCCTACCTTCGGTGTGGGGATGGAACTCAATAATGACAATGAATGGTGAGTTATAGCGTAGCATAGCTCATTGTTTACATATCTAGATTAATGTGGATTTATAGAACATAAAACTGTGGATACATACGAAGTTAGTGTCAATTTGTAATAGTGTATCTGATGAAGGCTTTTGCTGAAACGTTGTGTGTCTCGCCTTACTACTAGTGTAGCTGCCTGAAACAAGTTTGTGTTTATTTTACATGTTCGTTGTTGCTGCACTCGCTGCCTCACATAATATTTGATTTTTTTTAAAATATTTGTGCTTTATCTCAATTAAATAAAGAAGTGTTGATTGATGCAAGGTTAATGTGAATTTGTAACTGAATAAAGAAGTGTTCATACATGTCCAACAAAGAAATAACTCTACAAACAAAACAGTTGCACTCTACACTATGATCTTCATCCCAACGTTGTGATACAAATGCCAGTCCTGGACCACAGATGCAATAACAATGAGAAAAATAACCACTATGGAGATTAAACGTGTTAGACGAATGAGACAGGAAACAACCTGAGAGATAAGATCAGAAATGAAGAACTGAGAGAAAAAAAGCTAAGAATAATTCCCACCATAGAATACATTAAGAAACAAAAAATAAAATGATTGGCCACGCGATAAGGCAGAAAGATTAAAAGAAAACACAACAAGCCTTTAATAAACGTTGCAAGAACACCAGACTCAAGAGCCGACCACGAAAAAAAAAATAGATTGATTGAATATTAGAAACACTAGGAACCAAAACAGCAGCAGATGCGAACAGAAGAGCAAAAGGCCGAAAATTATATCTCCCCTCAACGCTTTTAGGCAAATGAGGAACGAAAGTAGAAGAAGTTACCATATTCCCTCGTTCACCAAGCAAGGCAGGGAAGGGAACCTGTACATTACTTAAAAGCCATACACAACATCAACAAAATGTGTGAATCCTAAAAGTATAGGGACTACAGAGTTGTACTTACCTGTCAATGGCTCCGGGTTTCCAAAACCGTTTACGCGCTTCCACGTTTTTGTCGAGCTGTTCTTTCAACGTTCCCCTTCCAATGTCGTTGTCTTTGTCATCGCTGACGCCTTTATCCACAGCGTTAAGCTGATGTAAAATAGATAACATCAAGTTAGAGTGATTATTTTATCTGACATAATCTTGATGTGATCTTAATCCTTCAAGCGTCGTTAGACTTTATAAACGGTTCGTAGTGATTTATGTTGATCTGCACTTTACGTCACATTGGTGCTGTTCATGACCGTTATTGGAATTGAATGACGCAAGTTATTTATATGTTACTCATTAATGTGAACTGCTTCGTCAGCCGTAGTTTTATATTTTTAGGGAATTTGCACCGTGTTTTGTTCGTTGTAGGCTGCATTCAATAGAGTAATCAGGAATCTAAAGGGCGCGAAATTGTTGTGTGTGCGACATTGTTGTGTGCGCCGTCATCGTAATGGTTCATTGTATATCCCTAGACCAGCCGTACGCTAATCTTACGGTCTGTTGTTTGATGTGCGACGGGGATAATCTGATGACTAACTGTGTGTCTATATGTTCGGAATTGGAGCCAACAACGATGGCCTAACATCATCAAGCGCTATATATTTTTTTGTTTAATTTGACGATCATCATTTTCAAGAGGACGTGAACTTCCGGTATATGGTGGAAAGGCGGCAGGAACCATTGAAGGCCATGCATGAAAAGTGTTCCTTGTTGCAGTTTCCTCATATTCCAAGTCCGGTTTGTTGCAGGAGCTACTGAGTTAAGTGCTCTGTGCACACCGTGAGCTGTGTGTCTCATCCGTTTTATCATGTTTCGATATTCCAATTGTTTACGATGAATGATGATATCGTATGACAGGGAACAGTTGGCTGTGTTCACTTTCTGTGCAGTGCGCCTTATGTCTTTTGGTGTGTGCTGAGACTGCTACGATGGGGACAACAGTTACCCTTCTTTGTTTGGAAGATGAGATATTAACTCGGATGATTACGCTGGCATGGGCGGTTGAGCAGTTATGGATTTTAATTCGTTTGCAGTGATACCGGGGCCTTCCATAACCAAATAACCGGAGAGTTTTTTTTTCTTCCATTTCTATTCTGGGCGAGATTTTCTATCTGATTCACTGAGTCTATACCTGCCAACTTTGCTTCTCTTATAAGTGTTCATTTCAGTGACTCTTTAGGTCTTCCTCTCTTTCTGTAACCTGACGTTTCCCATAGAAGAGTCTGTGTTAGAAAACTCTTGTTGTTTCTTCTCAACACATGTCCAACTGCTTGCAGAAACAATTAGATAAAGAAAGAGTATCTGGGTCTACGCCCTATGAGTATCTGGCTCTACGCCCTATGAGTATCTGGCTCTACGCCCTATGAGTATCTGGGTCTACGTCCTATGAGTATCTGGGTCTACGTCCTATGAGTATCTGGGTCTACGCCCTATGAGTATCTGGGTCTACTCCCTATGAGTATCTGGCTCTACGCCCTATGAGTATCTGGGTCTACGTCCTATGAGTATCTGGCTCTACGCCCTATGAGTATCTGGGTCTACGCCCTATGAGTATCTTGGTCTACGCCCTATGAGTATCTTGGTCTACGCCCTATGAGTATCTGGGTCTACGCCCTATGAGTATCTTGGTCTACTCCCTATGAGTATCTGGGTCTACTCCCTATGAGTATCTGGCTCTACGCCCTATGAGTATCTGGGTCTACGTCCTATGAGTATCTGGGTCTACGCCCTATGAGTATCTGGCTCTACGCCCTATGAGTATCTGGCTCTACGCCCTATGAGTATCTGGCTCTACGCCCTATGAGTATCTGGCTCTACGCCCTATGAGTATCTGGGTCTACGCCCTATGAGTATCTGGGTCTACGCCCTATGAGTATCTTGGTCTACGCCCTATGAGTATCTGGCTCTACGCCCTATGAGTATCTGGCTCTACGCCCTATGAGTATCTGGGTCTACTCCCTATGAGTATCTGGGTCTACTCCCTATGAGTATCTGGCTCTACGCCCTATGAGTATCTGGGTCTACGCCCTATGAGTATCTGGCTCTACGCCCTATGAGTATCTGGGTCTACGCCCTATGAGTATCTGGGTCTACGCCCTATGAGTATCTGGGTCTACGCCCTATGAGTATCTGGGTCTACGCCCTATGAGTATCTGGGTCTACGCCCTATGAGTATCTGGCTCTACGCCCTATGAGTATCTGGGTCTACGCCCTATGAGTATCTGGGTCTACGCCCTATGAGTATCTGGGTCTACGCCCTATGAGTATCTGGCTCTACTCCCTATGAGTATCTGGGTCTACTCCCTATGAGTATCTGGGTCTACGCCCTATGAGTATCTGGGTCTACGCCCTATGAGTATCTGGGTCTACGCCCTATGAGTATCTGGCTCTACGCCCTATGAGTATCTGGGTCTACGCCCTATGAGTATCTGGGTCTACGCCCTATGAGTATCTGGCTCTACGCCCTATGAGTATCTGGGTCTACGCCCTATGAGTATCTGGGTCTACGCCCTATGAGTATCTGGCTCTACGCCCTATGAGTATCTGGGTCTACGCCCTATGAGTATCTGGGTCTACGCCCTATGAGTATCTGGGTCTACGCCCTATGAGTATCTGGCTCTACGCCCTATGAGTATCTGGGTCTACGCCCTATGAGTATCTGGGTCTACGCCCTATGAGTATCTGGCTCTACGCCCTATGAGTATCTGGCTCTACGCCCTATGAGTATCTTGGTCTACGCCCTATGAGTATCTGGGTCTACGCCCTATGAGTATCTGGGTCTACGCCCTATGAGTATCTTGGTCTACGCCCTATGAGTATCTGGGTCTACGCCCTATGAGTATCTGGGTCTACGCCCTATGAGTATCTGGCTCTACGCCCTATGAGTATCTGGGTCTACGCCCTATGAGTATCTTGGTCTACGCCCTATGAGTATCTTGGTCTACGCCCTATGAGTATCTTGGTCTACGCCCTATGAGTATCTGGGTCTACGCCCTATGAGTATCTGGGTCTACGCCCTATGAGTATCTTGGTCTACGCCCTATGAGTATCTTGGTCTACGCCCTATGAGTATCTTGGTCTACGCCCTATGAGTATCTGGCTCTACGCCCTATGAGTATCTTGGTCTACGCCCTATGAGTATCTTGGTCTACGCCCTATGAGTATCTTGGTCTACGCCCTATGAGTATCTTGGTCTACGCCCTATGAGTATCTTGGTCTACGCCCTATGAGTATCTGGCTCTACGCCCTATGAGTATCTTGGTCTACGCCCTATGAGTATCTTGGTCTACGCCCTATGAGTATCTGGTCTACGCCCTATGAGTATCTGGTCTACGCCCTATGAGCCGGCTACCGCTCGAAAGGTCAATAGATAATAGTTAGATTTATGTGTATATCATTTTAGATGTTTGTGTTGTTGCTTATTGTTCTCGTTGTTAATTTGCATTGTCCACATCAGTGAATTCAGTCTGTATAAAGCTCTCTATTTTCTTGATCCCGTTATCTTTTAGGGCCGCCCTGTTCCCCAACTCGAAATAATTTTCTATTAATCTTCTATTAATCTTCTGTCAAAGTCATGATGTTGTTTTATTATCTTCTTCTTAATATATGGATGTAAATCATGGACCGACAAGAATTTTATTGAAGGCTGTAGAATTTTGGTTTTACAGAAGAATGTTGAGAATCCCATGAATAGTTAAGAAGAGTAATAAAACGTTGTGAAAGAGGCCAAAGCAAAAGGAGAGCTAATATCCAATATTAGGAAAAAACAATCATCATTTTTTGGTCGTATAGTAAGAGTTAAAAATTCTTAACCGTCCACTACCTCACAGTTTAATAGATTTTGAAGCTGAAACACCAGCAGCAGAATTAGATGTAAATTTAGATGACTTCACCTTGAGTGAAATAGAAACCACCTTAAAGCTAATGACCAATAACAAGGCTGCTGGAGAGGATAAGTTAACAGCTGAGATCCTCAAGGCAATTGATAGCCATAATTTAATACATCTCCAAAAATGTTCAACATCATTTGGAAAACAGAGAAGACACCTCATAAATGGAAAAAAGGAATCATTGTTAAGATCCCAAAAAAGGGCAATCTTAGAGATTGTAACAATTGGAGAGGCGTGACACTTTTGTCAGTTGCCTCAAAATTATTCTGTAAAATCATCCTAAATAGAATAAAGGATTCAATAGATACAGTAATGCGTGAAGAACAGGCTGGGTTTAGAAAAGGGAGAAGCTGTCTTGACCACATTTTCACTCTACGACTTATATTGGAGGAACACATTGAAAAGCAAAAACCTTTTGTACTTAACTTCATCGACTTCAAAAAAGCATTTGATAGTATTCATAGAGATTCTTTGTGGAAAATTCTGAAGCAATATGGCTTACCATCAAAAATCATAAATATTATCAAAGACATGTATGATGGTTACACATGTGCAGTTCGAACAGAGGAAGGACTGAGCGAATGTTTCCCAATAGAAACTGGGGTTAAACAAGGATGTATTTTATCGCCCTTGTTATTTGGAATTGTTATGGACTTCATAATGAAGAAATGCTGCACTGGTAATAAAGGCATCGAATGGATACAAGGAGACCATTTGGAGGACCTGGACTTTGCTGATGACATAGTTCTCATCAGCAATCAGATAAAAACGATGCAGGAAAACACAAATGAACTATCATCAATAGCCAGCAAAATTGGGCTTGAGGTCAATCATGAAAAGTCTAAAGTCATGAAAAGTTTAATTCCAACAAGTGACAAAATATACATGGAAAACAAACCAGTAGAAGAGATCGATCACTTCATCTATCTTGGAAGTCACATTGATCGAGAAGGGGATACGAGCAAAGAAATTAGAATCAGACTGGCTAAAGCAGCAATGTCTTTCAGAAGCCTTGAAAAGTTGTGGAAATCAAAACTCATTAGCACAAACACAAAACTTAGGCTATTCAAATCAAATGTACTATCAACCCTTACGTATGCGTGTGAAAGCTGGAAAACAACAAGAGATATAGAAACAAAGTTGAACGCATTCGAAAATAAATGTCTAAGGAAAATACTTGGTATAGAATGGAACGAATTCAAAACAAACGAGGAAATTAGAGAAATCGCCAATCAACCACTAATATCTTCAGTAATAAAGAAAAGACGATGGTCATACGTTGGACATGTGATGAGAAGAGATAATAATCGAATAGCAAAGCAAGCCCTCATATGGGAAACAACAGGTAAAAGAAAAAGAGGAAGACCCAGGGAGACACTGAGAAGAACATTGATGAGAGAGGCAAGAGCAGCAGGAATCGGCTCCCTCAATGAGATAGAACTGCTTGCACAGAACAGAGACAGATGGCGAGATTTGATAAAATATCTTTAAAAGAAAACTGTTAGAACAAAAATTCATATAGGAGAAGGTGTATCTTGGTCTACGCCCTATGGGCCGGTTACGGCTCGAAAGGTCAATAGATAGATAGATAGATAGTAAGAGGGAATACCTGAAATATATTATGACAACTGGGAAAATTGACGGACAAAAAGACAGAATGAAACAATGAGAAAAGATACCAAACAGCTTAAGGGAATGGCTTGGCAGAAGGTCAACAGCAGAAATGATAAATAACTGTCGATATCGAGAGTTGTGGAGAGACATGATCACCTACGCCAGCAGGCATGGCACTTGATGATGATGATCTTCTTTGTTCTAGTACACCAGTTACGTGGCCGTGAATGCGTTGTGTCGTTAGTCAAGTTAACATCGCTGAGAGATGTACTCCCTGATAGTGCATATGGTTGTAAATCATGGACAATCTCGTAAACAGCAAGGAAGAAAATCAATTCATTCAAAACAAAATGCTACAGAAAAATCCGTAAGATACTTTGGATAATGAAAAAGAGCAATGAAGACATATTAAAAGATTTAAACATTTAACAGAAATGGCATGTAAACACCATTCTAAACAGGAAATTCAAATATTCGGCCACGTCAAAAGACAGAGTGGGCTGGAAAGAACAATAATGGAAGGTATGGTTCCTGGGTGACGTCAGGGGCAGATTTAGAACGTCGTTTTAAGACATCAAAGAGATCTTGAACATGACAACAGAAACAAGGGAAGATATGGCTAGAGACCGATTCTCTCAAAATGTATAGGACATGTGACCTGGTGATGATGATGATAGTGATAATGATGATGATAATGCTGATGATGGTGCTGATGATCGTGGTGATGGTGATGATGATCGTGATGATGGAGTTGATAATAATGATGACGACGGTGGTGTTGATGGTGATAATGATGATGATGGCAAATGATGATGCGTATGTTGATGATGGTGATGCTGCTGCTGATGATGATTATGATGATGATAATAATGATCGTGATGATGATGATGATGATGATGATGATACATGTGAAATGAGACCATACCGCAAACTGTTTCTCCATCTCCATGAACTAAACACGGCAAGTACTTACTGATTGAACTTTCAATTCTTGATAATCATCAGTGAAAGACTTAAAGTTGATTTCCATGGCCATCAACTGAAATAATAGAATTATAATAGTCACTTATATCTCACAGCGGTTCCAAAAAAAAAAAAAACCAAAGAAAAAAGTGGTATGGTGACAGCTTTACATGGAAATGTGACAACTCAAAAATTATTGTTTCGGCCAAGTAGGCCTTCAACTGGAACAACAAACAATAACACACACAAAATATATAAGTATATATAAACAAATCCAACTACATGGCGATAATATGCTAGATACTCAAGAAAATAAATAAAAAAGGGTCACTTCCCTGTGTTCCAGAGCGTGGTCAACCTCCGAATGGACTAAAATGAGAGGGCGGGATGACCAACTATGTATTATACTGACCAGGCAGTCAGACGAGAAGACGGAACGGAAAGGTTCTAAAAATATGAGCAGGTGGGTACAAGATATGTATAAACTGTGCATATCTAACTCTATATGTGCACAACGAACCTTTGTGTAAAAACCATGTGTATATAACAATACATGCGTTCAAGCATAAATCCGTGTATATATTGCCATAAAGCACACAAAAGAAAACACACAGGTGCCAAAATGTGCCAATACATACACAGACAAATATATATACATATATAGGTTCGGTAGCGCATGAGGGTAAGAAATGTGTAGTAGGTGTCCTATGTGTATGAGAGCGATATGTTCATACCTTGGGGGGACAGCGAACCCAACTGAGGCGATTCTCAAGGGCGAACCGGCTGCGATTGCTGGAGTAGCACGAGACAATGCCAGTAACTTGCATGTCAGGTTTACCACTATAACCAGGAGAGTTCAAATGGGTAGACACAGGGCTGCCAGTCTTTTGCTCAACATCACGGAGATGCTCACAAAATCTGTCACTAAAGCGTCGACCTGACTGACCCACATACGTCATCAGGCAATGTTTACATATTATGGCGTAGATGATATTCCGTGACACACAAGTGAACCCCTCCTTGACGTCGAATCGCCTATTAGATAACAAGACCGAATCGGTGCAGAGCACGTAGTCACAAGTTCTGCATATTTGGCATCCACAACGAACAGTAACAAGGTATTTGTGGTTTGAGGGGGGGGGGCGGCTCGTGACAAGAATGTCTCTCAGACTCCTGTCACATTTAAAGGCTGCCAAAGGAGGATCACTGAAAAGAAGGCGGGTAGTGGGATCTGAGTGGAGAATGGAGCGATACCGGTTAAGGATCCTCACCGCTGCCAAGTTGTGAGGGTGGTAGGTGAGATTAAATATAGTCCTATCAGAGGAACGGCGGGTGGATGGGGTGAGTGCCACAGGACGGGAAATATCGAGAGCTCGCTGGAAGGCAGATTGAAGAACCGAATCCGGATAGAGACGACGCCTAAAGAAACTTAACATCAGGTGGACCTGTTGGAGAAAATCGTGATCATCCTGGCAGATAGGATGGAGTCGTAATAATTGAGAATATGGAATGGAATCTCTGCAGTGAGATGGATGGGACGAGGCGTAGAGAAGATAACAGTGGGCGTCCATGGGTTTATAGAAGACGGAAGTGTGGAGGGTGGAGGTACCAAGGGAGACGAGGTGTAGAGAAGATAACAGTGGGTGTCTGTGGGTTTATAGAAGACGGAAGTGTGGAGGCTGGAGGTACCAAGGGAGACGACCAGATCAAGAAAGGTGACGGACGACGTAGAGTTATGTGATGTAATCGATGGCTGGAGCATGTCCAACGAATGAAAGAAGAGCACATTCCTAGGCAAATACTATATGGTGAACTAATACACGGAAAAAGACAAATCGGCAGACCTAAACTGCGTTATAGAGATATCTGCAAATCATCTTTGAAAGACTTCTCTATCTGTGAAAATGACTGGGAACATCTGGCAAGTAATCGCATATCATGGAGAGCATGGATGCACTGTGCGACTGGCGCAGAACACAGTGCAACGTTTTAACGAGTGTTCAAACAGAGTGCATCTGGCAGACTCTAATTGTGATGTTCTGTCTGTGGGGGCGATCAACACACTTAACCTGACAGCTGACTTCATGTGAGAGTCTGGAATCCTACTCTGATTGAGTCCTGATCGCAGAGAGAGAGAGGAACTGTATAACATCATTTGAGACTGTGCTAAGGCATCACTTAGAAGAGAAAGGACTCATGAAAAAGGATGGAAAACCCTGCGGATCAGTGGGCCTGACTTGTTAATTATGTGACCGCCTGTGTTTGTCAAACATTGGTAGAATTAGCCACGAGAGAAGCTGTTCGACAAAAACAAAACCTCACAAAAATTCACAATGACCTCCAATAGACCGTCTGACAGGAAGAAAAGGGCCACACAGTACTAGTTGCATAAAAACAATGTGAATGGTAATGGTCTACAAATACTGTTCGTTGCGGACGTCGAGTTTGCAGATCTTGTGACTATGTGCTCTGCAGCGATTCGGTCTAGTTCTCTAATAAGTGATTCGACATCAAGGAGGGGTTCACTTGCGTGTCACGGAATATCATCTACGCCAAAATATGTGAACATTGCCTGATGACGTATGTGGGTGAGTCTGGTCGACGCTTGAGTGTCAGATTTTGAGAGCATCTTCGTGATGTTGAGCAAAAGACTGGCAGCCCTGTGTCTGCCCATTTCAACTCCCCTGGCCATAGTGGTAAACCTGACATGCAAGTCACTGGCATTGTCCCGTGTCACTCCAGCAATCGCAGCTGGTTCGCCCTTGAGAATCGCCTCAGTTGGGTTCGCTGTCCCCCCAAGGTATGAACAAATCGCTCTCATACACATAGGACACCTACTACATATTTCTTACCCGCATGCGATACCGAACCTATACATGTATATAAATTTGTCTATGTATGTATTGGCACATTTGGGCGGGCACCTTTGTGTTTTCTTTTGTGTGCTTTATGGCAATATATACACGGATTTATGCTGGTACGCATGTATTGTTATATACACATTTTTTTACACATCGGTTCGTTGTGCACACATAGAGTTAGATTTGCACAGTTTATACGTATCTTGTTCCCACCTCCCCATATTTTTAGAACCTTTCCGTTCCGTCTTCTCGCCTGACTGCCCGGTCAGTGAGATACATAGTTGGCCATCCCGCCCACTCATCTTAATCCATTCGGAAGTTGACCACGCTCTGGAACACAGGGAATTGAACTTTTTTAAAATTTCTTTTCTTGAGTATCTAGCATATAATCGCTATGTAGTTGGATTTGTTTATATATCCTTATATATTTTGTGTGTGTTGTTGTTTGCTGTTCCAGTTGATGGCCTACTTGGCCGAAACGTCGATTTTTTTTTATCCATTACCACGTAAAGCTGTCACCATACCACTTTTTTCTTTCTTTTTTTTTGGAATTGCTATTATCACCAGCTTTACAGCAGCTTCCCATCTCTGTGCATCTTCGTGCATCTTGATGCCTTAACTTCTCACAGCGGTTGTTGTTTTTTTCTCAGAGTGGTATTTTAGTTCTAATCTTGGATGTTTTCTGTATGTATGGATGAAGATGTCCTGAGACTAGTACATGCCTCTCATTCTTAAAATTGATATGTTATGGGAGTGGTTTCAATTTGTGACATGAGATACATACATAGACACACACAAATTGTTCTTCTAACTTTCAGGTCCCTGTGGAGCATAGGTCTTCAATAAACACGTTCAACTCACTGTGGAGCATAGATCTTTAACAAATACGTTCAACTCCCTTAAAGAGCATAGGTCTTCAAAAAATACGTTCAACTCACTGTGGAGTATAGGTCTTCAACAAACACTTTCAACTCCCTATCGAGCATAGGTCTTCAACAAACACTTTCAACTCCCTGTGGAGCATAGGTCTTCAACAAACACTTTCAACTCCCTGTGGAGCAAAGGTCTTCAACAAACACTTTCAACTACAATATGAAGCATAGGTCTTCAACAAACACTTTCAACTCCAATATGGAGCATAGGTCTTCAACAAACACTTTCAACGCCCTCTGGAGCATAGGTCTTCAACAAACACTTTCAACTCCATGTGGAGTATAGGTCTTTAACAAACACTTTGAACTCCCTATCGAGCATAGGTCTTCAACAAACACTTTCAACTCCCTCTGGAGCATAGGTCTTCAACAAACACTTTCAACTCCCTGTGGAGCATAGGTCTTCAAAACTTTCAACTCCCTGTGGAGCATAGGTCTTCAACACATTCAACTCCCCGTGGAGCATAAGTCTTCAACACTTTCAACTCCCTGTGGAGCATATATCTTCAACACTTTCAACTCCCTGTGGAGCATAGATCTTCAACACTTTCAACTCCCTGTGGAGCATAGATCTTCAAAACTTTCAACACCCTGTGGAGCATAGATCTTCAACACTTTCAACTCCCTGTGGAGCATAGATCTTCAACACTTTCATCTCCCTGTGGAGCATAGATCTTCAACAAACACTTTCAACTCCCTGTGGGGCATAGGTCTTCAACACTTTCAACTCCCTGTGGAGCATAGATCTTCAACAAACACTTTCAACTCCCTGTGGAGTATAGATCTTCAACACTTTCAACTCCCTGTGGAGCATAGATCTTCAACACTTTCAGCTACCTGTGGAGCATAGATCTTCAACACTTTCAGCTACCTGTGGAGCATATATCTTCAACACTTTCAACTCCCTGTGGAGCATAGATCTTCAACACTTTCAACTCCCTGTGGAGCATAGATCTTCAACAAACACTTTCAACTCCCTGTGGGGCATAGGTCTTCAACACTTTCAACTCCCTGTGGAGCATAGATCTTCAACACTTTCAGCTACCTGTGGAGCATAGATCTTCAACAAACACTTTCAACTCCCTGTGGGGCATAGGTCTTCAACACTTTCAACTCCCTGTGGAGCATAGATCTTCAACAAACACTTTCAACTCCCTGTGGAGTATAGGTCTTCAACACTTTCAACTCCCTGTGGAGCATAGATCTTCAACACTTTCAGCTACCTGTGGAGCATAGGTCTTCAACAAACACTTTCAACTCCCTGTGGATCATAGGTCGTCAACAAACACTGTCATCTCCCTGTGGAGCATAGGTCTTCATCAAACACTTTCCAAGCCGTTCTGTTTCTAGCCATTCTCTTAAAAACATTTCATGCCTTCCCCATCATCTTCATCTCTGCTTTCATCTGTCTTCTCCAAGATTATTTTGGTCTTCCTCTTTGTCCTTTTCCTTGGGGATTCCAAAAAAGGGCCTTTTGTGTAATACTCTCATTTAGATCACACAGTGTGTGTCCTATCCTGCACCATCGTCTTTGTTGTATCTTTTTATCCACTGGTATTTGACTGGTACTTTCCCATATTTCTAAATTAGTGGTTTTATCCTGCCATTCCTATCCTTGTGTTCTGCACAAGCATCCATTAATGAAGGTCTGATTCTCCCTGATTGCTATTCTTGTTGCTCTTTATGTTTCACAGCCATATAATAGTACTAATTTACCATTGGACACAAATTGTTACTTAAAGTTAATATTTATGAATGAATGATACTTTAGACATCAACGCTAGTGGCAATCAAATCAAAGATATGCAGCTTTGAGAGTTTTGAGTGATGCCATTTTCAATCTTTAACTACAACAGTTTTGACATTTTCAGTTACACTTTTCTTTATCTACTTTGTATATATAAACCATTAGAATTAATTATGTGTATTTGATATTCACGGAAAGATAATAATTAGCAAATTAATTAAAGTACCGGTGATATACAACTGTGATCTTCATCGTTCTTATTCTTTGTTCGTCTGAATATTTATCGTCATTTATCTCTAAAGGGTCACAGTCTTAATAGCAGAGACAGAGAATGAGCTACAAGAAATGATAGATATAATAGTAAAAGAAAGCAACAAGAAAGGTCTTAGTCTGAATAGTAAGAAAACAGAAGTAATGGTTATATCGAAGAAACAATCACCGCCATCATGGAGCATAAAAATAAACGAGACAAATCTTAAACAAGGGCAACGTTTCAAATACGTGGGCACAATAATAACATCAGATGGAAGATGCAACACAGAAATAAAAAGCAGAATAGCTCAGGCCAAAATAGCATTTCAGAAAATGAAAAATATCTTATGCAACAAATCTATGTCAATAAAAATGAGAAAGAGATTTCATCGGTGCTATATAGAACCAATTCTGACCTATGAAAGCAAATCATGGACAGTAGACAAACAAATGAAAAGACGATTAGAGGCTACAGAGATGGGATTTCTAAGAAGAATGTTGAAAGTTCCCTGGACAGATAAAAAGACCAATGAGGAAGTTCTCAAAGAGGCTAACATAAAAAGGTAGCTCTTAAAAAACATCAGAAAAAAGCAATCAACATTTTTCGGGCACATCATGAGAAGAGGACAGTTGGAATACTTGGTTACACTTGGCAAAATACAAGGAAAGAGAGATCGCGGGCGACAAAGAGAGAAAGTACTGGATAGCTTAGTGTCATGGCATGGAAAACAGTCAACAACAGAACTGATACGATGCACTGTGGATAAAAGATTGTGGAAGGACATGATCGCCAACGCCAACCGGTACGGCACATGATGATGATGATGTCTAAAGGACTTTGAGCACTAAACTGTGACATCGCTTCTTTTGGCCTTCTAATAAGACAGTCAGACCAACACACAATGCAACATCATCATCACGTGCCATAACGATTGGTCTAGGCGATCATGTTCTTTTACAATCGTCTATGCACAGTGCATCGAATCAATTATTGTTTCTTTCTTATGTTTTTTAGGGGCTTCCTTTTTGTTTTGGCCTTTTTGAGAATTTCTTCTTTGGTTTTTCTAGCTGACCAAGGATTTTTCAATATTTTTCTGAGAAATCCCATCTCTGTGGCCTCTAATCGTCTTTTCATTTGTTTGTATACTGTCCATGCTTCGCTCCCATAGGTCAGAATTGGTTCTATATAGCACCGATAAGCTCTCTTTCTCACTTCTATTGACATAAATGTGTTGCATAAGATGTTTTTCAATTTCTGAAATGCTATTTTCGCTTGATTTTCTCTGCTTTTTATTTCTGTGGTGCATCTTCTATCTGACATTATTGTGCCCAAGTATTTGACGCGTTGTACGTGTTTCAGATTTGTCCTGTTCGTTTTTATTTCCTAATGATGGTGATGATTGTTTCTTCGATATAACCATTATTTCTGTTTTATTACTATTCAGACTGACACCTTTCTCGTTCTTTTATTTGACAAATATGTCTATCATTTCTTCTAGTTCATTCTCAATAAGCATTCAATAAACATTATAAGTATTCAAGACTCAAGAAACGAACATAAAGAATTTGGATTAAGGAATATTAAAAGGAGATAACATAGTTACCAAATATAACAAACTCTAAACACTTTAGGTCAGCGTGTATAACTGCAGAAAACATAAAATGTTAGAATATTAGAAACAATATGAAACAAAATAGCAGGAGAGACGAAGAGAAGAGCAAAATACCGCAAAGTATGTCTTCTCTCCGTGCTAAAAGCCAAAGAAGGAAGAAAAGAGAAGAAGACGAAACAAAAGGATAAACAGGAAGGGAGAAAAATAAATCAACAGACTGACATGTTAGAAGGATAGACTCACAAACCTTGTTGATGATTTTTTCCTTTGATGCTTGCCCAATCCAGGTGTTCGACTCAAACGTCTCTTTGAAGGCTACCTTGAGATTATCAACAATTTGTTGTACCTGTGGCATAAATCATGTGTTTTAGTCACAGTTTATGTGGGTAGCTTTGTAGTGCAATAAATCATGTGTTTTAGTCACAATTTATGTGGGTAGCTTTGTAGTGCAATAAATCATGTGTTATAGTCACAGTTTATGTGGGTAGCTTTGTATTGCAATAAATCATGTGTTATAGTCACAGTTTATGTGGGTAGCTTTGTAGTGCAATAAATCATGTGTTATAGTCACAGTTTATGTGGGTAGCTTTGTATTGCAATAAATCATGTGTTTTAGTCACAGTTTATGTGGGTAGCTTTGTATTGCAATAAATCATGTGTTTTAGTCACAGTTTATGTGGGTAGCTTTGTATTGCAATAAATCATGTGTTTTAGTCACAGTTTATGTGGGTAGCTTTGTATTGCAATAAATCATGTGTTTTAGTCACAGTTTATGTGGGTAGCTTTGTATTGCAATAAATCATGTGTTTTAGTCACAGTTTATGTGGGTAGCTTTGTATTGCAATAAATCATGTGTTTTAGTCACAGTTTATGTGGGTAGCTTTGTATTGCAATAAATCATGTGTTTTAGTCACAGTTTATGTGGGTAGCTTTGTATTGCAATAAATCATGTGTTTTAGTCACAGTTTATGTGGGTAGCTTTGTATTGCAATAAATCATGTGTTTTAGTCACAGTTTATGTGGGTAGCTTTGTAGTGCAATAAATCATGTGTTATAGTCATAGTTTATGTGGGTAGCTTTGTATTGCAATAAATCATGTGTTATAGTCACAGTTTATGTGGGTAGCTTTGTAGTGCAATAAATCATGTGTTTTAGTCACAGTTTATGTGGGTAGCTTTGTAGTGCAATAAATCATGTGTTATAGTCACAGTTTATGTTGGTAGCTTTGTATTGCAATAAATCATGTGTTTTAGTCACAGTTTATGTGGGTAGCTTTGTAATGCAATAAATCATGTGTTTTAGTCACAGTTTGTGTGGGTAGCTTTGTAATGCAACTGGGGATTGCTTCTGGCAACAAGTGGTTGTAGCTGTAAATATTTCCTCAATCCGTGTGGTTATCGAAGTCCTGATCAAGGTGAGGAGACAGAAGAAAAGAGCCAATGTTGCAGGTCATGCCCGTGTGGTTATCGAAATCCTGACCAAGGTGAGGGGAGAAAAGAAAAGAGCCACTGTCATCTGCCATGTCTGTGAGTTTATCGAAGTCCTGACCAAGGTGAGGGGAGAAAAGAAAAGAGCCACTGTCATCTGCCATGTCTGTGCGGTTATCGAAGTCCTGACCAAGGTGAGGGGAGAAATGAAAAGAGCCAATGTCATCTGCCATGTCTGTGTGGTTATCGAAGTCCTGACCAATGTGAGTGGACAGAAGAAAAGAGCCACTGTCATCTGTCATGTCGGTGTGGTTATCGAAGTCCTGACCAATGTGAGTGGACAGAAGAAAAGAGCCACTGTCATCTGTCATGTCGGTGTGGTTATCGAAGTCCTGACCAATGTGAGGGGACAGAAGAAAAGAGCCAATGTCATCTGC
The DNA here is from genome assembly GCA_032433765.1 of Megaustenia siamemsis. Classification (NCBI taxonomy): domain Eukaryota; kingdom Metazoa; phylum Mollusca; class Gastropoda; order Stylommatophora; family Ariophantidae; genus Megaustenia; species Megaustenia siamemsis. Next base: position 69,647,574 of record JAVIAB010000088.1, on the reverse strand, counting down.
CATGTCTGTGTGGTTATTGGAGCCAGTGGTGGGGTGTGATAAACACTCCAAGGTATGGTGACAGCTTTACAAGGAAGGAACACAATACTGACATTTCGGCCTGTGGCCTTCTTCAGAATACAGGGACAACAACAACAAACAGTGAAGTACAATTATCTGTAACTACATGTTAGATGATCAGGTGAATGGAGAGGTGGAAGGTGAAGGATGGAGAGCAGTGGGAATGGTTCTAACTAAAGTACACAGAGATGGATAACGTTAAACAAACATAAAGTAGCAGCTGTATAAATGAAGGGAACAGGCAAATAATTGCAATGCTGCGGTAAAGCATAACACAGTTATCAAATATAACAAACTCTATATACTTTAGGTCAGTGTGTATAACTGCAGAAAACAAAATGTTAGAATATTAGAAACACTATGAAACAAAATAGCAGGAAAGGCGAAGAGAAGAGCAAAATACCGCAAAGTATGTCTCCTCTCCGCGCTAAAAGCCAAATTAAGAAGGTTATTGGAGCCCTGATCAAGGTGAGGGGAGAAAAGAAAAGACCCAATGTCATCTGCCATGTCTGTGTGGTCATCGAAGTCCTAACCAAGGTGAGGGGACAGAAGAAAAGAGCCAATGTCATTTGCAATGTCTGTGTGGTTATCAGAGTCCTGATCAAGGTGAGGGGAGATAAGAAAAGAGCCAATGTTGCTGGCCATGCATGTCGTGGAAAGCGACTAAGAAGGTTTTAGGTCACGGTCTTCCCCGATGTACAGGGTTGGTGCATCTGAGCTGATGCCATCTTCGGTGCTTTCGCTAATGTGTGGTTGTCTTGGACTGATGTGTGGTTGTCTTGGACTGATGTGTGGTGGGCTTGGACTGATGTGTGGTTGGCTTGGACATATGTGTGGTTGGCTTGGACTGATGTTTGGTTGTCTTGGACTGATGTGTGGTTTCCTTGGACTGATGTGTGGTTGTCTTGGACTGATGTGTGGTTGGCTTGGACTGATGTGTGGTTGTCTTGGACTGATGTGTGGTTGGCTTGGACTGATGTGTGGTTGGCTTGGACTGATGTGTGGTTGTCTTGGACTGATGTGTGGTTGGCTTGGACTGATGTGTGGTTGTCTTGGACTGATGTATGGTTGGTTTGGACTGATGTGCGGTTGTCTTGGACTGATGTGTGACGTTAGAATTATCAGACTAATTCTTCAACCGGTAAAGGCATAAGAATGCACATTGATGCTTAGATGTGTAAAGCTGCTGTAAAGCTGCTGTAAAGCTGACGTTAATAGAAAAGGAACAGCCTACTAAAAGTAATATTGGAAGGGAAAATAAAAGGTAAAAAAGGGAGAGGCAGGCCAAGACTAAAATGGACGAGTAACATCAAAAGATGGACAGATCAGCCTATGACAATATGCACCATCAAAGCAAGAGACAGAGTGGAATGGCGCTCCATGGTAGCCAACCTTCGATGCTGAGACGGCACTCAATCAATGAATGAAAATAGAAAAGAAAAGTATAAGAGGAAAGGGGAATGGTTACAGCTTTACGTAGGTGAGGGACAAGACAATCGAGCGACGTTTCGGCCTAATAGGCCTTCAGCGGGAACAATGGAAAACACATGCAGGATGCATTTTCTTGGAGTACTCCATTCTTAAACATTTTACTCATCCCTGGGTTAATGGGACATACTTGCTCTTCCCGTAGCATTGTTTACGTTCTGTAGGCAACAAGCAAATAGTTGCAGAGCTGCGGTAAAGCTGGTTGCTGGAGCAAGTAGTTTGGGTGTAACGTACACTCCTACAAGATATAGTGAGAACTTTACAAAAATGGAACACAATAAAATACTGACCGTTCTGCCTGTATGTTCTGTATATGTAGACTAGTGCTGGACACATCAGGGTTATTGTTGTCCATGTGTATGTATTCTATCTTAAGTATGTGTACATATGCACGTATAGATAGTTGATGTAGCTATAGTTTTCTAACCCATACGGCACATTCTGAAGTGGCTACCCATCTCCCCTCATAATTTTAGAACCCTCTTTCCCTTGTTCTCACCCTGTTCTCCTCGTTAGCTTGACTCGCTTCTCTCGTGATCCGGCCACAAGATAACACAATAGAGAAGTTTCTGCTCATTCATTTTTAATATCGTTTTCTTTCTTTTTTTTTTTTAGTTATTTTATTTCATTATTATTTGCATATCTAGTGTAGAGCCAGTCTTAGCATATGGATGGGAATCATGGACAATAGGACAAAAGACAATAAAATCACTGGGGTCTGTAGAAATGTGGTTTTACAGAAGAATGTTGATAATACCATGGACAGCTAAGAAGAGTAATGAAAATGTTCCGAAAGAGGTCAAAGCAAAAAGAGAGCTAATTTCCAATATTAGGAAGAAACAATCATCATTTTTGGCTATGTAATGAGAAGGGAACAACTGGAATATATTGTAACAACTGGAAAAATTGTGGGACGAAGAGATAGAGGGAAGCAAAGAGAAAAAATACCAGACTGCTTAAGAGAATGGCTTGACAGAAGGTCAACAAGAGAAATGATAAATAACTGTCGAGATCGAAAGTTGTGGAGAGACATGATCACCTAGGCCAGCAGGCCCAGTACTTGATGATGATGATCTAGTTTTACGTTTATTTGTTTACATATGCATGTACGTGTGTGTCTGTGTTGTCCACTGCTCTAGTTGAAGGAATATCGAGCCGAAATGTCATTTGATTGTATTGCCCCTACCTAACGTACGTAAAGCTGATACCATAACCATTTTTTCTTTATTTTCCTTTCACTGAAGTGTTGAACTCCAAGCATAGGATAATACTCTTTACAAAGCTCAAAGTAGTATATTAAATCACATTAATCTGTTTGGACAAAGGAAAATGAATAGAAGGGGTTTTTATCTTGAAGGTGTACTGGCAGTTTAATAAATTTAACTTTAAAAGAGGAAGTGATGCTGAAGAAGAGGGTACAAATGAGTCAACAAATATTAATCATTATTTTGAGTTTATAGTGCATTATGGCAGCTTTAGGCCACGAGTGGAAAACTGATTCTGTGGAAAGAAGAAAAAGCAAATAAAGATGGACAAAAGTGCTGTATTCAGAATGTTGGAGGAAAGACACTGCTGTGACAGAACAACATAAAAAAAATAAATTTTAAATTTCAGTTACTAAATATTCATATGTAGACAAATAAACAAAACAAAAACTAGATCCTATAGATTACTTATGTATAGGAAGGTCATTAAAAGCATTGGAATAGACGGCAAACAATAAAAACCTGAACCAGAAGGTACACACGGGTCACCGGATTGACCGCCAGTAGTCATGTGACCACTCCTGTGAGACGTATAATTCAACAATTCTAAAAAGGGAATCAGAAAACGTCACAAAGTCAGTTCATAGCCAACTTTAGATTTATAAAAGTCCGCGGGCAGAAAATAAACCTGGAAAAACCCTTCAGCTAGAATGAAGTTGTCAGCAGTAGGAGACATAGACTGCTGACGTCATTCTAATCACAACCGCCACTGATAGTTAAACTGACAACGTCACGTTAGTCAGTTTTCCTTAAATTTCCTGCCAGCCCGTAGGCCTTAGTGAATCTATAGTTGGCAAGGTCTGAATGAGTAGGGAAAAAAAGTTTAAGAAAAAATTCCTACGATTGTAATAGAAAACAATGAAAAGAATTGATTCCTCAGGGGTTAAGACAGCCAAAAGACAATAATTAAATATAAATTAATATTATTCGATAACAAACTGAGACTAGATATATATATATATAAATCAGGAACAAAAGTTGTCTCCATCAGTTGGAAAATTTCAACAAATCACAACAAGAAACACATGAAAGAACGACAAAAACTTACATATGTTTCAGATTTACGGTTGATTGATCTTGTCACATATTCATTGTCTATGAACACGGGGTACTTTTGGCTGACCAACGCTACACAAATTGCCCATTGGGGATGCACCCCTGTTTTCCCTTGAAGTACCTGCAATATAACAAACTGAAATGATGAGTAGATGTAGAGATAGGAGTAGAGGGAGAAGTAGAGTGGAGTAAAGTGGAGTAGAGAGTGGAGTGGAGGAGTAGAGTAGAGTAGAGTAGAGTAGAGTAGAGTAGAGTAGAGTAGAGTAGAGTAGAGTAGAGTAGAGTAGAGTAGAGTAGAGTAGAGTAGAGCAGAGTAGAGTAGAGTTTAGTGGAATAGAGTGGAGTAGAGGGGAGTGGAGTGGCATGGAGTAAGGTGGAGTGAAGCAGTACAGAGCACAGGAGAGTAGAGTAGAGTAGTGGAAGGGGTGAGGTGGGAGGTGGAGTAAGTGGTGGTAGGTGGAGTAGGAAAAGAGAAGTGGAGAAAGAGGTAGAGTAAGAGATGGAAGATGTAGTGGGAGGTGGAATGGGATGTGGTTTAGAGGTGGGATGTGGAGTTGGAGCTGGGAGGTGGAGTATGTTGGTCATTAGGAAGTGGAAGATAGAGTAAGAGACGGAAGTTGTCTCACATTTTTCAGTAGACATTCGGCACATTACTTTTGGGATACTATGGTCAGTATTACACCAGTACCGCTTACTTTCACAGGAAAAACGAATTCGGTGCCCATTTAAGTCTGGTTGAACCTGTAATCAGAATCGAACTCGACCACTTGTCCTTATCTGCCCAGTTCACTAGTCCTTATCTGCCCAGTTCACTAGTCCTTATCTGCCCAGTTCACTAGTCCTTGTCTGCCCAGTTCACTAGTCCTTATTTGCCCAGTTCACTAGTCCTTGTCTGCCCAGTTCACTAGTCCTTATCTGCCCAGTTCACTAGTCCTTGTCTGCCCAGTTCACTTGTCCTTATCTGCCCAGTTCACTAGTCCTTGTCTGCCCAGTTCACTAGTCCTTATCTGCCCAGTTCACTAGTCCTTGTCTGCCCAGTTCACTAGTCCTTATCTGCCCAGTTCACTAGTCCTTATCTGCCCAGTTCACTAGTCCTTGTCTGCCCAGTTCACTAGTCCTTATCTGCCCAGTTCACTAGTCCTTATCTGCCCAGTTCACTAGTCCTTGTCTGCCCAGTTCACTAGTCCTTATCTGCCCAGTTCACTAGTCCTTGTCTGCCCAGTTCACTAGTCCTTATCTGCCCAGTTCACTTGTCCTTATCTGCCCAGTTCACTAGTCCTTGTCTGCCCAGTTCACTAGTCCTTATCTGCCCAGTTCACTTGTCCTTATCTGCCCAGTTCACTAGTCCTTATCTGCCCAGTTCACTAGTCCTTATCTGCCCAGTTCACTAGTCCTTATCTGCCCAGTTCACTAGTCCTTGTCTGCCCAGTTCACTAGTCCTTATCTGCCCAGTTCACTAGTCCTTGTCTGCCCAGTTCACTTGTCCTTGTCTGCCCAGTTCACTAGTCCTTATCTGCCCAGTTCACTTGTCCTTATCTGCCCAGTTCACTAGTCCTTATCTGCCCAGTTCACTTGTCCTTATCTGCCCAGTTCACTAGTCCTTGTCTGCCCAGTTCACTAGTCCTTATCTGCCCAGTTCACTAGTCCTTGTCTGCCCAGTTCACTTGTCCTTATCTGCCCAGTTCACTAGTCCTTATCTGCCCAGTTCACTTGTCCTTATCTGCCCAGTTCACTAGTCCTTATCTGCCCAGTTCACTAGTCCTTGTCTGCCCAGTTCACTTGTCCTTGTCTGCCCAGTTCACTAGTCCTTATCTGCCCAGTTCACTAGTCCTTATCTTCCCAGTTCACTAGTCCTTGTCTGCCCAGTTCACTAGTCCTTGTCTGCCCAGTTCACTAGTCCTTGTCTGCCCAGTTCACTTGTCCTTGTCTGACCAGTTCACTAGTCCTTATCTGCCCAGTTCACTAGTCCTTGTCTGCCCAGTTCACTAGTCCTTGTCTGCCCAGTTCACTTGTCCTTGTCTGCCCAGTTGACTAGTCCTTATCTGCCCAGTTCACTAGTCCTTGTCTGCCCAGTTCACTAGTCCTTATCTGCCCAGTTCACTTGTCCTTGTCTGCCCAGTTCACTAGTCCTTGTCTGCCCAGTTCACTAGTCCTTGTCTGCCCAGTTCACTAGTCCTTATCTGCCCAGTTCACTAGTCCTTGTCTGCCCAGTTCACTAGTCCTTGTCTGCCCAGTTCACTAGTCCTTGTCTGCCCAGTTCACTAGTCCTTATCTGCCCAGTTCACTAGTCCTTATCTGCCCAGTTCACTAGTCCTTGTCTGCCCAGTTCACTAGTCCTTGTCTGCCCAGTTCACTAGTCCTTGTCTGCCCAGTTCACTAGTCCTTGTCTGCCCAGTTCACTAGTCCTTATCTGCCCAGTTCACTAGTCCTTATCTGCCCAGTTCACTAGTCCCTGTCTGCCCAGTTCACTAGTCCTTGTCTGCCCAGTTCACTAGTCCTTGTCTGCCCAGTTCACTAGTCCCTGTCTGCCCAGTTCACTAGTCCTTATCTGCCCAGTTCACTAGTCCTTATCTGCCCAGTTCACTAGTCCTTATCTGCCCAGTTCACTAGTCCTTATCTGCCCAGTTCACTAGTCCTTGTCTGCCCAGTTCACTAGTCCTTGTCTGCCCAGTTCACTAGTCCTTATCTGCCCAGTTCACTAGTCCCTGTCTGCCCAGTTCACTAACAACTGAGCTAACACTCCACAGTTCATCTCAAAGGGCTAGGAAACCAACATCAAAATGGATTGTGGCAGACATATTGTGGAATATCTTTATTCTTCTTCTTCTTCTACTTCTTCTGCTTTTTCATCTTTTCTTACTCATTTGCATTTCAGCGTCGAGAGAAGATATAATGTGCGGCCTTTTGCTCTTCTGTTTGCCTCTCCTGTTACGTTTCCTAGTGTTTCTAATATTACTTCAATCCACCTTTTTCGTGGTCAGCCTTTGGGTCTGGTGTTCTCGCATTGTTTATTGAAGGCTCGTTGTGTTGTGATTTGATCTTTCTGACAATATAAGAAGGTAATTTGCCATTCTTTTACTTCTTGGCAGTGACTCTACTAGTCGGAGATCGCAGCCATTATCTCTACAATATAACTCGTTCCTCTAAATTACAACAACACATAGTAAAATACCTTCTTTACAAAAGTCGCAACAACAAACAATACTTGGCTCTATACCTTATCTAGAGCAAACCTCACGTCGGAGTGTCCAACATGTTGCACAGCATAGGAGAAACCAAATAAGTTCTGAACAGTTCTGTGGATGCATGGCATACTAGTTTATATGTGGGCTGATTCAGGCAAGGATTAACAATTTATTAAAATAAATAAGTCTTTTATTTCCAAGTAAGCGAAACGTAGATATGTAAGGTCTGTGCGGAAAAAGGATTTAAAATATCAAAGATGCGTCTGTTCGGCACTTTATGGTAGATTTAAATGTTTGTTGAGACATATCTTGTACATGTCATCCACTGGATTCTATCTATCTTTCGTTCGCCCGAAGTATTGTCTATATCTGCAAGGTCGTTTCCTGTATACATTTTACTGTCTTTTGTAATTCTTGCAGTGGCCCATAAAGTTTTGTCTGTATTGTTGTATCTATGGGCCAATTGATTTTCTTCAGTCTACTATATTCAGTGCAGTCTTGAAGTATGTGTTCAGCAGTCTGGGGCGCCTGTCCACATGTACAAGTAGTTGAGGTGCCGATCTTGAATTTTGTATACATGTGACTGTGGAGTCGATTGTGTCCTGTTCTGAGGTGTATAATGATAACTTGTTCATATCTATTCATATTATAAAAGGCATCCTGATTTGGGGCTTGTGGTCCTCTGATTGATTTTATTCTATGTTTATTATGATGGTATGTAACCGGTGTATCTAGTTGTGCGCCTGTTCAACCTTCCTTTGCCGACTTATCTGCTTTCTTATTTCCTGGTATTCCACAGTGAGACGGGATCCACTGCAGGGCAACCCTGTGGTGCTTGCAGAGTTCAGTCAATAAGGTTTGCATATGTGGTAATTTTCTGGATTGTAGTGTCTGGAGTACTGATCTTGCATCTGTCAAAAACACTACAAGCTGTGGGCTAAGATTACTATTCAGCACTTTTTCTATTGCCAACTTTATTGCTTAGATTTCTGCATCAAAATTGCGACAATATTTCCCTGTTGCTATTTTATTCATATTCCTAATGTTATTTGGGTACTCTATGTATGCAGCTGCTCCCCCATTCTTTACTGCATTCTGTGCTGATCCATCTGTGTACACACTAATCCATAGGTCTTGTGGGTATTCTTCATCCAGGAAACTGAGAGTTATTGTTTTTTCGCTGTTGACTATTCTGTTATTCTTTGTCAACTATTCCTTTCACTTCTGTCCGTATTTGTATTGATAATCCTGATTCCTCTGTCCAGGGAGTATGTTCTGGTATGGGCAGAAGGGGTTGAACAACTCTTGGCATGTCTGGTGTTTGTCTACTAATACGCTTGGCTTGGTGGATAAAACTGCTTCTCTTAAGTCGTCCCAATGCAAGATTTTGGAATCGGTCCTTCATTGGATGTCTCGGCAAGCAAGCAAATTTTTCTGCCTATACCAGCACCTTTGTGTCCCTCCGTTCTCTCAGTGCTGGTATCCTTCACGATTTCTCCATCTCCAAAATTGGTGTTGATTTCATTGCTCCTGTGATGACCCTAAGTGCCTAGTTTTGTACTTTATCCAGTTCTTGCAGTGTGGTGTTTGATGCTGAGCACCATGCAGATGATCCATATTCTAAATGTGGGCGTATACTCTGTTGGTAAACTTTACTGAGTATTTTCCCACTCGCACCCCACGTGGTAATATACTCAACAATAACCAAGAGACAGAGATAGATGTAAGGTGTAACAAAGCATGCCAAGTTATAGGCCAAGTGTCAACACTATTGAAAAACAAAGCAATAACTACGGAAGCAAAAAGGGCAATTTATAAATCAATTTTTCTACCAACTCTGAGTTATCAGTGCCAGAATTGGACGCTGGAGTGTAGAACAATAAGAAAGATAACGACCACCGAAATGAAATGTGTCAGAAGAATGACAGGAAACAGCTTAAGGGACAGGGTAAGAAACACTGACCTGAGGAAGAAACTCGAAATTGAACCAGCCATCGAATGCATAAAGAAACAACAGATAAATTGGTTCGGCCACATAACAAGACAAAAAGAACTAACAATGACTCAAAGAGCCTTAAATAAACGCTACGAAAACGCCAGATTAAGAGGAAGACCGAGAAAGAGATGGATAAAGGGAATACTTGAGTCACTAGGAGGAATAACATCAGAAGAGGCCAACAGAAGAGCAAAGAATCGCAGATTGTTTCTCCCCTCGACGACAACGGCAGCAGAGGAAGGATAGAAGAAGAAGAAGAAGAACCCCACGTGGTTCCACACAATTTTCTTAGAATAGCCAATTTCCTCCTTGCTTTTTGGGTTGCCTTATTTATCTGCTGTTTCCAAGATAGTTTGTAACTCCGAGATATGTAGCTTGTATGTCTTCTTTCACAGGCTCATTGTTTTTATGCAGATGGCTCCTGATTTTTGTTTTGGGGAGAGAGTGAAAAGTGTAGTACTGCATTTGTCTGTATTGATGCTGATACACCATCTATTTGTCCATGAATTCAGTGCATTCATAGCTCTTTGTAGCAACTTGGAGGCCACTGTTGCATACTCCTCTGTGCACCACATTGCCAAGTCATCTGCATACATTGCCACTTTGATGCCATGTGGTAGTTCAGTAACTAGGTCATTGATGTAGATCAGAAAAAGTGTTGGAGATAGTACCCCTCCCTGTGGAACGCCCTGGCGCAATAAGACCTTCTTACTCTTAAGACAGGGTGTCCGGTTAGCGCAATCGATAGGCGGTTGGCTTACCACGGCAACAGCCGGGGTTCGTACCCTGGCGAGGACACCTGGGTTTTACTAATTCCCTAAAAATTAGTAGGAGCCGCGATAGCTCAGTGGTTAGTGAACTGGACTACTACGGACAAGGGGTAGGGTTCGATCCCAACCGACGGCTCCGGGTTCACCCAGCCTTAAATGGGTACCGGATTTTTTCTGGGAAAGTAAAACAGCACGGGCGTAATACCGACCACATTACCCCAAAAATCATGTGCTGAAGGTCTGTAAAATATAGGGTCACTAACACCATATTTCCCTATACGCCACTTGGCGTGACGGGGGGTACTTTACTTTTACTTTACTCTTAAGACCATCCAGTTGCACTCTGGCTCTCCTGTTATGCAGGTATGCGTTGACTCATTTGTACATCCTGCCATTTACTCCATAATTTCTCAGTTTCTTCAAAAGCCCTTCCTTCCATACCTTATCAAATGCTTTCTTTAGGTCTATCCATGCTGCTAGTACCAGTTTCTTTTCTTGAAACGCATCCTCAATTTCCTGGGAAAGATAGGTTGCCTGATCTTCGGTAGAGTAACACTGTCTAAAGACTACTTGTTGTGGAACAAGGAGATTTTCACTTTCCAGGTACCACTGCAGTCTGAGATTGATTATACGTTCCATTGTTTTGCACAAACAGCTTGTAAGGCTGATTGGTCTATAGCTGGATGTCATTGAACCATCTTTTCCTGGCTTTAGTAATGGTATCATAATTGCTTCTCTCCATGCCTGTGGCACTCTACCTGTGATCCAGCAAATGTTGTAGATCTGCAGTAGTTTTGCTTTAGCTGCAGTTCCCAAGTTCTTAATCATTTCATTGGACACTCCATCACTGCCTGGTGACTTTTTCATTTTTAATTTGGATATGGCCAGCTATAGCTCTCTGTGTGTAATCGGTGTTTCCATGACTTCATGTGCGGTCTCTTCGTGTCTTGCATTTTGTTGTTTTAAACAGGTCTCTTGTCGTTTCTCTAGGCTAATTTCAATATTATTGTCATTTGCAAAGGAGTCTGCAAAGTGATTTGCTGCATGTTTACCTGTTAGGATGTTTCTGTCCTTCTTCAGTGTAATGTTGGTGTTCCTTTCTGTACCCTCATCATTCAGCTGTTTTACAAGCTTCCACACTTTTCTTGTTTCTCGTTCAAGATTCAAGGACCCTGTTTTCTCTTTCCAGCTTCTCCGTCTGGCTTGTAGTTTAGCCCATTGAAATTTGGCTTTAGCATGTTGATAGTTGTTGTGGTGTTCCTGTCAGGGGTTATTTTCTGCTTGCTTTAGAGATGTTTCCATGTCATTGTGCAGTTGTTCTAGTTCACTACTCCAGTATGGTTTGTAGTGTTTCCGTGTCCCTCTAGGTATTGTTTCACTGGCATCTTGTATTATTAGTCTACTGAATTCATCAACTATTTTGTTGATGTCTCTGTCTGTATTTAGATCTTTAGTCAGTACACTGGTGTAATGTTGATACATTTTCCAGTCTGCCTTTTTGTAATTCCATCTGGAGAGAGTGCTACTCTCTCTGACGGCCTCATTTTGCACCATTAAAAAGACTGGTCGGTGGTCGCTGCCTCCAAGTTGTTTCCCAACAATACGTGTGATATTCCAATCCAGGTCTGGTGAATGGAAAGCAAGGTCTGGTGTAGATGTGGTATACCATGATCTGGAGTAGAATGTTGGTGGATTTGTTGTCTGGTTTAATAGTATAAGCCCATTGTCATCCTGCCAATTTTCAAGCTCTTCACCTCTCTTGTCCATATGTTCATAACCCCAGCTCTGTGAATGGCTGTTGAAGTCTCCACATACAATTATTCTTTCATTTAATGTAATTGTGTCTAGTACTAGTGGACAGTCACTCGGACAGTAGTAGTTAAGAAGATGGAAGTCTGTATTTCCTGTCCTGAGGTGCAGTATTTGATATTCCGCCCCATCCATATACACTTCAATCTGACATGCATTGATGTTGTTCTTTACAAGTGTCAATATTCAACCCTTTTGTCTGTTTTTTTTAATGTCAGATCGGTAGTACTGGATTCCCTAATCTTCAAGGCTATGTCGTTGTTTAGATGGGCTTCCTGCAAACAACATATGCTTACTTGTTGTTCATGCAGTATATTTTCTAATTCTATCTTTTTACAGTACCCATCTCTTTTGCTGTTAATGCCTTCAGCATTCCAGTGCATTATTTTGAGTGGTCTTATTTTGCATTGGCCAGTAGCTCTATGCTCTCGCCCCCTGGCTCCACAGAGTGTCCATCACAGGGCGAGTGCCATATCGATTTGTGGTTATAGACATACTTCCCGTTGGCGTGAGTGCGTGGCATCCTGATTGTTGTAGTGCGCCTTTTGGCTGGTTGCCTCCGACTTCAGCACTTGAACTTGCTAGAGCAGACTATGGTCTTGCTCGGTTGTAGGAAGGCCTGGCCAGTCTTAGTTTTCAGTCCCTGGTGACTGTTAAGACCCATCCCCACGACAAGGATCTGGCCTTGATGAGGATCACAGGATTAATATTTTGTTCCTGGTGTACACGTTAACGGCCTATTCCTTTTGTACGCATGAATCATTCCTCTGGATTAATAGCCTATCCCTTCTGTACGCATGAATCATTCCTCTGGATTAATAGCCTATCCCTTCTGTACGCATGAATCATTCCTCTGGATTAATAGCCTATTCCTTTTGTACGCGTGAATCTTTCCTCTGGATTAATGGCATATTCCTTTTGTACGCGTGAATCATTCCTCTGGATTAATAGCCTATTCCTTCTGTACGCATGAATCATTCCTCTGCATTAATGGAATGTTCCTGCTGTACGCGTGAATCATTCCTCTGGAATAATGGAATGTTCCTGCTGTACGCGTGAATCTTTTATCTGGATTAATGGAATGTTCCTGCTGTACGCGTGAATCATTCCTCTGGATTAATGTAATGTTCCTGCTGTACGCGTGAATCATTCCTCTGGATTAATGGAATGTCCCTGCTGTGCGCGTGAATCTTTCCTCTGGATTAATGGAATGTTCCTGCTGTGCGCGTGAATCTTTCCTCTGGATTAATGGAATGTTCCTGCTGTGCGCGTGAATCTTTCCTCTGGATTAATGGAATGTCACTGCTGTGCGCGTGAATCTTTCCTCTGGATTAATGGAATGTTCCTGCTGTATGCGTGATTCATTCCACTGGATTAATGGAATGTTCCTGCTGTATGCGTGATTCATTCCACTGGATTAATGGAATGTTCCTGCTGTATGCGTGATTCATTCCACTGGATTAATGCAATGTTCCTGCTGTATGCGTGATTCATTCCACTGGATTAATGGAATGTTCCTGCTGTATGCGTGATTCATTCCACTGGATTAATGGAATGTTCCTGCTGTATGCGTGATTCATTCCACTGGATTAATTACAGAACGAAAGATTTTTATCACTGCAGCGGAAGAGATTTCAAAGACAACACTTGTCATGGACTTTATAGTTTTATATATCAACATGCATCTGTCTTTATCTAACACATAACATAATGTGATTGAAATATTAGATGATTGAAAAATTAATTAGTTTTCATCAATAAAATAAAAAGTTTCTGGAAGACATGTAAAAAGAAAATATATTGGATAAGTAACCAATTTATAAATGAAAATGTCAAATTTAAAACGTGGTACTCAACTCCCCAACATAAACATCGAGTCAAAGTAAGCGAAAGTGAATTATTTTGTGAAATAGACAATTAACAATATGTGGTCATGCAGCAACGAATGTTTTTTTTTTTTAAAGTTGCATAAAAATAACTTAATTGTTGTTATCCACAAACATATTGTCTTGTATTCTTCTTCGCTGTAATGTTTTTTCATTACAAGTATCCAGCATGAGACTACTTTTACTAATACAGATCGAAATCATCAAAATCACTTCCTCGTTCTTGGTATCCATAATTAGATACTATCACTGTTCGTAACATAACAAAGTTAATTTACTGGTTTCTTCAGCCATAATTGAATCGAGAATTAAAATCACTACTACTCAAAGCTATTTCGTTCAGATGTTTTTGTCAGTGATAAACACTGCTAATCAAAATTGTAATTAAGACAGGAAAGATCAAAACACAAAAAAACTAGCCCTCGATAAACGTTGCGAGAATGCCACACCCAAGGATCGCCCACGAAAAAGATGGATCGACGGATTGTTAGAAGCACTAGGAAACATAACAGCAGCAGAAGTGAACAGAAAAACAAATGATCGCAAATTGTATCTCTCCCCAACGCTGAAATGAGGAAGAAAAGTAGAAGAATCGAAAAAAAACACACTCTGCAGTAACACACTCTGCAGTAACACACTCTGCAGTAACACACACTGCAGTAAGATTTATTGTATGGAAGGAAAAAGGTAACTCTTCAGCGAAAAATGTTTACACGTAACTATAAAACCATCATCATCATCAAGTACCGAGCCTACTGGCGTAGGTGATCATGTCTCTCCACAACTTTCGATCTCGGCAGATATTTATCATTTCTTTTGTTGACCTTCTGCCAAGCCATTCTCTTAAGCTGTCTGTTATTTTTCTCTTTGCTTCCCTCTATCTCTTCGTCCCTCAATTTTCCCAGTTGTTACAATATATTCCAGTTGTTCTCTTCTCATAACATGGACAAAAAATGATGATTGTTTCTTCCTAATATTGGAAATTAGCTCTCAGTCACTTTTTGCTTTGGCCTCTTTCAGAACGTTTTCAGAAGTGAATAACCAAGAAGAAAATTAGGAATAATTCCAGCTGTTGAATATGTAAATAGATAACAGATGAAATGGTTTGGCAGCGTGATAAGAGAGACCAAAAAGACAATACTATTAGCCTTCAATAAACGTTACGATGAACGTTGAACAATGAGTCCACGTGACTCCTTCGGATGAAAAAGATTAGGAGTTAAGATGGGCACAGTCAGAAACGAGAAACTTAGTGGGCGTGTAAGAAGACTTATCAACCAACACAGAACTGGAGTCGTCAGTCGCTGGACACTGCGGGACTTGCTGAGGAGGGGAATCTGAGCACATATGGACATGTTCGGACTGCAATGATGATGACCCGCTAATAACTCAATAACAAACGTTACGGGAACACCAGACTCAAGTGTCGACCACGAAAAGATGGTTTGATGGAATATTACAAATTCTAAAAAAATATAACAGAAGAAGAGACCAACGGTGGACCAAAAGATCGCAAATTATGTCTCTTCTCTCGCTTTATCTCTCTCTTTCTCTCTTTTTCTCCCCCCCCCTCTCTCTCTCTCTCCACGCAGAAAAGCAAACAAGGAAGGAAAGAAGAAAAAGTCAATAAATACCTGTTACCTTTTTGAAAATTTGTTGATGACTCGAGAGATATTGCCAATATACCACGGGTACATAATAATAACCTTGTCATCATCTGACAGGCTGATTTTGAATTCCTTGAAATCCTTTATCAGAGTGTCGGACATGTTCAGCTGTCAACAAAACAATACAACGATTATTCATACACAACTGGCATTAATATAAATGATTATAAGTGTATATGCTCTGAACACATTGACTTCCAATAACACGCACTTGGATATATTATTTGTCTGCAGGCGATAAGATCGCAGGCTGCTCTGGCACTGAGTGTGGCCTGACTCTGCACAAAGAGGACATCGCCAGATTTGATATTCATTGAGTTATTGAGTTATTTGCAGGTCATCATCATTGCACTCCGAACATGTCCATAGGTGCTCAGATCCCCTCCTCAGCAATTCCCACAGTGTCCAGCGACTGACGACTCCAGTTCTATGTTGGTTGATAAGTCTTCTTACACGGCCACTAAGTTTCTCATTTCTGGCTGTGTCCAACTTAACTCCCATTTCCATCATCCGAAGAAGTGACGTGGATCTGTGTTTGCCGAAGTCCTGTGCTCTTCCCATATCTCGGAGGGCATTGATGATGTCCGCCCGATCCATTGGTTGCCCGTCCTCAACGACAGCGCAGCTAGCCAACCTGTCCGCCCTTTCATTTCCCCGTACTCCTGCATGTCCAGTGACATAGACAATGGTGACCTTACGTATTTTGGATTTCTGCAACGACTCTAGCCACTGCATGCGTACAGAGCCCGCCTCCACTTTTTTAATCATGCTCATCGAATCACTCAGTATATATGCGTGGGTGTAGTCTTGTGACTCTAACCATTTGAATGCCATGGTCACTGCCATCGCCTCCATTGTCATGCTACTCGTGGTCACGACGTATGCACCACTGTCTTCGTAGACTATTCTGCCTGCCGAGCGTGCTGTAAATGCCCATGCACTTCTTTGGTGTCGTCTTACAGATCCGTCTGTATAGATGACTGCATCTTTCTCATCGGTGTTATCGCAGATGAGACCATTGACCTCAGCATTAACTACGACCGGGTTCTGTTCCCTACTTTTCCTGTCGAGTGTGACAATACACGAGAAATTCCCCTTGAATGACGTAGGCACCGGTATCCACTCCCCACCAACGCTGATATTGGTAAGCCCACAGACCTGTTTGATGACATCTTCTGCTCGGCCCACCCATGATTTGCCTCTTTTTAGCCTGGTACCTTTCTCTGTGTTGAGCACGTGGTGCAATGGATGCTCTGTATCTGTACTAATCTTCAGGTATGCTCGTGCTCTCCAGATCTTGATTCTGTCATCCATGGTTGGAAAGTCAAGAAGATACCTCATTGATACACAGGGAGTGTCCCTCGTACATCCCTGGATAATGCGCATGGCTTTATTTTGTATTTTCTCCAGCCTATCAATTTGAGTCGTACTGACAGTAAGAATGGCCAGGGCATATTCGATTGATGCGAGGACTAATCCCTGGAACAGAAGAGTAAGTAGCCTCTGCTCGATGTTGGCAGCTGCCATGACCTTCAAGGCGGCTAATCCTTTGCGGGATTTTGTTATCACATGGTCGACGTGGTCCCAAAAACACAGGCTACGATCAAACTTAACTCCAAGGTATGTCATCAACTTGTCCCTGGTCACCTCATCAGCCCCCATTAGTACTACCGGTGTGGTCGTATGAACGATGTGATTGTTAAGGGAGAACCATTATATGAATGATATTCATTGTTTAAGAGAAGAGGAAGGAATTGGTTGGACAGTGATGTAGAAAGATGGACAAGTCAGCCTATGACAACCTCAGTATTAAAGCAAGAGACAGAGCGGAATGGCGCTACATTGTAGCCAACCTTTCGATGCGGAGACGGCACTCAATTATAATGATGATTATATAAATATTATTTATACATAAATTTACATGCAATGATGCGCAGGGGTTGAGCTTGGTACTGGCACTAAACACCAAGATAATAATCAGTAAATACTTCACAAATATGGACAAGTCAAGGGGGGGGGGGGAGTAAATCCAATGAGAATATTACACGATAGGGCCTTTTTGATATCCCCAGGGGAAGAGACAAAGAGGAAGACCAATAAGATTATTGGAGAAGACAGGTGGAAGCAGAGATGAAGATGACGGGGAAGGTGTTTGTTGAAGACCTATGCTCCACAGGGAGTTGAAATGGAAGAAGAAGGGCTTCCGGTCAATATGGCGGATATGCGGCAGGAACCGTTGAATCTCTGCCTGAAAAGTGTTCCTTGTTGCTGTTCCCTCTTATTCAAAATCCGGTTTACTGCTGGAGCTACTGAGCTAGTGCTCTGTGCACACCGTGAGCTGTGTTTTTCATCCGGATCGTGTTTAAGCATTCAAATTGCTTACGATGAATGATGATATCGTATGACGAAGGAGAGTTCGGTTGGCTTCACTTTCGGTGCGGCTTGGCCTTATGTCTTTTGGCGTGTGCTCTGGCTGCTGCTATAATGGGGGCTGCAGCTACCTGCCTTTGTTTGGATCCTTCAATAAGATGAGATGTTATTTCGGATGATTCCACTGGCACGGGCGGTTGAGCAATTATGGATTTTAATTTGTTTGCAGTGATACCGGGGCCTTCGACTGACTAAAACTAAAAAGCAGAAAAAGAATAAAACAATACTTGATGTGAGCGTTCACGATAAGACTGAATAATTAAAGGCTTGGTTAGTTTTGGTTCAACGATCCAACGCTCTGCTATGATTCGCTGACAGCTTCCAGACCTCTTAGTCATTCGTTCTTAATAGAACGTGATGTCAGCACATATACCCGTCGTGGACCTGTTTGCAATACAGCCGTGAATTTTCTACCTTTTGGCCCATCACATCCGCCGTTGGCATGCGTTTTTTAATACCGGGTTGCCTTTCCCTTTGATCCCTACTCACTGCACCAGACTAGACAAGTTAGTTTGTTTCTAGAGCTACCACGATGAGGAGATGTCTGGATGGTTCCGTTTCACAAAACCTGGCTCAAGCCATCAGTTTTTGAGTCATTGTCAATTCCGAGTACTGTTGCTGTCATGGGATTTGCCTCCAATCACAATGTCAGCGATATATAATATAATATCAGCGATTATATTTCTTTTTTTTTCTATCTTAATTTCTTGCGTTCACCCGATGACTGAAGGAGTGCACCTCTTCGTCATCCGCCCTTAAAAGGACGTTAAGTGGGCGTGTCTACGTTGTGTTCTGGTATAAATGTGATATTTTTGCCTTTCGGCCCAACATATCCGACTTCAGCACGTTATATCTATCTATCTATCTATCTATCTGTCTGTCTGTCTGTCTGTCTGTCTGTCTGTCTGTCTGTCTGTCTGTCTGTCTGTCTGTCTGTCTATCTATCTATCTATCTATCTGTCTGTCTGTCTATCTGTCTGTCTCTCTGTCTGTCTTTGTCTTTTCTAGCCGAAAACTGCACATAGAATATAAATTCTAAACTCCTGTATCTCACAGCCGAAGACAGCACATAGAATATAAATGCTATACTCCTGTATCTCACAGCCGAAGACAGCACATAGAATATAAATTCTAAACTCCTGTATCTCACAGCCGAAGACAGCACATAGAATATAAATTCTAAACTCCTGTATCTCACAGCCGAAGACAGCACATAGAATATAAATTCTAAACTCCTGTATCTCACAATCTTTCACTTATCAGACCTAGCACAGGACCTGCATTGTGTCTCGCCACACGGCTCTGTACTGGGCGAGTTGTTCAATCTCAACACATGACCTGCATTGTGTCTCGCGGCACTGTTCTGGGCGAGTTATTAAATGACCACAAAGGACCTGCATTGTGTCTTGCGACACTGTTCTGGGCGAGTTATTAAATCACAACACAGAACCTACATTGTGTCTCGCGGCACTATTCTGGACGAGTTATTAAATCACAACACAGGTCCTGCATTGTGTCTCGCGGCACTGTTCTGGGCGAGTTATTAAATCTCAACACAGGACCTACATTGTGTCTCGCCACACGGCTCTGTTCTGGACGAGTTATTAAATCTCAACACAGGACCTGCATTGTGTCTCGCCACACGGCTCTGTTCTGGACGAGTTATTAAATCTCAACACATGACCTACATTGTGTCTCGCCACACGGCTCTGTTCTGGACGAGTTATTAAATCTCAACACAGGACCTACATTGTGTCTCGCCACACGGCTCTGTTCTGGACGAGTTATTAAATCTCAACACATGACCTACATTGTGTCTCGCCACACGGCTCTGTTCTGGGCGAGTTATTAAATCTCAACACATGACCTACATTGTGTCTCGCCACACGGCTCTGTTCTGGGCGAGTTATTAAATCTCAACACATGACCTACATTGTGTCTCCCACACGGCTCGGTTCTGGGCGAGTTATTAAATCTCAACACATGACCTACATTGTGTCTCGCGGCACTGTTCTGGGCGAGTTATTAAATCTCAACACAGGGCCTACATTGTGTCTCGCCACACGGCTCTGTTCTGGGCGGGTTATTAAATCTCAACACAGGACCTACATTGTGTCTCGCCATACGGCTCTGTTCTGGACGTGTTGTTCAATCACAGGACCTGCATTGTGTCTCGCTACACGGCTCTGTTCTGGGCGAGTTGTTCAATCACAGGACCTGCATTGTGTCTCGCCACACGGCTCTGTTCTGGGCGGGTTATTAAATCTCAACACAGGACCTACATTGTGTCTCGCCATACGGCTCTGTTCTGGACGTGTTGTTCAATCACAGGACCTGCATTGTGTCTCGCTACACGGCTCTGTTCTGGGCGAGTTGTTCAATCACAGGACCTGCATTGTGTCTCGCCACACGGCTCTGTTCTGGGCGAGTTGTTCAATCACAGGACCTGCATTGTGTCTCGCCACACGGCGCTGTTCTGGGCGAGTTGTTCAATCACAGGACCTGCATTGTGTCTCGCCACACGGCTCTGTTCTGGGCGAGTTATTAAATCTCAACACAGGGCCTGCATTGTGTCTCGCCACACGGCTCTGTTCTGGACGAGTTGTTCAATCACAGGACCTGCATTGTGTCTCGTCACACGGCTCTGTTCTGGACGAGTTGTTCAATCACAGGACCTGCATTGTGTCTCGCCACACGGCTCTGTTCTGGGCGAGTTGTTCAATCACAGGACCTGCATTGTGTCTCGCCACACGGCTCTGTTCTGGGCGAGTTGTTCAATCTCAACACAGGACCTGCATTGTGTCTCGCCACAAGACTCTGTTCTGGGTGAGTTGTTCAATCAAAGGACCTGCATTGTGTCTCGCCATACGGCAATGTTCTGGGCGAGTTGTTCAATCTCAACACAGGACCTGCATTGTGTCTCTCCACACGGCTCTGTTCTGGGCGAGTTGTTCAATCTCAGGACCTGCATTGTGTCTCGCCACAAGGCTCTGTTCTGGGTGAGTTGTTCAATCACAGGACCTGCATTGTGTCTCGCCACACGGCTCTGTTC
This sequence comes from Megaustenia siamemsis, assembly GCA_032433765.1. Taxonomy (NCBI): domain Eukaryota; kingdom Metazoa; phylum Mollusca; class Gastropoda; order Stylommatophora; family Ariophantidae; genus Megaustenia; species Megaustenia siamemsis. Next base: position 69,626,910 of record JAVIAB010000088.1, on the reverse strand, counting down.
TGGGCGAGTTGTTCAATCACAGGACCTGCATTGTGTCTCGCCACACGGCGCTGTTCTGGGCGAGTTATTAAATTTCGGTGAGGGAGCTGATGCCTGCTGTAGTTGTCTCACATTTTAATGTTCTTTTTAGTGTTTCTGTATGTCGGCCTCGTTTTGTTTTACCCTCTTGCTCCCATTTTATGGCTTGTTTTGAGATTTTTTACTTCTCTTCTCATCACATGGTCAATATGTGTCCGCTTCTCTTGATTATAGAGATAGGGTGCGATCGTGATCGACGGCTTCCGGGTTCACCCAGCCTTAAATGGGTACCGGATCTTTTCTGGGAAAGTAGAGCGGCACGGGCGTAATACAGATCACATTACCCCAAAAATTATATGCCGAAGGTCGGTAAAAATTATAGTCACTAACACTATATTCCCTATACGCCACTTGGCGTGACGGGGGCTCTTTACTTTTTTATTTCTCTTTATTATAGTTGATATCTTTTTAAGCTGTGTCATCTCTCTTATTTCTACACTAGTAATGAACTCATTCCATGGTTTACGAAACACTTTCCTCAGGCATTTATTTTCAAAAACATCCAGTTTATTTTCTATTTCTTCAGTTGTTTTCAAGCTGTCGCATGCATAATTCTATCTATCTATTGACCTTTCGAGCCGTTGCCGGCCCATTGGGCGTAGACCAAGATACACCTTCTCATATCTGAATTTTTGTTCAAGCAGTTTTCTTTTAAAGATATTTTATCAAATCTCGCCATTTGTCTCTGTTCTGTGCAAGCAGCTCTATCTCAATGAGGGAGCCGAATCCTGCTGCTCTTGCCTCTCTCATCAATGTTCTTCTCAGTGTCTCTCTGGGTCTTCCTCTTTTTCTCTTACCTGTTGTTTCCCATATGAGGGCCTGCTTTGCTATTCGGTTATTATCTCTTCTCATCACATGTCCAACATATGACCATCGTCTTTTCTTTATTACTGAAGATATTAGTGGCTGATTGGCGATAATACATTTAATTTGAAAATCTGAGCTTTGTAATTTTTGTTATTTAGTAATTGTGATTTCCTTATATTATCAATGTTTCTGAAAGCCAATGCTGTCTTTGCTATTATGATTGTAATTTTTCTTTCTTTGTGTCTCCTTATTGATCTACGCAGCCTTCCAGATAAACAAAGTGATCTAACTTGCCCACTGTTTTTTCTTCAACGTTACTTTTTTTTCCTTCAGAGGAATTTTTTTTTCATTCTTTTTGTCTTTTCTTGTTTGATTTCAAGTCATATTTCCAAGTGTTTGATTTCAAGTCGTATTTCCAAGTCATTGATGAGATGACATTTGTTTTTTTTTTCTCTCTTGCATCATGTTCACATTGCTATTGATAAGAACAATGTCGCCCCGAGGGTCCAGGTCCTCCAACTGAGACCCAAATGTCCATTCAAAGACTATGTTACTTGTGCAGAACCTCTGCATAATGAAGTCGATAAAAAAAAACTATCTTTACGACACATAGTACCATTGCTGGTGTATGTCGGGGGGCAATGATAGAACCAGAGGGATAAAGGCCGCTTGGTCAAGCAGTCGCCACGACGTGTGAGACTCAGGATTTTTATTTCACCCCCCGATAGAAAAAATCCTTTCTGTCTACCGCGGGCTTCGAACACCGAACGTCGGCTTTTCAGCCAGCGGAACAGTGGTTTTAGCCGCACGGCCACGCGCACCTCAATGAAGTCGATGGCAATACCAAATAACAAGGAATATCACCCACACAATTCTTGATTCACTCCAGTATCAATCTTGAACAATTCACTCTGACCTGCGTCTGTGAGAATTGCACATGAGAAGTCGTCGGACAGATCTTTGATGATGTCAATAATTGTTGCTGGTATTCCTTGTGGTAGCACTGATGTGAAAATGTTTCTTTCTTTCTTTCTTTCTTTCTTTCTTTCTTTCTTCTGTCTTCACTTAATCTTGTACCCGTTCGGGTATCCAGGGAGATACAAAGTTCTAGTTCTTGCACTTTTGGGGGCTTCACTCGTTGTCAGTTGATGTTGTCTGTCCATCTTACTCTGGGTCTGCCTCTTGCTCTTCTCTCTTTTCCTATTTTAATATATGATTTGTATGGTAAAAAAAAAAGCAGGACATTCTTTCAAGATGGATGAAAACCAGTTTATTTGTTGTTTCTGTAGGTAGTTTAGGATTGGTTCAATGCCTGCTCTTTCTCTTATAATATCATTTCTCATTCTGTGTTTTTTTCTGGTCTCTACAAGCGCTTTTCTCAGACATCTCATCTCTGTGGTGACAAGCTCTCTTTTATGCTTAGACGTAAGTGACCATGTTCTGTATTGGTAACACAATGTGGGAATGAATACACTTTGTATAAGATGTTTCTTGGTGGTAATAGGTTTAAAATTTGAAAATATTGATAGGAATATGTGTACTCTTATAGTTTGCATATTAATGCATTAGTCCTATAGCAAGTTAGAGCTGTGGAACATGGACTACCATCTGTTTAAATATCCTTGCTTGCTTCCTAACTCGGCGAGATCGAGATGGAGGTTCTCTCTTAGTCCTGTGTAGATGGTAAAAGTGCTGGGCTGATGTGGCTTTCTTTATTTCACTGGCTCTGCTGATTAAAGTTGGAGCTTATCTTGTCTAGAGGTACAGCAGTACTAGGTCCACAATATCGCAAGGCTGCACCGCTTTGTGAAACAAAATATCGAGTAATCAAAGTATCTATATAAGTTGATCATGATGTGTTCGAATGCTTCTTATGAGTCTTATAGAACAATATTCAGATTACAGTTGATAGATAATAGAACAAATTTAAGAACATTTTTTATTAATAAACTTAATATTTCAGAAACAATAAAACAGGAAGTAAAAAAACACACATTTTTTTGGTTCTTATACAAAACGAAAATACGGCCTAGGGAGGATTATTATAAAGAGTATAGAACCTGGGTAGATGAGAGAGAAGAAGAGCAAAATAAGAAGCTTTGTGCAATATTTCACATACGACCTAGGACTGACTGTTGTTTGCGCTGGGTGTTTTTTGTATGACAGGAAACTTCAGAGTGAACGTCATGGGATCAACGTTCGAAAAGTTGGGCAAGCTAGATGATGGGGATAATGGTGATGATGATAATGTTGATGATGATGACGATGATGATGGTGATGATGTTCATTGTAATGATAGTGATTATGATGATGATAATGATGTTGATGATGATGGATAATCATCACCATCTTAATCATCATTACCACCATCGTTATTCACCATCATTATCACGAATGGTGACGAAGATTATGATGTTGATGATGTTGATGGTGACGATGATGTTGAGTACAGTGATGACGATAATTATGCTGAAGGTGGTGATGATGATGGTGATGATTGCTTCGACGACGCGAAAATGATGATGGTGATGATGATGACGACGATGATGCTTATATGATATTGATGTTAATATGTTGAGATATCCTCTGTATTTACTTCTGGATACATGGTAGATAACATCTCCAACGTGACGGGGTTGTATGTTCGGCTGTCGTTTCTCGTCTCCTCCTGCGCTGGTATAATCTGTCGTGTGAATGTTCCAAATGAAGGTAATTAGACAAACACAGCAATGATAACCATAAATTGTAAAGGTAGAGAGAAAATTAAGTCTAGTTATACATGTACGGCTATGAGAATAAGCAAATTAAGAGGTAATTAGACAAACACAGCAATGATAACCATAAATTGTAACGGTAGAGAGAAAATTAAGTCTAGTTATACATGTACGGCTATGAGAATAAGCAAATTAAGAGGTAATTAGACAAACACAGCAATGAGAACCATAAATTGTAAAGGTAGAGAGAAAATAAAGTCTAGTTATACATGTACGGCTGTGAGAATAAGCAAATTAAGAGGTAATTAGACAAACACAGGAATGATAACCATAAATTGTAACGGTAGAGAGAAAATAAAGTCTAGTTATACATGTACGGCTATGAGAATAAGCAAATTAAGAGGTAATTAGACAAACACAGCAATGATAACCATAAATTGTAAAGGTAGAGAGAAAATTAAGTCTAGTTATACATGTAAGAGAGGAAAGGAAATATATTTTACAATTAAAATTGAGAAACGGACAACCACAGACACAGACATACACACGGACTTCCGGTCAATATGGCGGATATGTAGCAGTGAACCGTTGAGACACTGAAGAACTTAATTGTTGCAGTTTCCTCATATTCCAAACAATATTCCAAGCTTCCTGTAGGAGCTACTGAGATTAGTTATCTGTGCACACCGTGAGCTGTGTGTTTCATCGGACGGTGTTTCTATATTCAGATTGCTTACGATGAATGATGATATAGTTTGACGAAGGACAGTTCAGTTGCGTTCATTGTCGGTGCTACTACGCCTTATGTTTTTTGACGTGTGCCGTGTTTGCAAAGATGGAGACTGCAGCTGCCTCTCTTTGTTTGAATATTCCATGGAATGTTAATTCTCATGATTCCACTGGCACGGGCAGTTGAGCAATTGTGGATTTTAATTCGTTTGCAGTGATACCGGCGTTTTCGAATAATAATAACTATAGACATACACACATATAAACAACACGTACATACCAGGATTTCACAAAGACATATATTCTGATGTGAGGCGAGCTATTTATAAAACTATCTTTATCTCAACGTTGTGTTACCAGTGCCAGAAATTGACCTTAGACTTAAGAACTGTTAGAAAAATTACCACCACATGAATGAAGTGTGTCAGACGCATGTCAGGAAACAACCGGAAAGATTAGATTAGAAATGAAGAGTTACGAAAAAGACAAGGAACGGAACCAGCTACTGAGTACATAAAGTAACAACAGATCAAGTTGTTCGGGCATGTGATAAGACCCAAAAAAAACTAAATCTAACACAACAAGTTACCAACAGACGATACGAGAACTTTGACACTTTACAATACAATCTTCATCCCAACGTTGTGCTACCAATGTCAGTCCTGGACCAAGAACAATATGAAAAATAACCTCTACTGAGATGAAATGTGTTAGACGAATGACAGGAAACAGTGTGAGAGATAAGATCAGAAATGAAGAACTGAGAAAAAATCTAGGAATAGCCCGCATCATAGAATATATAAAGAAACAACAGATAAAATAGTTTAGCCACGTGACAAGGCAGAGTGATCAAAATATAACACAACGAGCCATCAATAAACGTTGCGAGAACACCGGATCCAAAGGTCGAGGACGAAAAAGATGGATCGACAGAATATTAAACACTAGGAAACATAACAGCAGCAGAGGTGAACAGAAGAGCAAAAGTCGCAAATTATATCTCCCCTCGACGTGGAATGGTAAATGAGGAAGGAAAGAAGAAGAATAAGATGCGAGAACACCAGACCAAGAGGCCGACCAAGAAAAGGGCGGATAAAAGGAATATTAGAAACACTCAGAGGTATAACAGGAGAAGAGGCTATTAGAAGAGCAAGAAACCACGAAACATATCTACTCTTGATGCTGAAAGATAAATGGAGAAAGAAAGAAAGAGAGAACGAAAGAAAGAGAAAGAAAGAAAGAAAGAAAGAAAGAAAGAAAGAAAGAAAGAAAGAAAGAAGAGAGAAAGAGGAGAGAAAGAAAGAAAGAAGAAAGAAAGAAAGAAAGAAAGAAAGAGAGAAAGAAAGAAAGAAAGAAGGAAAGAAAGAAAGAAAGAAAGAAAGAAAGAAAGAAAGAAAGAAAGAAGAAAGAAAGAAAGAAAGAAAGAAAGAAAGAAAGAAAGAAAGAAAGAAAGAAAGAAAGAAAGAAAGAAAGAAAGAAAGAAAGAAAGAAAGAAAGAAAGAAAGAAAGAAAGAAAGAAAGAAAGAAAGAAAGAAAGAAAGAAAGAAAGAAAGAAAGAAAAGGGAGGAGCGAGGGAAGGAAGGAAAGAATTTTGAAAATAACATAAATACAGATACATCATCATCAAGTACCGGGCCTAGTGGCGAAGGTGATCATGTCTCTCCACAACCTTTGATCTGGGCAGCTATTTATCATTTCTGTTGTTGACCTTCTGCCAAGCCATTCTCTTAAGCTGTCTGTTATTTTTTCTCTTTGCTTCCCTCTATCTCTTCGTCCCTCAATTTTTCCAGTTGTTACACTATATTTCAGTTGTTCTCTTCTCATTACATGGCCAAAAAATGATGATTGTCTCTTCCTAATATTGGAAATTAGCTCTCTTTTTGCTTTGACCTCTCTCAGAACCTCTTCATTACTCTTCTTAGCTGTCCATGGTATTCTCAACATTCTTTTGCACATTTCTACAGACTCCAGTGATTTTATTGTCTGTTGTCCTATTGCCCATGATTCGCATCCGTATGTTAAGACTGGCTCTACGTAACATTTAAGAACTCTTTTTCTTGTTTCTATTGTCAAAAATGGATTGCATAGTAAATACAGATACAGTGATGTATTAGAGATAATTAGTATGATAACATAAATACAGATACAGTGATGTATTAGAGATAATTAGTATGATAACATAAATACAGATACAGTGATGTATTAGAGATAATTAGTATGATAACATAAATACAGATACAGTGATGTATTAGAGATAATTAGTATGATAACATAAATACAGATACAGTGATGTATTAGAGATAATTAGTATGATAACATAAATACAGATACAGTGATGTATTAGAGATAGTATGATAAGACGCATCTGTTTGTCATTAATACTTTAATATACTTCTTCCTCTGTCTTTCCATGAAAATAAAACATTAAAATTGCTTTTTGCCATTCCTATTCTTTTGTTTATTTCAGTTGGTCATTTCCCATCACTGGTTATAGTATGTCCCAGGTAGTTGTAGCTCTGAACTGTCTCCAGGTCTATTCCTTCAACTTCGATTTTAGGTTTTGACTATAACGAAATCAAATTAGTAAAATAAAAAAAGTAAAGGTTCCCTTCAATCCTTGCTAGGCGTATGGGGATTATTGTGTTAGTGACCATATTTTTCTATGACCACGGCACATTTTTGGGTGATGTGGTCGGTATCACGCCAGGACGCCTTTACTTCCCAGATTAATCTCTGGTACCCATTTTTAGAGGCCGGGTGAACCACGGAGCCTTGTCTGTCCGAAATAAAAATTACTGAACATTAAAAACAAAGCTCAGGATTTTCACACAAAATGTATTATCCACCGTTACCTATGCATGCGAGAGCTGGAAAACAAATAAAGAAATAGACAATACACATGGTGTCCGGTTAGCGCAATCGATAGGCGGTTGGCTTACCACGGCAACAGCCGGGGTTCGTACCCTGGCGAGGACACCTGGGTTTTACTAATTCCCTAAAAATTAGTACCTCTGAAGTCGGAGTAAATCTGCCTGCATGGCGAGGGGCATCCTGTAATGGGATAAAACAGACTTTACACGCAAAATTCAGTCCCACAAAATTGAGTGGGTGGGACTTCGTCAGAGGTCAAAGCTGACGAAAGCGAACGAACGAACGTCAATACACAGGATGCATTTCAAAAAAAGTGGCTGAGGCAAATACTTTGTATTCCATGGAATGAGTTCAAGACAAGTGCAAAAATAAGAGAAATGACAAAGTATTATATAATCTAGAGAAGAAGGTGGTCATATGCCGGCCATGTGATGAGAAGAGACAACAAGGGAATCTCAAATCAGGCCTTGAAATGGGAACCAAAGGGCAAAAGAAAAAGAGGCAGGCCTAGAGAAATATTTAAAGGGAACGTTAAAACGAGAGGCAACAAAAGTAGGCCTCAACTCCCTCGCCGAGATTTAGCACCTCGCCCAGATCAGAGCAGTTTTGTGAGACACAGTGCAGGTCTGGTAACAGTTGAAAGATCGTGAGACACAGTGCAGGTATGGTAACAGTTGAGAGATCGTGAGACAGTGCAGGTATGGTAACAGTTGAAAGATCGTGAGACACAGTGCAGGTCTGGTAACAGTTGAAAGATCGTGAGACACAGTGCAGGTCCGGTAACAGTTGAAAGATCGTGAGACACAGTTCAGGACCGGTAACAGTTGAAAGATCGTGAGACACAGTACAGGTCTGGTAAGAGTTGAAAGATCGTGAGACACATTGCAGGTCTGGTAACAGTTGAAAGATCGTGAGACACAGTGCAGGTCTGGTAACAGTTGAAAGATCGTGAGACACAGTGCAGGTCTGGTAACAGTTGAAAGATCGTGAGACACAGTGCAGGTCTGGTAACAGTTGAAAGATCGTGAAGCACAAGAGTCTAGAATTTCTGCCTTTGTGCCGTCTTCGACTCGAAAGGACAATAGATAGACAGACAGACAAGCAGGCAGGAAGACATATAGACATGCAGACAGACGGGCAGACAGATAGGCAGGCAGGCGGGCAGACAGACAGACATGCAGACAGACAGAGAAACAGACAGGCAGACAGACAGGCAGGCGGAAAGGCATGTAGACAGACAGACAGACAGGCAAGCGGACAGGCAGGCAGACAGACAGAAAGACAGACAGGCAGGCGGACAGGCAGGCATGCAGACAGACAGACAGACAGACAGGCAGACAGACAGACAGACAGGCAGACAGACAGGCAGACAGACAGAAAGACAGACAGAAAGACAGACAGACAGACAAAAGATAATTAATTTACTGTTGTTTAAGCCCAATACTTGTTATAGCAAGTTTGTGCTGGGAACTCCCCTACGCCACGTGGCTAGCATTCCGCCATTTTGCAAATATGAGCCATGAATGGTGTTCGTTAACATAAATGGACGAACTGCAAGTACTTTCCATCATTACGAGCCTCACCTCAGATAGAGCGATTTCTAGGTCTACAACATCTTTAGCGTCCATATCAGCTTCAGCTCTGGATGCCCCCAACATGACGGCTATATTGGCTAAATAAGTTTGAAAAGTCTTGATCACCGGATCATTGCGAGACCTGCTGAAGTACAATTTGGGCAATCCGAGATTTGGGTACGTCACCTGAAATGGAAAATTAACTCATTTTGTTTTGGTTTGTGATTGTGTTCCTGTGTCATTGCCAGTCTAGTTGTCTCAATAGATGTAGCTAATTGTTAAGACCGGCGTAACGCTGAGAGCGTTACTCAGGAAGTCATATTTTGTCCAGAGGCGATATGGAGGCTGAAATGAACGAGACATCGCATCTAACTACCCAGAGACCAGGGGCAGGTAAAGCCGCGAAGAAACCATGGATTTTAAATGAAAGGTTCCTACCACATGTGGCAAGATTTGAACCCTGAAGCTTTCTATCCAGAGACCGAGGCCTTATCTCAATACCATCCAGCCCTCTATTGGCGAAGATGGTAACGATGGTACGAAGACGGACAACAGATAATAACCCCCCCCCCTTTCCACTTTTCCATTCTACCCCCAACGCCCATTTCAACTCGCACAAACGTTCTGGTGTGGGCATTTTCTAAATGGTCCACGGCAATGGCCGCCATCATTCCAGAAAGACTTCCAGGAAAGATGGCGGCCATTGCCGCAAGCCTCTTAGAGAGTGCCAATACTAAAACAGTCTTTGTTTTGACTGGTTCCTGTGTTTTTTTTTTCCTCGATTTATTCGGGTGAATAAGAGTTAGAAGTAACTGTGAGCATTATTTTTTTCAGTGATGTTTGAAATCGTGCCCACGCAGCCGACTTGGCTCACACTGAAGTTCGACCTTGCTAACGGTCGCCAACGGATAATGCAAAACCAAAATGGCGGCATATCGCCCTGTCGCGTTGTATTTTCGAGAAAACTGGTGTAAGGAGGTGACAGTTGGTACTCTCTATTAAATGGAAGTCGTTTGGAATCGTCGCCTGTGCGCCGAGTATGCTGCCTGGAGTCAAATGTGTCAACAGAATTTGCAACCTTGCCTTGGCGGAAGTGACATGAATTGAGCGGATATGGGAAATTCCCGATTGCAGTGATGCTGACTCCATAAAGAGAACAGAGGAAACGTTCAATGCCGCGAATTGCCTCCTTCATGGACTATTGTGTAAAGCGTTAAAATGTCAACATACAAAAAGTTAAGTAAAGTACCCCCGTCACGCCAAGTGGCGTATAGGGACTATGGTGTTAGTGACCATACATGGGCATTTACAACACCCTCAGCTGGCAGAATAGTCAAAGAAGACAGTGGTGCATACGTTATGACCACGAGTAGCATGACAATGGAGGTGATGGCAGTGGCCAAGGCGTTTATCTGGTTAGAGTCGCAAGACTACACCCACGCATGTATACTGAGTGATTCGATGAGCATGATACGAAAAGTGGAGGCGGACTCTGTACGTGCTCAATGGGTAGAGTCATTGCAGAAGACAAAAATACGTAGGGTCACCTTTGCCTACGTCCCACGACATCTTCGGGGAAATGAAAGAGCGGACTAGTTGGTTAAAAAAAAAAACTATCTTTACGTCACATAGTACCATTGCTGGTGTATGACAGGTTGGTTAGTTGCGCTATTTTTGAGAACGGTCAACCAATGGATCGGGCGGATATCATCAATGCCCTCCTGAAAGTGGGAAGGACACATGACTTCAACAACCATGAGCCCACGTCACTCCTTCGGATGAAAGAGATGGGAGTTAAGATGGGAGTTAAGATGGGAGTTAAGATGGGAGTTAAGATGGGAGTTAAGATGGGAGTTAAGATGGGCAAGGCCAGAAACGAGAACCTTAGTGGCCGTGTAAGAATACTTATCAACCAACACAGAACTGGAGTCGTCAGTCGCTGGACACTGTGGGATTTGCCGAGGAGGGGATCTGAGCACCTATGGACATGTTCGGAGTGCAATGATGATGATCCGCTAATAACTCAAACAACAATAACTCAATGCCAACATAAGGCCAGCATATTTTACCTTATTTTATAAGTAGAGGCTACTACACATTGGGGCTACTATCGAGTGGGAAACATGTTATAATTAGACCTATGCATTAAAAGAAAAATACATTATTCTTTTACTTCTTTTCAGCTCCCTATTGAGCATAGATCTTCAGCAAAGACTTTCCAAGCCGTTTTTTTCTTCTTTTCAGGTCCCTATTGAGCATAGATCTTCAGCAAAGACTTTCCAAGCCGTTCTTTTCCTTCTTTTCAGCTCCCTATTGAGCATAGATCTTCAGCAAAGACTTTCCAAGCCGTTTCTTGTATTCTTGAAAGATCATCCCATGGCTTCCCCATACTCTGCTCCACCTGACTTCTCCAAGTATATTTTGGTCTTCCTCATAGTTCCTTCCATTGGGAACTCTAAAAAGAAGGTTTGTAGTATATAACTCTAATTTGGTGTGTAATGCGCAGTATGGTTTCTTATCAAGCACAGCGCCTTTTACGTATCTCTTTGTCCACTGGTATTTGACTGGCACTTTCCATCATTAGTAAAGTACAGGGTGTTTCTAAAGTCGCAGTGCAGTGAATTTATACTCTCGGAAGAAAAAACGTCACGTCACACAAATTGTAAAATAAATGGTATTATTCAAATATACTTGACTGCTATCGGCGAGCTTATAATGGGTAATGTGGTATTAACACAATAAAGTTGTGTTAACACCATTGTAAGCCAGATCTATCATGTAGCAGTGATGTTTAAATGAACACGTAAATGGTGCTTGAACTATTACGTCATACATAGATAAAATTTAGGTGCGTAATTATTTCAACAACAAAAAATGCAGTCATTAAAGAGACACCCTATACATGCGCAATGTAAAATACTGACTTATTATACGTACAGAGAGTGCACATACGGACAATACACATACAGACAGTGCCCGTACAGACATTACACATACTGACAGTACACATATAGACAGTACACATACAGACAGTACACATATAGACAGTACATATACAGACAGTACAGACATAGACCGTACATATATAGACAGTAAAGGTATAGACTTTACACATACTGACTGTTCACATATTGACAATACATATACAGACATTACCCATTCAGGCAGTACACATACTGACAGTACACATACAGACATTACCCATACAGACATTACCCATACAGACATTACCCATACAGACAGTACACATACAGACAGTACACATACAGACATTACCCATACAGACAGTGCACAAACTTACATATACTGACGTGCTCTTGGAGTCCTTGTAGTCTGTAAATGTGTAATAGAAGTAGATGGGGGAGATTCCGAGTTTCACATAACGGAGAATGACTTCAGAAAGCTGAAAAGTGTCCTCGGTCCAGTTTTTGTTGAGAGTTGGCCAGTCATTGGCGTATGATCCATCCAGATATTGTCTAAATACAAACTTGTCATCTATGACTAGATGGTGGTATGAAATAAAATGCAAAAGAATGTTAGTTAAGACTACGGTCAAATATCCTGGCATGCAACAAACAAGGGCGTATTAACAATTGATGTAATTAAAAGATAATACTATATATTGAAACGTTCTGAAAGAGGCCGAAACAAAAAGAGAGCTATTTATGAGGAAACAGTAGTCATTTTTGGGCCATGTAATGAGAAGGGAACAGCTGAAATATATTGTGACAACTGGGAAAGTTGAGGGACGAAGAGATAGAGGGAAGCAAAGAGAAAAGATACCAGAGAGCTTAAGAGAATGGCTTGGCAGAAAGTCAACAACAGAAATGATAAATAACTGACGAGATCGAAAGTTGTGGAGAGACATGATCACCTACGCCAGCAGGCCGGTACTTGATGATGATGATTATTGTATGTTGTCTCACTCGCTACCGAATCTGGTATTTCTTTAATGGCTTTACCACTCGCTCCTCCAAAGTAGACCAACACATTTCCCAGCTATCTTGTGTGGACATGCAGCCGCGATAGCTCAGTGGTTAGTGAACTGAACTACAAAGGACAAGAGGTAGGGTTCGATCCTAACCGACGGCTTCCGGGTTCACCCAGCCTTAAATGGGTACCGAATTTTTTCTGGGAAAGTAAAGCGGCACGGGTGAAATACCGACCACACTACCCCAGAAATCATGTTCTGAAGGTCTGTAAAATTGATGATCACTAACACCATATTCCCTATACGCCACTTGGCGTAACGGGGGCTCTTCTCCTTTTTTTTATCTTGTGTGGACGTACTAGACACCAACACTCACGAACAACAACTGTATTGTATAGATACCAGAATCCAATCGACAGGGATTTGCAGAGAGGCGTGTCAGGCAGGCGTTGTCACACCAGTTAAGCACAACACACCACACACATCGTCATCATCATGTGTCATACCGGTTTGCATAGGCGATGATGCCCTTTCAAAGTTTTCTATCCACCGTGCATCGTTTCAATTATGTTGTTGATTATTTTCCATGCCATGACACCAAGCTGTCTAGTATGTTCTCTTTTTGTCGTCCACGGGCTCTCTTTCTCCGCATTTTGTCAGTTGTAACCAAGTACTCCTACTTTCCACTTCTCATGATGTGCCGAATAAATGTCGATTGTATCTTTCTGTTCTTATTTAGGAGCTCCCTTTTTGTGTTGGCCTCATTGAGAATTTCATCGTCGGTCTTTTTAGCTGTCCGGAAACTTTCAACATTCTTCTGAAAAATCCCAACTCTGTGGTCTCTAATCGTCTTTTCATTTGTTTTTCCATTGTCCTTGGTTCGCTTCCATAGGTCAGAATTAGCTCTATGTAACACAGATGAACTCTCTTTCTCACTTCTACTGACATGGACTTGTTGCACAAGACGTTGTTCATTTTCTGAAATGCTATTATGGCTCTTGCTATTCCACACTTTATTTCTTTGGTGCATCTTCCGTCTGATGTTATTATTGTGCACAGGTTTTTAACACGTTGCTTTTGTTTAAGATCTGTCCCGTTTATTTTTATTTTGTTTACACACATACACACTACATACAGATTTCTTGTAATTTCCTTCACAATTCACGCAAAAAGTTTTTTTTTTTTTAAAGTGATGGTTCCCTCCCCTGCCTTGCTTGGCGTTTGGGGAATATGCTATTAGTGACCACATTTTTCTATGACGGCACATTTTTGAGTGATGTGGTCGATAAAACGCCAGGCCAGCTTTACTTCTAAGAAAAATTCCTGGTACCTATTTCTAGAGGCTGGGTGAACCCCGGGGCCTTGTCGAGCCGAAAAAAAAAATCCGCGACTTCTAGGGATCAAACCTGGACTCTTCATATCACTGTATCTGCCTGTCAGGTGGTGCCACCTGTGAACATGTGTGCCGGTGTGAACATAGGAGCAAGTGATATTCACGCAAAATTCCGTTCCTCGGGACTTTGCTAGAGGTATGAAGCTGGAGAACACAAGCAGACAACGAATATCTAGGACTAATCTTGATCTTGATATTGACCTTGATATTGATATTGACCTTGATCTTGATATTGACCTTGATCTTGATATTGACCTTGATCTTGATATTGACCTTGATCTTGATATTGATCTTCATCTTGATATTGACCTTGATCTTCATATTGATATTGACCTAGATCTTGATATTGACCTTGATCTTGATATTGATATTGATCTTGATATTGACCTTGATCTTGATATTGACCTTGATCTAGATCTTGATATTGACCTTGATCTTGATATTGACCTTGATCTTGATATTGACCTTGATCTTGATCTTGATATTGACGTTGATCTTTATATTGACATTGATCTTGATCTTGATATTGACCTTGATCTTGATATTGACCTTGATCTTGATATTGACCTTGATCTTGATATTGATATTGATCTTGATATTGACCTTGACCTTGATATTGATATTGATCTTCATCTTGATATTGACCTTGATCTTGATATTGATATTGATATTGAAAGTGACCTTGATCTTCACACTGACCTTGATCTTGATCTTGATATGATATTGACCTTGATCTTGATATTGATCTTGATCTTGATATTGACCTTGATCTTGATATTGATATTGATATTGGCCTTGATCTTGATATTGACCTTGATCTTGATATTGACCTTGATCTTGATATTGATATTGACCTTGATCTTGATATTGACCTTGACCTTGATCTTGATATTGACCTTGATCTTCACACTGACCTTGATCTTGATCTTGACATTGATATTGACCTTGATCTTGATATTGACCTTGACCTTGATCTAGATATTGATCTTGATATTGACCTTGATATTGATATTGACCTTGATCTAGCTATTTACCTTGATCTTGATATTGTCCTTCATCTTGATGTTGATCTTGATATTGACCTTGATCTTGATAACTCCAGGTACCAAGTAAACTGGATACAGCGAGCAAGATCTGTGAAGGTCGATGAATGTCTATATCGCTACAGAGCTCGTCAGTCTCTGGCCAGCAACCACCAGAGTGGTTGACTAGACTACATTATGGTTGTTTGTCTGCAACGCAAGTATCCAGCCCTACCCTATCCGGAATATACTTTTCTTAATACGAAAATACAGATACACAATTTGTTCGCGAGTTGTGTTTGTAACCCTGTGATATAGTCATGAGCACACATACGTTAGAGGCATTGCCAATGATAGCTACTTTATAAGGTAGTTTTTTGTGTCATGTGCTTTAGAATATATTTCTGGTAGAAGTGCACTGTGTCGAAAAGTTCGGGTACGATCCTGCTTTGAGCTGTTTATTGTTTTTTTTTTCTTCTGTTGTTGATTATTTGTCATTTTTTCCGAGTGCTGTAAACATACCTCATCCCCTGAAATTATTTGCTGATCTATCGGCTCGGAAGTTCTCTCTATAATCATCATCATCATCAAGTACCAAGCCTGCTGGCGTAGGTGATCATGTCTCTCCACAACTTTCGATTACGACAGTTATTTATCATTTCTGTTGTTGACCTCCTGCCAAGCCGTTCTCTTAAACTGTCTGGTATCGTTTCTCTTTGCTTCCCTCTATCTCTTCGTCCCTCAATTTTCCCAGTTGATACAATATATTCCAGCTGTTCTATTCTGATTGCATGGCCAAAAAATGATGATTATTTCTTTATAATATTGGAAATTAGCTCTCTTTTTGCTTTGGCCTCCCTCTATCATAATATTCATTTATGATTATTTGTCTTCTACTTTATGGTATTTTGTTACTGACGCTACGACGCCGATTCTTTCTTTTTACCTTTCACTGCTCCCCGTTAAAAAAATAAAAAAAAATAGATCAGGCCGTTAGATCATGTCACATGCTAGTCTGTGCACAGCCAACTATAGATTTACTAAGTCCTAACGGCTGAGATCAAATTTCTGGAAAACCTCCAACTAGCGTGACGTTAACAGCTTGTGAGCAGGGGCGATTGTGGGTAGAATGACGTAAGTCGTCTCTACCTGAATACGTCACACTAGTTACAGGGTTTTCCAGTTTTATTTTCTGTCCGCCAGCCCTAGTGAATCGTAACAGCGTAATTTGTGTGTCCCTTATCGCCTTTATGGGAGCCGCGATAGCTCAATGCTTAGTAAACTCCACTACTTAAAGACTAGAGGTTCGGGTCGATCCTGATCAACGGCTTCCGGGTTCACCCGGCGAATATTAAACGAGTATTGAATTTCTATATAGGAAAGAAAAACGGCATTGGCGTAATACTGACAACATATCCCAAATATCAATACAAATATGGGCACTAACAACATATATTCCCTAAACGCCACATGGTGTCATGAGGCGCTTTTCTTTTACTTCTTTTCTTTAGTGTCTGTAAAATGGTAATTCTTTATATAGAGCTTCGCTTCTTGGGGTAATCTGATCATCAGAAATAAACTCTTGTCGAGCAAGTTTTTGGCCCTTTAGCTGCTTGGATTCGCTTGGGTCATGACTCACAGGAGTCAGTATCCTGCTGTATTTGAACCCTCTTCTTCTTTCTCTTCTTCTTCTATTTTTTCAGCTCCCTGTGAAGCATAGGTCTTCAACAAATACTTTCCAAGCCGTTCTCTTTTTGTCATCTTTTTAAGATCATTCCATGTCTTCATCTCTGCTTCCATCTGTCTTCTCCAAGACAGTTTTGATCTTCCACTTTGTCTTTTTCCTTGGGAATTCCAAAAAAGGCATGTCGTGCAATACTCTCAGTTGGCTTCTGTAGTGTGTGTCCTATCCAGCGCCTTCTTCTTCGCTGTATCTCTTTATCCACTGGTATTTGACCGGTACATTTCCATAATTCTATGTTAGTGATTTTGTCCTGCCATTTCCATCCTTTCATTCTGCGTAAGCATCCATTAATGAAGTTCTGTATCTTCATGATTGCTGTTTTTTTAGGTTTCCTTGTTTCACAGCCATAAAATAATATTGACTAAACATCGGAGCTGAACATTTTTATTTGTGTATTTAACTTAATTTCTTTGGACTTCCATATGTTTCCCAGTGCAACGAATGCTCGTCTTGCTTATGATATCCTTATTCATTTGAACCTTAAAGCTCACGAAAGGTTGCGCATGTCATAGAAAATAAACTCTGATCTAGACATTTTCTGATTGAATCTACTGTACATACCCAGTTGTATCCTTAAATGGTTAGATGTTTCTACGCGTCGCTCTTAAATACTCTTGACCGCATGGGCACTCCCGAGATCTGTTGACAATTAATCCACTTATCAGGGCATGACCCGACACAGTGAAAAGATAACCTGCTGATATCATTTGGTAATATATCCCGCTAGAGCAACATCGGCTAATTCACTTTTTCAAATATTACCTTGAATTATGTGGTCATCAGTTTTTCTTAGAACTTGACCTTCAACTAATTTCATGGAAAGATAAAACTAGGTTACATTATTACAGGCTTACCTCTACTCATGCAAGTCCGGTAAAGAATCTTCATGAGCGTCAAATGTATTGGTTCTCCTTTCTTGAGGTTCTCTGATATTATACCTGAAACGTAATGCCATTACTGTAGTACTTTTAGCTGTAACTGTAATAATAGATCAAAGAATATAGAACATCAAGTTATAGAACAATTAACAAACTTTCAATTCCTGCGAACAACGTTCTCTGAAGATGGCAAAATCGGCAAAGAAAGAGATATCCGATGCAATAAGGCAAACCAAATATTGGGACAGCTATATATCCTATGCTAAAAAAAAGGTAGTACCAATTACCACCCACCAAAGAAATAAGTTATACTGGGAGTATTCATTTCAACATTGATCTACAATGCCAAACATGGTCACTTACGTCTATACACAGAGGAAAGTTTGTTACAACAGAGATGAGATGTCTGAGAAAAGCGCTTGAAGAGACCATAACAGACAGAATCAGAAATGATATTTTAAGAGAAAGAGTAGGCATTGAATCAATATTAAACTACATACAGAAACAACAAATAAACTGGTTTGTTCATCTAGAAAGAATTCCGTCTGATTGTTTACCATTGAAAGCATACATTAAAAGAGGAGAAGGGAAAAGAGCAAAATGTAGACCCAGAGTAAGGTGGACAGAGAGCATCAAAGAAACATTACAACAACATCAAAAAAACATTACAACAACATCAAAGAAACATTACAACAACATCAAAGAAACATTACAACAACATCAAAGAAACATTACAACAACATCAAAGAAACATTACAACAACATCAAAGAAACATTACAACAACATCAAAGAAACATTACAACAACATCAATTAAAAATACGTGAAGCTGCCAAAAGGGCGAAAACCAGAATTGTGTATCTCCCTCGACACCAGAACAGGTACAGGAAGAAGTAAGGAAGAAGCAGCAGAAGAAGAAGAAGAAGTAAGGAAGAAACAGCAGAAGAAGAAGAAGGAGTAAGGAAGAAACAGCAGAAGAAGAAGAAGAAGTAAGGAAGAAACAGCAGAAGAAGAAGAAGAAGTAAGGAAGAAACAGCAGAAGACGAAGAAGAAGTAAGGAAGAAGCAGCAGAAGAAGACGAAGTAAGGAAGAAGCAGCAAAAGAAGAAGAAGTAAGGAAGAAGCAGCAGAAGAAGAAGTAAGGAAGAAGCAGCAAAAGAAGAAGAAGTAAGGAAGAAGCAGCAAAAGAAGAAGAAGTAAGGAAGAAGCAGCATAAGAGGAAGAAGTAAGGAAGAAACAGCAGAAGTTGAAGTAAGGAAGAAGCAGCAGAAGAAGAAGTAAGGAAGAAACAGCAGAAGAAGAAGTAAGGAAGAAACAGCAGAAGAGAAGAAGTAAGGAAAAAGCAGCAGAAGAGAAGAAGTAAGGAAGAAGCAGCAGAAGAAGAAGTAAGGAAGAAACAGCAGAAGAAGAAGTAAGGAAGAAACAGCAGAAGAGAAGAAGTAAGGAAGAAGCAGCAGAAGAGAAGAAGTAAGGAAGAAGCAGCAGAAGAGAAGAAGTAAGGAAGAAGCAGCAGAAGAAGAAGTAAGGAAGAAACAGCAGAAGAAGAAGTAAGGAAGAAGCAGCAGAAGAGAAGAAGTAAGGAAGAAGCAGCAGAAGAAGAAGTAAGGAAGAAACAGCAGAAGAAGAAGTAAGGAAGAAGCAGCAGAAGAGGAAGAAGTAAGGAAGAAGCAGCAGAAGAAGAAGAAGTAAGGAAGAAACAGCAGAAGAAGAGGTAAAGAAGAAGCAGCAGAAGAAGTGCACTTATGTCCTGGTGAACAATAAAAGGCTCTGTCATGTTAACCTGGACTGCGACCGATTCGGTTTGGAGTCACAGAGTCTGTTTATGATTTCTGAGTAACAGGGTATGGCTATCCTAGTGAGGTCCTATAGTCTCCAACAGCATCAACTGATAAAGACTGAGGCCGCAGAAAGATCTAGAAATAGAACCAGAGAGATTCTATCAGACGGGCTGTGGTAAAAGCAACGTGTGGGAGATCTGGCTAGAGACAGAGATTCTTACAGTCGTGGTGTAGTAAATGCAACGTGTGGGAGATCTGGCTAGAGACAGAGATTCTTACAGTCAGGCTGTGGTAAAAGCAACGCGTGGGAGATCTGGCTAGAGACAGAGATTCTTACAGTCAGGGTGTAGTAAATGCAACGTTGTGTGGGAGATCTGGCTAGAGACAGAGATTCTTACAGTCGGAGTGTAGTAAATGCAACGTTGTGTGGGAGATCTGGCTAGAGACAGAGATTCTTACAGTCGGAGTGTAGTAAATGCAACGTTGTGTGGGAGATCTGGCTAGAGACAGAGATTCTTACAGTCGGAGTGTAGTAAAAGCAACGTGTGGGAGATCTAGATAGAGACAGAGATTCTTACAGTCGGATTGTAGTAAATGCAACGTTGTGTGGGAGATCTGGCTAGAGACAGAGATTCTTACAGTCGGAGTGTAGTAAAAGCAACGTGTGGGAGATCTAGATAGAGACAGAGATTCTTACAGTCGGATTGTAGTAAATGCAACGTTGTGTGGGAGATCTGGCTAGAGACAGAGATTCTTACAGTCGGAGTGTAGTAAATGCAACGTTGTGTGGGAGATCTGGCTAGAGACAGAGATTCTTACAGTCGGGGTGTAGTAAATGCAACGTTGGGTGGGAGATCTGGCTAGAGACAGACATTCTTACAGTCGGGGTGTAGTAAATGCAACGTTGTGTGGGAGATCTGGCTAGAGACAGAGATTCTTACAGTCGGAGTGTAGTAAATGCAACGTTGTTTGGGAGATCTGGCTAGAGACAGAGATTCTTACAGTCGAGGTGTAGTAAAAGCAACGTGTGGGAGATCTGGCTAGAGACAGAGATTCTTACAGTCGAGGTGTAGTAAAAGCAACGTGTGGGAGATCTGGCTAGAGACAGAGATTCTTACAGTCGAGGTGTAGTAAAAGCAACGTGTGGGAGATCTGGCTAGAGACAGAGATTCTTACAGTCGAGGTATAGTAAAAGCAACGTGTGGGAGATCTGGCTAGAAACAGAGATTCTTACAGTCGAGGTGTAGTAAAAGCAACGTGTGGGAGATCTGGCTAGAGACAGAGATTCTTACAGTCGGAGTGTAGTAAAAGCAACGTGTGGGAGATCTGGCTAGAGACAGAGATTCTTTCAGACAGGCTGTGGTAAAAGCAACGTGTGGGAGATCTGGCTAGAGACAAAAATTCTTTCAGACAGGCTGTGGTAAAAGTAACGTGTGGGAGATCTGGCTAGAGACAGAGATTCTTTCAGACAGGCTGTGGTAAAAGCAACGTGTGGGAGATCTGGCTAGAGACAGATATTCTTACAGTCGAGGTATAGTAAATGCAACGTTCTGTGGGAGATCTGGCTAGAGACAGAGATTCTTTCAGACGGGGTGTAGTAAATGCAACGTTCTGTGGGAGATCTGGCCAGAGACAGAAATTCTTTCAGACTGATTGTGGTAAAAGCAACGTGTGGGAGATCTGGTTAGAGATAGAGATTCTTGCAGACGGGGTGTTGTAAATGCAACGTTCTGTGGGAGATCTGGTTAGAGACAGAGATTCTTTCAGACGGGGTGTAGTAAATGCAACAATCTGTGGGAGATTCGGCTAGAGAGAGAGAGATTCTTTCAGACGGGGTGTAGTAAATGCAACGTTCTGTAGGAGATCTGGCTAGAGACAGAGATTCTTTCAGACGGTGTGTAGAAAATGCAACGTTCTGTGGGAGATCTGGCTAGAGACAGAGATTCTTTCAGACGGTGTGTAGTAAATGCAACGTTCTGTGGGAGATCTGGCTAGAGACAGGGATACTTTCAGACGGGCTGTTGTGAATGCAACGTTCTGCAAAGGACATGACAGCTGATTATGATATGTGCCTCTAAAAGGTTAGATTGTACAGTTACGTGGTTGTAAAAACCCTATGGCTCCTCACTGTTGCTACCTTCCTTAATTACGTAAAACTTACATCCATTTTTGAAAGTCGGTCGAAACATATTTTCCTGTCATCTCTTGTCCGTTTTATCCTGTCTCTGCCTCTTCTTCGTCTATCTTGTATATTTCCCTACTAAGATGATTTCCAGTTAATTATAATGTGTCTTCGCGTGTTCAAAACATTTCATTTGTTCTCTACGAATTATTTTTAACAGTTCTTACTTCGTTTTCAACTCTTTCATAATTCCATTCTTTGATTTCTTCTATTTCAAGAATGTAAGGAAAAAAGACAATCTGTGAAATTCTGAACCAACTGAAAATTTAAAAAAAAAATAGACAATTTTAAAAACAGACAATTTGAAAAAAAAAGACAAATTCGAAAAAGACAATTCAACAAAAAGACAATTCGAAAAAAAGACAATTCAACAAAAAGACAATTCGAAAAAAGACAATTCGAAAAAAAGACAATTCGAAAAAAAGACAATTCGAAAAAAAGACAATTCGAAAAAAAGACAATTCAAAAAATACAGCTCAAATTTGAACGACATGTGAAGAGACAGTACCCTCCTAAAAATCATCTTGGAATAGAATGTACAAGGTAGACGAGGCAGAGAGAGACAGACTAAAGGGAACCTATACCATTAAAAGGTGGTCAAGTGAACCTGTGACAACGTGCAACGTCAAGACAAAGGAGAAAGGAAAATGACACTTTTTGGTAGCCAACCTTCGATGTGGAAACGACATCCAATGAATGAATGAATTTCCAAACAAATGCTCCCATTTTTATATAAATACACATTTAATGGACTTTCGTATTATTCCCCCTTATCTTTCATTTCATGACCAAGTGGAGGTCTTAATTGTGATGAAGTCTGAGTCATTGCTTCGAAATGTCGAGAACCGAAGTCAGATCCGGCATGATTTGATGGCATATGTAACAGGCTTGAGACATAGACGTGTATGTGGGCACTGCTGTGTTTATGTGTAGGTTTATTGCTGTGAAATAGTTGAGAGGTCGGCATTAGGTGATGGTGACATTGATGATAATGACGATGGTGATATGATGATGATGATAGTTATGATGATGATGATATGGATGATGATGATACGATGATGATGATAGTGATGATGATGATGATGATATGGATGATGATGATAATGATGATGATGATGATATGGATGATGATGATATGGATGATGATGATAGTGATGATGATAGTGGTGATGATGTTAGTGATGATGATGATGTTGATAGTGATGATGATACGATGATGATGATAGTGATGATGATGATGATGATATGGATGATGATGATAATGATGATGATGATGATATGGATGATGATGATATGGATGATGATGATAGTGATGATGATGATATGGATGATGATGATAGTGATAACGATGATATGGATGATGATAATAATAGTGATGATGATATGGATGATGATAATAGTGATGATGATAGTGGTGATGATGTTAGTGATGATGATGATGTTAGTGATGATGATAGTGATGATGATGATAGTGATGATGATACGATGATGATGATAGGGATGATGATGATGATGATAGGGATGATAATGAAAGTGATGATGATGATAATAATGATGATAATGATGATGATAGTGATGATGATAGTGTTCATGATGATATGGATGATGATAATGATGATGATGTTAGTGATGATGATGATGATACGATGATGATGTTAGTGATGATGATGATAGTGATGATGATGATAATGATGATGATGTTAGTGATGATGATGATGATACGATGATGATGTTAGTGATGATGATGATACGATGATGATGATAGTGGTGATGATAATGATCATGATGATAATGATGATGATGTTAGTGATGATGATGATACGATGATGATGATAGGGATGATGATGAAAGTGATGATGATAGTAATGATGATGATGATGATCATGACGATGATGATGATGTTAGAATGATGATGATAGTGATGATGATGATGATATGGATGATGATGATGATGATGATAGTGATAATGGGAGTGATGATAGTGATAATGATAGTGATGACAGTGATGATGATAGCGATGATAGTGATGATGATGACGATAGTGACGATAGTGATGATAGTGATGATGATGATAGTGATGATATTGATGATGATGATAGTGATGATGATAGTGATGATGATAGTGATGATGATAGTGATGATGATAGTGATGATGATGATAGTAATGATAGTGATGAGGATGGTGATAGTAATGATGATGATAGTAATGATGATGACAGTGATGATAGTAATGATGATGAAGATGATGATGATAGTGATGATGATAGTATACTAATGATGATAGTTATGATGATGATAATGATGATGATAGTGATGATAATGGTAATGATGATAGTGATGATGATGGTAGTGATTATGATGTTAGTGATGATAGTGATGATGATGATAGTTATGATAGTGATGGTAGTGATGATAATGATGATGATGAAAATGATAGTGATGATGATGATGATGATGTTGATGAGAATAGCGATGATGATGATAATAGTGATTATGATGATAGTGATGGTGATGATAGTGATGGTGATGATAGTGATTATGATAGTGATGCTAATGATAATAGTAATGATGATGATAATGATGATGATAGTGATGATAGTGATAGTGATGATAATGCTGATAGTGATAATGATGAGAGTAGTGATAATGATAAAGATGACGATGATAGTGATGATAGTGATGATTATAATGATGATGATAGTGATTATTATGATAGTGATTATGATGTTAGTGATGATGTTAGTGATGATAGTGATGATGTTAGTGATGATAGTGATGATGATGATAGTGATGACGATGATAGTGATGATTATGATAGTGATGATGATGAAAGAGATTATGATGATTGTGATTATGATAATAGTGATGATGATGATAGTGATGATAGTGATGACGATGATAGTGATGATAGTGGTGATGATGATAATGATTATGATGATAGTGATGATGATGATGATGATGATGATGATGATGATGATGATGATGATGATGATGATGATGATGATGATGATGATGATGATGATGATCAGGATAGTGATGATAATGATGATGATAGTGATTATGATGATGGTACTTATGATGATGATGATAGTGATGATGATGATGATAATGATGATAATGATTATAATAATGATGATGATGAAGATAATGATGATGTCGATGATGATGATGATGATGATAGTGATAATAGGGATGATAATGACATTGATGGTGGTGATGAAGGTGATGATGATTATTTTTATTATTAATATCATAGTGATTATGATGATGATACCGATGATGATGATGATGATGATGATACCGATGATGATGATACCGATGATGATGATGATGATGATAATGATGATGATGATACCTATGATGATGATGATGATGATGATGATGATGATGATGATGATGATGATGATAATGATGATGATGATGATGATGATGATGATGATGATGATGATGATGATGATGATGATACCGATAATGAGGATGATGATGATGATACCGATGATGATGATACCGATGATGATGATACCGATGATGATGTTACCGATGATAATGATGATGATACCGATGATGATGATGACGATGATGATGATACCGATGATGATGATGATGATGGTACCGATGATGATGATGATGATGATGATGATGATGATGATGATGATGATGATGATGATGATGATGATGATGATGATACCGATGATGATGATGACGATGATGATGATACCGATGATGATGATGATGATGATACCGATGATGATGATGATGATGATGGTGATGATGATGATGATGATGATGATGATGATGATGATGATACCGATGATGATGATGATACCGATGATGATAGGTTTGATGTTGACATTGATGGTGTTGATAAAGATGACAATAACAATGATGAAGGTGAAGATAACGATGATGGTCGTGATGATGATGTTTATAATGCACCTGGGTTCAACGCAGTTTTCTCTTAGACCCAGGGAGGTTATCTGACGCGCTCTGTTTTCATTATGCCTCCAGTTCTGCTGAGTGAGTAGATGTTTTCGATCCCAGGGTTTGGAGAAGATGGGCGTGGTTATGTTTATTCGAAGGCCCCTGTATCACAGCAAACGAATTAAAATCCATAATTGCTCAACCGCCCGTGCCAGTGGAATAATCCGAATTAACATCAAATATCCAAACAAAGAAAGGTAGTTGCAGTTCCCATCGTAGCAAACACAGCACATGTCAAAAGACATAGGCGTATTATAGCACCGGCAGTGAACGCAGCTAAACTGATCTTCATTACACGATATCATCATTCATCTTATGCAATCTGAATTTAAAGACACGCCATCTGATTGAAACACACAGCTCTCGGATTGAACAGAGCACTAAACTCAGTAGCTCCGGCAGCAAGTCTGATATAAGGTTGGTATCTACATGACTATCAGTGATCTTCTCCTTCTTTTCTCTTTCACTGATACCTAAAAGGTGTCGTGGTTTATATCATTTGTCGTTCTTTTGCTGCTCGAATTGTCAGAATTAGTGATTTTCCTTTGTTGTTACATGTCTCTGTCACTGCATCTATCCATCTTCTTCTGGGTCTTCCTCTTGGTCTTTTTCCATGCATTCTCGAGAAGAACGCCCTTGATGGTGATTGGTAAGGATTCATTCTGACCAGGTGGCCAAACCATTTAAGTTGTTGTTGTTCTATATATTCTTGGCAGGGTTTTGTTCCTACCATTTTTCTTATGGTTTCATTTGGTATTCTATCTCTTCTTGTGTTGTTTGTTACTTTTCTCAAGCATCGCATCTCACATGTATTGATCTTTCTTAAATGGGATTTAGAAAGGGTAAATCAGTGATACAGTCTTGTAACTACTCTAAGGTGGGAATCAAAGTTTAACAATTAAGGATAAGAAGGTATGAAAGCGACCTAGTTGAGTGTGCATAGCCAGCGAGTTACTGAAACCATCAATATGTATATTATAGTTTTATAAATTTGCCAAACGCAACCAACCACCTATGGGTGTGACTCGGGTGTTAACTCATACAACTATCAATGATTATTCGTTTAATATAAAACAACAGAAATAAGAGTCCAAAGTAGCATTTCAGAAAAGGAAAAATATCTTGTGTAGCAATTCTAAGTCAACAGGAGTGAGAAAGAGAGAGTTCATCGGTGATATATAGATACAGTTATGAGAGTTCATCGGTGATATATAGATACAGTTATGACCTTCGATGGTGTATCATTGACAGCGGACAAATTAAAAAGCGCTTAAAGGTCACAGAAATAGAACTTCTCAGCAGAATGTTGAGAGTTCCCTGGACAGCTAAAAAGACTAACGAGGAAAGTATCAATGAGGTTATCACAAAAAGAGAGCTCAGAAAGAAACAATAGACATTTTTCGAGCACATCATGAGAAGAGGAAAGTTGGAATACTTGGTTACAACTGACAAAATACAGGGAAAGAGAAATCGTGGACGAAAAAGAGAGAAAATACTAGATAGCTTGGTGTCATGGCATGGAAAACAGTCAACAACAGAGTTGATACGATGCACTGTGGATAGATATTTGTGGCATGACATGATCGCCTACGCCAACCGGTATAGTAAATGATGATACACCTAAAACTATTTATTTAATTATTACTTACCTTTCAGAATGAGATTATTTTCATGTAGTGCAATACCAAAGATATCTTCTTGGTCAAAACCATCAGGAATCAGAGTCTCCTGAACAAATCGGCCACACGCAAATAAGTGGAAATCAACACATGGATCAGCAGACAGGTTCATTTTCTGAACCATTCTTGCCGCTATGATAATGAAATGTTTATTATTTTGTTGGTTATGAGGTTGCTACACAACTTGAACATAAATTGGTAATTTACGAGTTTAGCAACATAATTGAAAAGTGACGACCCGTAATTGTAGACCTGTTGTACAAATACAATTGTAGAATTGTTTCCTAACCCGAACAAACGCTAACCCAAACCCAAAAACCCACCCCTAACCCAAACCCTGACCCAAAAGACAAACCCAAATCCCAACCCAAAACCTAACCCTACCCAAACCCAAACCCAAACCCTAACCCTAACCCTAACCCTGACTCACGCCCTAACCCTGACCCAAAAATAACCCTAACTCAAACCCTAACCCAAACACTAACCCTGCCCCAAATCCTAACCTTGACACAACCCCTAACCCAAACCCTAACCATAACCATAACCCTAACCTTGACCCTAACCATGACCCTAACTCTAACCCAAACCTTAAACATGACCCTAACTCTAACCCAAACCTTAAACATTACCCTAACTCTAACCCAAACCTTAAACATTACCCTAACTCTAACCCAAACCTTAAACATTACCCTAACTCTAACCCAAACCTTAAACATTACCCTAACTCTAACCCAAACCTTAAACATGACCTTAACTCTAACCCAAACCCTCACCATGACCATAACTCTAACCATAACCCTAACCCAAATCCTAACTCAAACCTGACCCAAACTCTAACCCTAACCATGACCCTAACTCTAACCCTAACTCTAAACATGACACTTAACTCTAACCCAAGCACTAACCCAAACCCTAACCCAAACTCAAACCCTAACCCTAACTCTAACCCAAAGCCTAACCCAAACCCTAACCCTAACTCTAACCCAAACCCTAACCCTAACCCAAACCCTAACTCTAACCCAAACCCTAACCCAAACCCTAACCCTATCTCTAACCCAAACCCTAACCCAAACCCTAACCTTATCTCTAACCCAAACCCTAACCCAAACCCTAACCCTAACTCTAACCCAAACCCTAACCCTAACCCAAACCCTAACTCTAACCCAAACCCTAACCCAAACCCTAACCCTATCTCTAACCCAAACCCTAACCTTATCTCTAACCCAAACCCTAACCCAAACCCTAACCCTAACTCTAACCCAAACCCAAACCCTAACTCTAACCCAAACCCTAATCCAAACCCTAACCCTATCTCTAACCCAAACCCTAACCCAAACCCTAACCCTAACTCTAACCCAAACCCTAACCCTAACCCAAACCCTAACCCTAACCCTAACCCTAACCCAAATCCAAAACCCAAACCCTAACCCTAACCCACATACAAATATGTATTTAAAATTTAAAATAACATAAAATGTATGTGTGTTGTATGTTAGTTCCTGTTGAAGGCCTATTGAGTTAAAACGTCGTTCTGGTTTATGTTGTCCACTTGTTATGTGAAGCTTTAACCATATCTATTTTTGTTCATTTCTCCTCACAATTAGCTTTATTGTAGCTTCGTAATGTTTTGACATTATCTGTATTCCTTTGTCTTGATCCTAATTTGACTGCCATGCACGTTTATTGTTTGTTTTCAAAGCCCGTAGAGTGCCTGTTCATGATAACGAGTTTTCACGGCGTCTTGTCACCAGAAAAACACGAGAATTTGGAAATAATTCATG
This sequence comes from Megaustenia siamemsis, assembly GCA_032433765.1. Classification (NCBI taxonomy): domain Eukaryota; kingdom Metazoa; phylum Mollusca; class Gastropoda; order Stylommatophora; family Ariophantidae; genus Megaustenia; species Megaustenia siamemsis. The sequence continues at coordinate 69,597,770 of JAVIAB010000088.1, read as the reverse complement.
AAGTGAATCATGAGAAGCGCCGTTGAACAGTTCATGAGCTCCCTCGCATGGCTGGGATCAGTAATGGAGTCTGTCAGAATATCCGAACACAAAACCTGCGTTACTGCGATGTTCGACCCATGTTTTTGACACTTCATTAAAAACACGTGAAAATGTGACTTTCGTGTCAACCCTTCCACTACGATGATTGTTCTTTACTTCGATCACCCGACGACTAAAGTAATAGTCATATCTCTTAGTCGTTTATCCGATGACTAAAATAATAGTCATATTTTTAGTCGTTCATCCGATGATTAAAGTAATAGTCATATTTTTTAGTCGTTCATCCGATGACTAAAGTAATAGTCATATCTCTTAGTCGTTCATCCGATGACTAAAGTAATAGTCACATCTCCCCGTCCCGCCAAGTTGCGTATAGGGAATATGGTGTTAGTGACCATAAATTTTACAGACCTTCAGCACATGATTTTTGGGGTAATGTGGTCGGTATTACGCCAGTGCCACTTTACTTTCCCAGAAAAAAATCCGGTACCCATTTAAAGCTGGGTGAACCCGGAAGCCGTCGGTTGGGATAGAACCCTACTTCTTGTCCTTTGTAGTCCAGTTCACTAAAAACTGATCTATCGCTGCTCCCCTGTCGCGTAATCATCATCATCATGTACCAGGCCTGCTGGCGTAGGTGTCATGTCTCTCCACAACTTACAATCTCGACAGTTATTTATCATTTCTGTTGTTGACCTTCTGCCAAGCCATTCTCTTAAGCTGTCTGTTATTTTTTCTCTTTGCTTCTCTCTATCTCTTCGTCCCTCAATTTTTCAAGTTGTTAAAATATATTCCAGCTGTTCTCTTCTCATTCTATCTACTGTCCTTTCGAACCGAAGACGGAACATAGGGCAGAACCACAATCTCAAAAACAGAAACTTTGCGTGCCAAAATGGCACATATTGCAGAGATCACTGCCTCTAAAATGTATGGCTCTGTTTCCATAACAATACTTTTTACAATGACAGCTTGTCAAGCCATGGATCAAACTCCTTAGTCGCCTCTTACGACATGCTTGGAAGGTCACAGTGTCACTATTCTTTACTCGTAATGAGATCCCGGTAACACACAGGAATGTGTGAAGTAAAGAATAGTGACTCTTCTCATTACATGGCCAAAAAATGATGATTGTTTCTTCCTAATATTGGAAACTAGCTCTCTTTTTGTTTTTGTTTTGTGTCGTAATAATGTCAGTTAATTCTTGTAGTGTGTTCTGTCTAGCGACAAAACCGTTGTTGTTGTTGCATCTATGATGTTATGCTGCTACCTTATCACACCTGAATGTTAATTATTTTGTTTAACCAACTCAATCATTTTATTCTGCACAACAGTCCATTAATAACATGACATATGACAGGATCCAACTAAAAACAAATGTACACAGTTGTACTAACACAATGTGTAAACAACCTTACTAGAAACAAATATACGCAGCCCTAATACCATTATGTGGATTACATGGGTTTTCCGTGTATTACCGGGGCTTATTATGAGGAAAGTAAAGAATAGTGACACTGTGACCTTCCAGGCATGTCGTAAGAGGCGACAAAGGAGGTTGATCGATGGCTTGACAAGCTGTCATTGTAAAAAGTATTGTTATGGAAACAGACCATAGATTTTAGAAGCAGCGATATCTGCAATATGTGCCATTTTGGCACGCAAGGTTTCTGTTTTTGAAATTGTGGTTCTGCCCTATGTGCCGTCTTCGGCTCGAAAGGACAATAGATAGAGATAGAAAACTATAATGCATGGGAACCGCGATAGCTCAGTGGTTAGTGATCTGGACTACAAAGAATAAGATGTCGGGTTCGATCCTGATCGACGGTTACCGGGTTCACTCAACCAAAGTAAGTACCGGATTTATTTCTAGGAAAGTCAAGCGACACGGGCGTAATACGGTTCAGATTACACTAAAAATCATGTGCTGAAGGTCTATAAACATGATGGTCACTAACACCATAATGCCAATACGAAACTTAGCGTGACGAGGCTCTTTATTATTATGTTATAACCACTATGGGAATAAAATCCGACTAAAAACAAAAGTACAGAGCCCTATTAGCACTATATGTCCACAATCCTATTAAAAACAAATGTACACAGTTGTACTAACACAATGTGTACACAGTTTTACCAAAAACAAAAGTACACATTGTCATCAACATTAAAAATGCATTGCCTAATCAATTAAAACGCACAGTCATTCCAATCCAATATAAGTGAGTCACGCACAATCATTCCAATCCAATATAAGTGAGTCAGCAATATTTAATCTTACCTGTGATGATACATTCCGGCGTGTTACAAACGTTATCTGTCTCTGTCTCTGTCTCTGTCTCTGTCTCTGTCTCTGTCTCTCTCTCTGCATCTGTAGAAGATACGACACATACAAGTATAAATGCAGACAATTATCTTTAAGATACACAAATACGTTCGTCAAAATGAATTTTCAAAAAAATCTTAAAACTGCCTCTCGAATGTAACCAACATAATACACCCGCGTCCCTTGGTGACAACCAACATAATTCACTATCGTCTAATGGACACAACCAACATAACTCCGTGATATGTGTCCCCAACATAAAACCCACAAATTCCTACCTGGACATAACCAAAATAATTCCCTCACATTCCCACATGGACAGAACCAGCATAATTCTCTCACATTCCCACATGGACAAAACCAACATAATTCTCTCACATTCCCACATGGACAGAACCAACATAATTCCCTCACATTCCCACATGGACAGAGCCAACATAATTCCCTCACATTCCCACATGGACAGAACCAACATAATTCCCTCACATTCCCACATGGACAGAACCAACATAATTCTCTCACATTCCCACATTGACAGAACCAACATAATTCCCTCACATTCTCACGTGGACAAACCCAACATTATTCCCTCACATTCCCACATGGACAGAACCAACATAATTCCCTCACATTCCCACATGGACAAAACCAACATAATTCCCTCACATTCCCACATGGACAGAACCAACATAATTCCCTCACATTCCCACATGGACAGAGCCAACATAATTCCCTCACATTCCCACATGGACAGAACCAACATAATTCCCTCACATTCCCACATGGACAGAACCAACATAATTCTCTCACATTCCCACATGGACAGAACCAACATAATTCTCTCACATTCCCACATGGACAGAACCAACATAATTCCCTCACATTCTCACGTGGACAAACCCAACATAATTCCCTCACATTCCGACATGGACAGAACCAACATAATTCCCTCACATTCCTACATGGACAGAACCAACATAATTCCCTCACATTCCTACATGGACAGAACCAACATAATTCCCTCACATTCCCACATGGACAGAACTAACATAATTCCCCCACATTCCGACATGGACAGAACCAACATAATTCCCTCACATTCCTACATGGACAGAACCAACATAATTCCCTCACATTCCCACATGGATAGAACTGACAATTCCCTCACATTCCCACATGGACAGAACCAACATAATTCCCTCACATTCCGACATGGACAGAACCAACATAATTCCCTCACATTCCTACATGGACAGAACCAACATAATTCCCTCACATTCCCACATGGATAGAACTAACATAATTCCCTCACATTCCCACATGGACAGAACCAACATAATTCCCTCACATTCCCACATGGACAGAACTAACATAATTCCCTCACATTCCCACATGGACAGAACCAACATAATTCCCTCACATTCCTACATGGACAGAACCAACATAATTCTCTCACATTCCCACATGGACAGAACCAACATAATTCCCTCACATTCCCACATGGACAGAACCAACATAATTCCCTCACATTCCTACATGGACAGAACCAACATAATTCTCTCACATTCCCACATGGACAGAACCAACATAATTCTCTCACATTCCCACATGGACAGAACCAACATAATTCTCTCACATTCCCACATGGACAGAACCAACATAATTCCCTCACATTCCCACATGGACAGAACCAACATAATTCCCTCACATTCCCACATGGACAGAACCAACATAATTCCCTCACATTCCTACATGGACAGAACCAACATAATTCTCTCACATTCCCACATGGACAGAACCAACATAATTCCCTCACATTCCCACATGGACAGAACCAACATAATTCCCTCACATTCCCACATGGATAGAACTAACATAATTTCCTCACATTCCCACATGGACAGAACCAATATAATTCCCACACACTACCTCACTGGACATATCATCATCATCATCCTCGTCGTCGTCATCATAATCATCATGTGCCATAACCAGTTGGCGTTGGCGCATGTCATGTCCTTCTATGAAACCTCTATCCACCGCACATCGTATCAGTTCAGTTGTTGACTGTTTTCATGCCATGCCACCAAGCTATTTAGTATCTTCTCTCTTTGTAGTCCGCGACCTCTCTTTCCCTGTATTTTTCCTGTTGTAACCAAGTATTCCAACTTTCCTCTTCTCATAATGGGTCCGAAAAATGTTCATTGTTTCGTTTTGCTGTTTTTAGGATCTCCCTTTTTGGGTTGGCCTCTCTGAGAATTTCCTTTTTAGCTGTCCAGAGAACTGTAAACATGCTTCTAAGAAATCTCATCTCTGTGGCCTATAAACCTCTTTTCATTTCAATAAACATTACTTTAAAAAAAAATTAAATAAAGTTATTATAATAGCTAATATCTCGCGGTCAGTGCACTGGGCAGGCGAGCTTTATCTTTTGGTACTTTATGTCTCCCAGATACACCCCAAAAATGGCCGTAAAAAAAAAAAGACGCTTAAAGTAACATAAATCTCAGTAACACCATGTCCTAAAGTTGCAAACAGTAAGAGTGTAACAAAGTGTATATTTAGAACAGTTCTACTAACAAAGTGTACACTTAGAACAGTTCTACTAACAAAGTGTATATTTAGAACAGTTCTACTAACAAAGTGTATATTTAGAACAGTTCTACTAACAAAGCGTACACTTAGAACAGTCCTACTATTTTATAACAAGGTGTACACTTAGAACAGTCCTACTATTTTATAACAAGGTGTACACTTAGAACAGTCCTACTAACAAAGCGTACACTTAGAACAGTCCTACTAACAAAGCGTACACTTAGAACAGTTCTACTAACAAAGCGTACACTTAGAACAGTCCTACTAACAAAGCGTACACTTAGAACAGTTCTACTAACAAAGTGTACACTTAGAACAGTCCTACTAACAAAGATGTGATTTAGAACAGTTCTACTAACAAAGCGTACACTTAGAACAGTCCTACTAACAAAGTGTACACTTAGAACAGTCCTACTAACAAAGTGTACACTTAGAACAGTCCTACTAACAAAGCGTACACTTAGAACAGTTCTACTAACAAAGCGTACACTTAGAACAGTTCTACTAACAAAGCGTACACTTAGAACAGTTCTACTAACAAAGTGTACACTTAGAACAGTCCTACTAACAAAGCGTACACTTAGAACAGTCCTACTAACAAAGCGTACACTTAGAACAGTTCTACTAACAAAGTGTACACTTAGAACAGTCCTACTAAAAAAGTGTATATTTAGAACAGTCCTACTAACAAAGTGTACACTTAGAACAGTCCTACTAACAAAGTGTACACTTAGAACAGTCCTTCTAACAAAGTGTACACTTAGAACAGTCCTACTAACAAAGTGTACACTTAGAACAGTCCTACTAACAAAGTGTACACTTAGAACAGTCCTACTAACAAATTGTACACTTAGAACAGTCCTACTAACAAAGTGTACACTTAGAACAGTCCTACTAACAAAGTGTACACTTAGAACAGTTTACTAACAAAGTGTACACTTAAAACAGTCCTATTAACATAGTGTACAATTAGAACAGTCCAACTAACAAAGTGTACACTTCGAACAGTCCTACTAACAAAGTGTACACTTAGAACAGTCCTACTAACAAAGTGTACACTTAGAACAGTCCAACTAACAAAGTGTACATTTAAAACATTCCTACTAACAAAGTGTACATTTAGAACAGTCCTACTAACAAATTGTACATTTAGAACAGTCCTACTAACAAAGTGTACATTTAGAACAGTCCTACTAACAAATTGTACATTTAGAACAGTCCTACTAACAAAATGTACACTTAGAATAGTCCTACTCGTAAAGTGTACACTTAGAACCGTCCTACTAACAAAGTGTGCACTTAGAATAGTCCTACTAACAAAGTGTACACATAGAAAAGTCCTACTAACAAAGTGTACTTTTAGAACGGTCCTACTAACAAAGTGTACACTTGGAACAGTCCTACTAACAACATTGTACACTTAGAACAGTCGTACTAACAAAGTGTACACTTCGAACAGTCCTACTAACAAAGTGTACACTTCGAACAGTCCTACTAACAAAGTGTACACTTCGAACAGTCCTACTAACAAAGTTTACACTTAGAACAGTCCTACTAACAATGTTTACACTTAGAACAGTCCTACTAACAAAGTGTACACTTAGAACAGTCCTACTAACAAAGTGTACACTTAGAAAGTCCTACTAATAAAGTGTACACTTAAAACAGTCCCACTAACAAAGTGTAAACTTTGACCAGTCCTACTAACAAAGTGTACCCTTAGAACAGTCCTACTGACAAAGTGTACACTTAGAATAGTCCTACTAACAAAGTGTACACTAGAACAGTCCTACTAAAAAAGTGTACACTTAGAACAGTCCTACTAACAAAGTGTACACTTGGACAGTCCTACTAGCAAAGTGTACACTTAAAACAGTCTTACTAACAAAGTGTACACTTAGAACAGTCCTACTAACAAAGTGTACACTTAGAACAGTCCTACTAACAACAAAGTGTACACTTAAAACAGTCCTACTAACAAAGACATGATTTAGACAGTCCTACTAACAAAGAAATGATTTAGACAGTCCTACTAACAAAGGTATGATTTAGACAGTCCTACTAACAAAGGTATGATTTAGACAGTCCTACTAACAAAGGTATGATTTAGACAGTCATACTAACAAAGACATGATTTAGACAGTCCTACTAACAAAGACATGATTTAGACAGTCCTACTAACAAAGACATGATTTAGACAGTCCTACTAATCACGACCAGACACATTAAACATCCCTACCTGCGATTACACAATCTGGAGTGCTACACATTCGTCCTGTATCAGAGGCTGTTAAATATACGTAACAGATTTACATTATCTCAAAAGTAAATTATTAAATCTGATTCATCACTTGTATTTACATTCTTCACAAAACTATTCACCTTCTATGGACAACCGCAGTCTGCCAGACCGATCTCGTCTCAAGTACAACATTAATATAGCTCTTACTTCAAGTACAGCATTAATATAGCTCTCACTTCAAGTACAGCATTAATATAGCTCTCACTTCAAATACAACATTAATATAGCTCTCACTTCAAGTACAGCATTAATATAGCTCTCACTTCAAGTACAGCATTAATATAGCTCTCACTTCAAGTACAGCATTAATATAGCTCTCACTTCAAGTACAGCATTAATATAGCTCTCACTTCAAGTACATCATTAATATAGCTCTCACTTCAAGTACAGCATTAATATAGCTCTCACTTCAAGTACCACATTAATCTACTTCTCAATTCAAGACCATATTAATCTAGCTCTCAATTCAAGACGACATTAATCTAGCTCTCAATTCAAGACCACATTAATCAAGCTCTCACTTCAATACCACATTAATCAAGCTCTCACTTCAAGAGCACATTAATCTTTACGCTCACTCTAGGATCACATTAATCTACTTCTCACTTCAAGTACCACATTAATCTACTTCTCAATTCAAGACCATATTAATCTAGCTCTCAATTCAAGACCACATTAATCAAGCTCTCACTTCAAGACCACCTTAATCTTTACGCTCACTCTAGGACCACATTTTGGGCACATGGTGCTCGTAAACCTGGGAGGGCCGACCATCTAACGGCAGAATCCCCCTACAGAAAAGACAACCTGATGCTTTGCAGGAAGTTTGGGGACAATCAAAGACTAAGGAAAGCAAACCTGAATAAAATGCTGGCTGAAATCGAATGCACTGGGCCACTGGCGCAGAACACAGTGCAACGTTTTAACAGGTATTCAATCAGAGTGGATCTAACAGACTCTAATTATGATGTTTTGTCTGTGGGGTCGATCAATTCGCTTAAACAGACAGCTGTCTTCATGTGAGAGCCTGGAATCCTACTCTGATTGAGTCCTGATCGCAGAGAGAGAGAGAGAGAGAGAGAGAGAGAGAGAGAGAGAGAGAGAGGACCACATTAATCTTTACTCTCACACTATGACCACATCTAATCTTTACTCTCACTCAAGCACCACAAGAAACTACACCCTGAGGCTACACAAACAAGGGGAAGTTATCCTTACCATTATCAACATACTTGATGTGAGTGTAAACGAAGAGTGCCAAAAAAACGACTGTTGTTATAAAGAAAAGTATCGCCAAAATCGTGCTAATTATAGCCAACCTTGACCTGGTCTTGGTGTTTCCCAAAAACCTGTTAAAAGATAATATGGAGGTGAGTCAACACACAGCTAACGATAGATTTACTTAAGTCTGTTGAATGAGAGGAAATTCCAGGAAAACGACCAACTAGCGTGAAGATGTCAGCTTTGTGACCTGGTGTGATTGTAGGTAGAGTGAAGTCACCCGTCTATATCTCCAATATTTGTAGACGTCACGTTAATTGGTAGTTTTTCCTGTTTTATTTTCTGCCTGCGGACCTTATAAATTCTATAGTTGGCAGTGATCAGTATCTGTGATATAGTCTTACTCGTTGAATTGTTGCTAAAGAACGAGCTATGTCACGAGGCTCTACGAGTGTTTCTTTTATGGTAAATGAAAAAGTAAAACAATTTTCCGTTTCCACAATTAAATTTAATCGAGACTTTTATAATAAGTCAGTAAATTAAATTACTTAGGTACGATGTCATGATGCCAATTTCGAGTAGTAGATATGCAAACGAGGTGCATAAAAGCTCAGGTTATAGGTATAGCTTGGTTAGTCAAAGACCCCAGTATCACTGCAGACGAATTAAAATCCATAACTGCTCAACCGCCCGTGCCAGTGGAATCATCCAAATTAACATCTCATCTCACTTAAGGATCTAAACAAAGAAAGGCAGCTGCAACCCTCATCATAGCAGCCACAGCACACGCCAAAAGACATAAGGCGTAGCCTCACCGAAAGTGAATGCAGCCGAAATTTCCTTCGTCATACAATATCATCATTCATCTCACTTAAGGATCCAAACAAAGAAAGGCAGCTGCAACCCTCATCATAGCAGCCACAGCACACGCCAAAAGACATAAGGCGTAGCCGCACCGAAAGTGAACGCAGCGAACTTCCCTTCGTTGTACGATATCATTATTCATCGTAGACAATCGAAATATCGAAACACGATTCGGATGAAAAACACAGCTCACCGTGTGCACATACCACCAAACTCAGTAGCTCCGGCAAGCCGGACTTGGAATATGAGGAATGTGCAGCAAGGAACACTTTTCAGACAGAACATCAACGGTTCCTGCAGTCTATCCGCCATATTGACCGGAAGTAAAAGCTCAGGTATGGGGTGCAATCCAAACAATGAAAAAGATACAGTGTAACGAATTTTTGACAACGTGGATTTAAGAGAAAGATGCGTGATGTTATGTGGAGTAAATCTTAACATATGGAGGTGATATCTAGATAGTTTGATAATATATGGAGGTGATATCTAGATAGTTTGATAATATATGGAGGTGATATCTAGACAGTTTGATAATATATGGAGGTGATATCTAGATAGTTTGATAGTATATGGAGGTGATATCTAGATAGTTTGATAATATATGGAGGTGATATCTAGATAGTTTGATAATATGTGGAGGTGATATCTAGATAGTTTGATAATATATGGAGGTGATATCTAGATAGTTTGATAATATATGGAGGTGATATCTAGATAGTTTGATAATATGTGTATGTGATATCTAGATAGTTTGATAATATATGGAGGTGATATCTAGATAGTTTGATAATATATGGAGGTGATATCTAGATAGTTTGATAATATATGGAGGTGATATCTAGATAGTTTGATAATATATGGAGGTGATATCTAGATAGTTTGATAATATATGGAGGTGATATCTAGATAGTTTGATAATATATGGAGGTGATATCTAGATAGTTTGATAAAAGATAAGAAAATCGTGTGTGTGAATGTTTGTTTTAGTGCATTACTTTCTCTATTGTGTCTACTTTTTGTATAAATATATGTTATCTTGTGCCTGATGAAAGGTTTTTGTCGAAACGTCGTAGTGTGTCTCGTATATCAATAGGTTTAGCTGCTTAATATCATTTTTTAAAATTTTTATAAGAAATGTTTGTTTAATACAGCATAAATGTGGTTTAATGATGATGACGATGATGATGATGATGATGATGATGATGATGATGATGATGATGATCGTGGTGATGGTTTTTTTTTTCTTACTCCAGTTATGTTAATAATTTGTTTCCCTTTAAAATTCCTACCACTTCTGACATTTCAAAAGCCCTTATTCACACCCAAACCTCTATTTCCTCCATTATCAAATACGATTTTGAAAAGAACAGGCCAACCCTCAACTGGAGACTGCATAGACAAACCATCTTTAGTTCACAGGTCAAAGTTGGCATTCATTTAACGCTTACAAACTATATTGGTCGTTTCTAACTCGGGGGCGTCACTCCATGTTTTAACAAAAGTTTATGCTTTCTTGTTTACTTTGAATATTGTGTACTTTTTTTTACGATCTAGGCTTGGTTTGTTGAGCTAAGACATTGGTTGAGGAGTGGAGATGTCCTCTGGGAAGTTTGAGACCTTTCATAAACGTTTCTTTGCTGCTGGAAAGTGTGGTTTGTACTGAATATGTATGTGAGTGTTTGTATGAGGACGGTGTTTGCATGCGTATGTATGCGTGTGTGTTTCGCTCGTGTGGCTGTTGGGGTCCTGCGAAAAGAATATACCAACTGGCACCTGCCATGTATGTCGTCAGAGACAGCTAAGGAGGTTAGGATCTAGATAGTCGCAGGTGGTACGGAGTCTGTGCTTCTGAGCTGAAGCCATCTTTATTGCGCTCGCTAGTGTGTGGCGGGGAAGGGGGGTATTTCATACTAGGGAATGTTCTGAACTGAACCCATCTTTAGTGAACTCGCTAGTGTGTGGCGGGGAAGGGGGGTATTTCATACTAGGGAATGTTCTGAACTGAACCCATCTTTAGTGAACTCACTAGTGTGTGGCGGGGGAGGGGGCTGTTTCATACTGGGAAATATTCTCATCTGAAGCCATCTTTAGTGCGCTCGCTAGTGTGTGGCAGTAAGTACGAATGATAAATGGAGATAATCATCAAACAAACAGAAGCATGTGGTCTCCTTTAAGGCTGGGTAAATCAAAAAGTCAACCAATCGTGGAAATGAAAATAACTTTTATCTACAAGAAAACATTTCAAAAGTCACTTTCCTACCGCTGCTTCTAAAACAGCGACGGTGTCCCACAAGCAGATTACAGGGACCGCTGTCCGGAATCACAACCATTGTTATACAAATAAGCATGTTGACACCAGAATGGAAAGTAAACATATCAATACAGGTGTAATTATGTGTAAAGACTCTTTACAATCAAAAAGACCTTTCTTTTGTGCAATCAGGGAAAGGGGGGGGGGGGATGTTTAGTTTTTTTTAACTCTGCTCCAAAAATAAAGATGTTTGCTTGTGTTCAAATATGGGGCATGTGAGCTAGTTTGTGCATTACCTTGGTTGTGATAAGTTGGCCGGTTATTGGTTGGTTGGATCGTTCGTTGATCGGTTGATTGGTTGTTTCATTGGTTAGCTGATTATTGGTTGATTGATTGATTGGGTATTGCTTAGTTAGTTGATTGATCGTTGACTGATTCGCTGGTTGATTAGTTGGTCAGTTGTTATTTAGTTGGTCAGTTGTTATTTAGTTGGTCAGTTGTTATTTAGTTGGTCAGTTGTTATTTAGTTGGTCAATTGTTATTTAGTTGATCAGTTGTTATATAGCTGGTCAGTTGGTTGACTGGTTGATTGGTTGGTTAGTTGTTATTTAGTTGGTTAGTTGTTATTTAGTTGGTTAGTTTACAACTTACTAAGTGTTGTCTTAAGTCAACACTTTACAGGAACAGTCTGAATACGCTTCGAGAAATGCTGGAACTGGCAGTGGAGCGGATATGCCAGTAAGGGAATGCATCGATTGCAATGAAACTAATTCAAAGACTAGAATAGAAGCATCGTCAGGTGTCATGGCCGTTGGCGCAGACTATCATCTGTCTCCACATCTCTCGATCCTTCATCGTCATCATCATCAAGTACCAGGCCTGCTGGCGTAGGTGATCATCTGTCTCCACATCTCTCGATCCTTCATCGTCATCATCATCATCAAGTACCAGGCCTGCTGGCGTAGGTGATCATCTCTCTCCACATCTCTCGATCCTTCATCGTCATCATCATCAAGTACCCAGCCTGCTGGCGTAGGTGATCATATCTCTCCACAACTTTCGACCACGACAATTATTTATCATTTCTGTTGTTGACCTTCTGCCAAGCCGTTCTCTTAAATCTGTCTGGTATCTTTTCTCTTTGCTACCTTCTATCAAAATATATTCCAGCTGTTCTCTTCTCATCACATGAACAAAAATGATGATTGTTTCTTCCTAAAATTGGAAATTAGCTCTCTTTTTGCATTGGCCTCTTTCAGAACGTTTTCATTACTCTTCTACGATCCTTCATACATGTCATCATTACAGTAGGCGATCTTTTATTATGCAATTTGGATAAGCTCTTCAATATTTTTTCTCTTGGTTTTTTTCTTCTCTTCTTTCCATTAATTTTGCCTGTTGTAACAGTATCTTCAACGCCTTCTTTTCGTGTCACATGTCCAATAAATATAAATTGACGATTCCTTAATGTTTCGATGATATTTCTGATTTCTCCAGCTCATTTTAAACATTCTTCAATTGAACTTTTATCTATCCATGGATTTAATAGAATAGAATAGAATAGAGTAGAATAGAATAGAATAGAGTAGAATAGAATAGAATAGAATAGAATAGAATAGAATAGAATAGAATAGAATAGAATAGAATAGAATAGACAACAAATCGTTTACTTACCTTATGTCTGGTAAGATGGAGCTACTACTTCCATTGGGCGTTGGCTGACTCATGACATTCATTTTAGCGCAGAAAAACCTGACGAGAAAATATAACCAGTAGAGATGTAGAGCTTCATGTGAATCCCTCAAACTTTTTGGACATAATGAACCAAAAAGAAACATCCTAAGAGAGCTGAAAGTTTGCAAACGCATGTTTATTCCTTCTTGTGCGTTAGCCCGATCTATACTCCGCTTCATCGTCGTCTTTAAAAGAACATTGGTATGTCGTGTCATGGTTGAAGTTAATGTTTAAAAGAACATTGGTATGTCGTGTCATGGTTGAAGTTAATGTTTAAAAGAACATTGGTATGTCGTGTCATGGTTGAAGTTAATGTTTAAAAGAACATTGGTATGTCGTGTCATGGTTGAAGTTAATGTTTAAAAGAACATTGGTATGTCGTGTCATGGTTGAAGTTAATGTTTAAAAGAACATTGGTATGTCGTGTCATGGTTGAAGTTAATGTTTAAAAGAACATTGGTATGTCGTGTCATGGTTGAAGTTAATGTTTAAAAGAACATTGGTATGTCGTGTCATGGTTGAAGTTAATGTTTAAAAGAACATTGGTATGTCGTGTCATGGTTGAAGTTAATGTTTAAAAGAACATTGTTATGTCGTGTCATGGTTGAAGTTAATGTTTAAAAGAACATTGGTATGTCGTGTCATGGTTGAAGTTAATGTTTAAAAGAACATTGTTATGTCGTGTCATGGTTGAAGTTAATGTTTAAAAGAACATTGGTATGTCGTGTCATGGTTGAAGTTAATGTTTAAAAGAACATTGGTATGTCGTGTCATGGTTGAAGTTAATGTTTAAAAGAACATTAGTATGTCGTGTCATGGTTGAAGTTAATGTTTAAAAGAACATTGGTATGTCGTGTCATGGTTGAAGTTAATGTTTAAAATACGATTCCGACTTCGACCCGATACATTCGGTGTAAAGACATTTTATTTAGTTTGGAGTTTTTACCTTTCTTTCTTGTTTTGTTTTTGTGCAAAGTCACAGTGTGGAGATGAATTAATACTTTGATCTAGATTCTAGACCTTACCTTTTACTGAACTATTCTAGACCTCATGTTTCGCTGAACTATTCTAGAACTTTCGTTTGCTGAAATATTCGAAATCCTACCTTTTACTGAACTATTCTAGACCCTACATTTTACTGAACTATTCTAGACCCTACATTTTACTGAACTGGTCTAGACCTTACCTTTTACTGAACTGTTCTAGACCTTACCTTTTACTGAACTGTTCTAGACCTTACCTTTTACTGAACTGTTCTAGACCTTACCTTTTACTGAACTGGTCTAGACCTTACCTTTTACTGAACTGTTCTAGACCTTACCTTTTACTGAACTGTTCTAGACCTTACCTTTTACTGGACTATTCTAGACCGTACCGTTTACTGAACTATTCTAGACCTTAACTTTTACTGAACTGTTCTAGACCTTAACTTTTACTGAACTGTTCTAGACTTTACCTTTTACTGGACTGTTCTAGATCTTTTATTTTACTGAACTATCCTAGGCCTCTGTTTTGCTGAACTTATTATAAAACTCTTTTTACTGAACTATTCTAGAAGTCTCCCTTAACTGAAATAGTCTAGACCTTTCATCTACTGAACAATTCTAGATCTTTCCTTTTACTGAACTATTCTACATCTTTTTTTTTACTGAACTATTCTAGGCTTCTGTTTTCTGAACTAATTCTAAAACTCTTTTTACTGAACTATTGTAGAACTCTTCTTTTTCTGAACTATTCTATACCTCTCCTGGAATCTTGTGTTACTGTCCTTCATAGTTTCTTGTATTTATTGACGTTTTTTTTAATATTCTCCAAATCATTTTAATACTTTTCGGAAGTTCATTTCCTTCCTTGCTACCTTAATGTCCCTTTCGTATTCAGGGTGAGCTCTTTATTTGTTAATTCCGTTACTAATATATTTATCTTTTTCTGCATACACCAGTTTTTCCATTAAAAATAATGAAATGTAATTTTTCCGCAAAAAAAAAATAATAATAAAATAAACAAATAAAATAAACCACCACCAAGATTATTTAGCACAATTTGCTTATATCGTCGACCCGTTAGAAAGCCATCAAAATCAACTATCAAAATATACAAGGAAACATTGAAATAATTAGAAAGAACCTAGAAATAGTTCGAGAATATAGCTATGTTGGACATACTATAAGAAATTATGGGATATGTAAGACAGAAATAAAAAAAATAAAAAAAAACAGGAATGGCAAAAAGCAATTTTAACAACATGAATAATATCATCATCATCATGTGCCATACCGGTTGGCGAAGGTGATCATGTCCTTCCACAATCTTCTATCTACAGTGCATCGTATCAGTTCTGTTGTTGACTGTTTCCCATGCCATGACACAAAGCTATCTAGTATTTCCTCTCTTTGTCGTCCGCGGTCTCTCGTTCCATGTATTTTGCCAGTTGTAACCAAGTATCCCAACTTTCCTTTTCTCATGATGTGCCTGAAAAATGTTGATTGTTTCTTTCTGATGTTTCTTAGGAGCTCCCTTTTTTATGTTGGCCTCTTTGAGAATTTCACTTCCTTTGTTTGTTTACTGTCCATGATTCGTTTCCATTGGTCAGAATTTGCTCTTTATAGCACCGATGGACTCTCTTTCTCACTTCTATTGACATAGATTTGTTGCATAAGACTTTTTTTTATTTTCTGAAACGCTATTTCGACCTGCGCTATTCTGCTTTTTATTTCTGTGATGCATCTTCCATCTGATGTAGGTAACGATTGTTTATTCGATATAACCATTACTTCTGTTTTTTTACTATTCAGACTGAGACCTTTCTTGTTGATTTCTTTTACTATATTATCTGTCATTTCTTGTAGTTCAATCTCTGTTTCTGCTATCAATCCTGTGTCATCTGCATATCGAAAATTGTTTATGTTGTGACCATTGACTTCAATTCTTTTCATGTCTACTATTTATCTCATAATATGTTCGCTGTAAAGTGAAAACAAATCCGTCGATAGAACACAGCCTTGTCTGACTCCTTGTTTTATATATATTAGTTCTGTTTGGATCCTAATTTTTATGGCTGCTGTTATGAAAAATATACTCACATCAAAGCACTAGAAATAAAACTACGAATAGCAAAATGTTATATTTACTCAACTTTCCTGTATGGTGCAGAAACATGGACAGTGAATAAGAAAACAGAGTATAAAATTGTAGCACTTGAAATGTGGATCTCTAGGAAAATGACGAGAATTGGGTGGAAGGGAAAGAATACAAACAAGGAAGTTCTGAATCAGCTGAAAGTGAACAAATAGTACTTAACACAATTTGAAAAAGGCAATTAAAATTGTTTGGAGATTTGAAGAGGCATAATGCCGTTCTAAAAGTCATCTTGAAAGGGAAGGTACAAAGTAAAGTATGCAGAGGCAGACCAAGACTAAAAGTAGACTGATAACATCAAAAGTGTAATAGAAAATCTTCGATGTGGAGACGGCACCCAATGAATGAATGACGATCCATGGTAGCCAACCTTCGATGTGGAGACGGCACCATGTGAATGAATGACGCTCCATGGTAGCCAACCTTCGATGTGGAGACGGCACCATTTTAATGAATGACGCTCCATGGTAGCCAGCCTTTTATGTGGAGACGACACCTCATGAATAAATGACGCTCTATAGTAGCCAACCTTCAATGTGGAGACGGCACCCAATAAATAAATGGCGTTCCATGGTAGCCAACCTTCGATGCAGAGACGGCACCCAATGAATGAATATCAACTATCAAAATAATCCACAAAAAACAACCACCAAATTATCCAACTACTTACACTATATGTTACTTGAAGTAATTCCTAACTCCTGCGGACTGAACCTACAGATCACACCAATAACGCATTTACTAAGACCTCTCCGTCCGATGCGTTACTAAGTGTCAAGTCTCTACCAGGAAGACAAAATTTCTCTGTTGGGTCAACGGGGTAACCAGTGATGAACTAACGTGTGTGACGCTTGATCGAATATTCCCATAAACGTGACATATTTACATAGCCGCTTCTATTTATGAGCTTCCATTCAGCCACACCAAATGGCTATGCCAGGCCACGATCTACAGTGGGAGTCCCCAGTTTTTGGATTTGATCCTTCCAATTCATCATCAAAGAAACAACAGATAAAATGGTTTGGCCACGTGATAAATCAGAAAGATCAAAACACAACACAACGAACCTTCAACAAACGTTGTGAGAATACCAGACCCAATGGTCGACCATGAAGAAGATGGATGGATGGGATATTAGAAACACTAGGAAACTTACCAGCAACAGAGGCGAACAAAAGAGCAAAAGACCGCAAATTGTATCTCCCCTCGACGCTGAACGGGAAATGAGGAAGGAAAGAGGAAGAATTCATCATCATCATCAAGTGCCATCTCCACAACGAAGGTTGGCTACCATAGAGCGCCATTCTACTCTGTCTCTTGCGTTGATGGTGCAGGTTGTCATAGGCTAATTTGTCCATCTTTTGATGTTACTCGTCCATGTTAGTCTTGGTCTGCCTCTGCCTCTTTTACCTTGTATTGTCCCTCCCAAGATTACTTTTAGTAGGCTGTTGTATCTTTTAACATAGCCCAAAAATCGCATTTGTCTTGTTTGAATTGTGTTTAGTAGGTCTCTTTTTCATTTTTAGTGAGAACTTCCAATTACAACAAAATATCATGATCTTTTCATTGATCTTTTCATTGATCTTTTCATTCATCTTTTCATTGATCTTTTCATTCATCTTTTCATTGATCTTTTCATTCATCTTTTCCTACAATTTGTCATTCTTTATGGCACTGACGGCATTGGCTCAATATGTGAAGTCTGCTGTGGTGGGGCGGAGGGAGTGAGTCTTTAATATTAGACAATACATCTCGCGTGCCCAGTGCAGTCGTTAGGAGATGTTCGAGTCAAAGTTTTATTATCATCATAGGTTGTGCGTCCTTTGTAGAACGTTGTATTCATCACAGCCCATCTGGAAGAATCTCTGTCTTTAGCCATATCTACCGCTTCTTCTGTTGTCATGTTCAAAGTCTCCTTGATGGCTTGAAACCACAGTTTTCTTGGTCTGCCCCTGATGTATCGCTTCATGCCTTCCATTTCTATTCTTTCCAGCCCGCTGTGTCTTTTGATGCATAGTATTTTAATTTCCTCTTCAGAATGATGGTTATAAGCTTTTTCTGATGTTTATGCCATTTAATATATCTTCATTGTGCTTTTTCATTATCAAAGGCGTCTTAAAGATATTTTTCTGTATTTTGTTTCAAAATAATCGATTTTGTTCATGATGTTTGCAAGATTGTCTATGATTCACAATGAAATGTTGCTATCGTGAAGATACATGCCTTTAGTAATTTTAATTTATACTGCCTTGCTGGTATTATGCAACTTGTTCTTCGTGAAATTTAATTATCGTGTTATTATTGTTAATCTCCGTTTGAACTCCTTTTGACAGTCTCGCTTCTATTGTTAATCTCCGTTTTAACTCCTTTTGACAGCCTCGCTTCTATTGTTAATCTCCGTTTTAACTCCTTTTGACAGTCTCGCTACTCTTGTTAATCTCCGTTTGAACTCCTTTTGACAGTCTCGCTTCTATTGTTAATCTCCGTTTTAACTCCTTTTGACAGTCTCGCTTCTATTGTTAATCTCCGTTTGAACTCCTTTTGATAGTCTCGTTTCTATTGTTAATCTCCGTTTGAACTCCTTGTGAAAGTCTCAATTGCTTTACTACATGGTTACTATTATTGCATCACCGATAGAAAAAAAAATATTTAGACACTAGCATGATTCAAACCCGCGTTCTGCTGATTTCAAGACCGAGGGGTTACCCAATGAGCCACTTCCCTCTGCACTATAACCGATGTCGTTATCGCATTTTGAAATGTGTGAACAATATTATCCAAGCAAAGAAAGATGATTTCCAATATTAGGAAGAAACAATCATCATTTTTTGGGCCATGTAATGAGAAGAAAACAACTGGAATATACTCGTATTGTAACAAATGGGAAAATTGAGGGATGGAGAGATAGAGGGTAACAAAAAAAAAAAAAATAACAGACAGCTTAAGAGAATGGCTTGGCAGAAGGCCAACAACAGAAATGATAAATAGCTGTGGAGATCGAAAGTTGTGGAGAGACATGATCACCTACGCCAGCAGGCCTTGATGATGATGATGATGATGATGGCGATCGCGAAACAAGCATTGCCACGGAACCCACGAGGAAAGTGTAAACAGAGAAGACCCAAGAGTATGTGGTGAAGAAAACCTAAAGCCATAGGCTTTGAGTGGAAGGGAAAGGACAAGATTTCGAGGAATTAGGATGGAGAGACCTTGACAGTGGTTCCAAAAATGATCATAATTGCTTTTATTTGATTGGACAAGAATGACAGGGGAGGCACATGGTATTCTCAACATTCTTCTGTAAAACATTTGTACAGACTCCAGTGATTTTCTTATCTGTTGTCCCAGTGTCCATGATTCACATCCATATGTTAAAATTGGCTCTACAGAACATTTAAGAACTCTTTTTCTTGTTTCTACTGTCAAAAATGGATTGCATAATATCTTCCTCATTTTTTGGAAAGCTGCTTTTGCCTGAGCCATTCTGCATCTCACCTCTTTTGTACATCTTCCGTCTGAGGTTAACAAAGTTCCCAAATATTTAAATTCATTTACCTGCTTTAATATTTAATAAATGGTTCTGCCTCGTGTGAAAATGAATCAAGGTTTATAGTTGGTCCGCACGAGATTGATGTCTTTTGCTCTGGGGCTGGTCTGATCAACAAGTTACGGATTGAAGGGGTGATAGTTGCAAATATCTGCTCTATCTACATTGGCGGGGGTGGAAACTGGCTCTCAAACAAAACACAAACCAGACCGACACATCTAATGCTTGTTATACGGGAGACGGATGTGGACCAGAGGCCACAGCTAATGGCAAAGCAAAGACCAATCTCTATGACAATGACTGCACACACACACACACAATTGAGAAGTGGAACCAATTCTGTTTTCTTGTATCTGAACTTTGACACGCCCCAGAAGACTCACACCATTCGAATCTATCATCGAGCTAGCACTATGATTCGGGTAAAGAATGCCACTCTAAAGGTTTTCTCTGACAGTGGCGGCGTAATGTTCCAGTCTAATGATATATCATACCCTAATATTTCTGTGAACACTATTGTAGTCAACACTCAAGCGCCAATGGCACACATTAAGTTTGAGTTCTCACCAATCATTTTGCAGGCCGAAAATGCACTGACGGTGTGTGAGGTGCAAACATTTACAGACACCTATTGTCTGGACGAGCATTCTTGGTCGTTTTGTGCAGTGTGTAGTGGGTGTAGCAAAGGCTGCAATGTCATCATCGGTACGTGTCACGGTAACTGTTCACATGGGATCTATGGACACGACTGCTCCAGGTCTTGTCTTAGTGTCTGTCCCTTATGTGAAGAAAAATTCGGAAAATGCCTACAATGTAAACATCCTGGCTATATCTGTAATGACACTTGTCCCGATGGTACTTTTGGGCTACAGTGCGAACAGACGTGTTCTGATGGCTGTGTCATCATATGTGACCCGGAAAGTGCAGATTGTACGTGCAAAGAAGCGTACTACGGGTCAGACTGCATTCTCAAATGTCCGGACAATTGTTTCAACGACACCTGTGAACAGTCAACCGGAAACTGTACATGCAAGGGAACGTTCTATGGGTCAGACTGCACTCTCAAATCTCCGGACAACTGTTTGAACGAAACCTGTGAACAGTTAATCGGGGCCTGCGTCTCGTATGTCGATGATTCCAATGTTAAGAAGAGTCTACCGACTACAACAAACCAAAGCATATGGATACTTTAATGTGTTTCTGTGCTAGACATGGTTCATTTCTTGGTGTTTTTCCGTGAAGCCATGGTTCATAAGTTGATGTGTTTCTGTGCTAGCCATGGCTCATATTTTAGCTTGTGTGTGTGTGTGTGTGCGTGCGTGCGTGCGTGCGTGCGTGTGTGTGTGTGTGTGTGCTGGCCATGGCTCATATCTTGGTGTGTGTCATGTTAGTCATATCTCACATCTTGGTGTGTCCATGTTAATCATCTCTCATATCTTTATGTGTCTGTGTTTAGTCATATCTCATATCTTAGTGTGTATCTGTGTTAGTCATATGTTATATCTTTGTGTGTGCATGTCTGTGTTTGTCACATCTCATATCCTTGTGTGTGCATGTCTGTGTTTGTCACATCTCATATCTTTGTGTGTGCATGTCTATGTCAGTCATATCTCATATATTTATGTGCATGTTTATGTTAGTCATGTGTCATATATCTTGATGTTTGTCAGAGTTAGTCATGCCTCGTATCGCTGTGTGCATGTCTGTGTTAGTCACATCTCATATCTTTGTGTGTGCATGTCTGTGTTAGTCACCTCCAGTGATTCGGGCAGATGGTGCTCGTAAACCTGGGAGGGCCGACCATCTAAGGGCAGAATCCCCCTACAGAAAAGACAATCTGCTGCCTTGCAGGAAGATTGGGGACAATCAAAGGCTAAGGAAAGCAAACTTGAATAAAATGCTGGCTGAAATCGGATGCACTGGGCCACTGGTGCAGAACACAGTGCAACGTATTAACGGGTGTTCAATCAGAGTGGATCTGGCAGACTCTAATTGTGATGTTCTGTCTGTGGGGGCGATCAACACATTTAACCTGACAGCTGACTTCATGTGAGAGTCTGGAATCCTACTCTGATTGAGTCCTAATCTCAGAGATATATTTATATATATATATTGTTCCACTTGTCTTTATTTTGCACTGAGGTGATGTCTTTTTCTTTGTTGTTACCATTACCTCCGTCTTTTTGCTATTAAGGCTAAGTCCTTTTTTTTTTTTGGGGGGGGGGGGCGCGGTAGTGGAAGTGGTAATAGTAGTGAGTGTAGTAGTAGTAGTAATAGTAGTAAAAGTAAAATTTTTATTAAAGGACTGTACTTTTTGTTTTTTATTACAAAATTGTATTTTTTGTATAAATAGAAAGCATTTTGTCTTTGTTGCCCGGAAGGGCATGAGGGTATCACTGATAATCTAGGTCGTACTCGTAGTCGGAGTCGTTGAATTGGGGTGGCTGGTCATGTTCGCTTCCATCCACAGCCCAGTCGTTCCACTCTGTAGTTTGTGTTTGTCCATCGTTGTCCTTCGTTTTGTGGAAGTTCTTGTGTTGTTTGTGTGTTGTAGTCCTGTATTACTGCCAGTTTCTGTCTTCTAGGTTCATCTTCTGAATCTGTTGATGTGGGCGTCTGGGTTTTTGTTCTGGAAGTCCGCTGCTGTGCATGCTCCTTTGTTATTTGTTCTGTTTTCTTTTGTTTTGAGCTGCGTTTCTTCTTTGTAGGTGGTGGGGATGTGTCGTTGACTGCTGCAGTCGTTGTCTTGATATCGTTGGTCTGCACTGGTTTTGTAATAACTGGTTCCTCGTCTGTCGTCTGCCATCTCAAGCCTGGCTTATTGGGGCACCGGTTTTCCCAGTGTGTGTCGAGTCCACAGTGAGAACATCGTGTTCTCCTGCCTGGCAGAGTAACGAAGACCGTGATAGTTTCGGTGATTTTCCATTTCAGTCTTATTTTGATATAGTAAGGTATCTTTACATCTGGAGTTGGCTTGTACCAAAATGTCCACTTGTCTGCTTGGAAAGTATCTTGTTTCACTTGGGCCTCTTTGTCCCCGGTCATTTCGTATACAATATTCTGTACTTGTTTGTTTTCCAACGTTGGCGGCATCCAGTGGATGCATCCTTTTGACTGCTCTTTCTTTTCTTGATGGCTTATCACTATTGTGACGTTTGGTTATTTTAGTTTGATCGTTTTGTCTCCGAAATCCTGGTATTTCTGTTCGTGTGCTTCAGGTTTTAACGTAAAGAACCACTTCCTTTTATCACTGAAGCGGTACAAGGTGTTTATTCCGTTGGGCATAACCCCGGCGGGGCCTATGAGGATGCTCGTCATCATGGTAACTGTGATTTTGGAGGCGTCTGGGCCGCTGATATTTGCCATCAATGTGCCTTTCACGTGTTTCTCGTCTATGTCGACATCGTAAGTTGCGAGTTCCCCTTTAGCTGACGGCTTGGGGGGGCATCTGGACCTGCTCTGATCTGGGTCTTTCTTCTGGAAAGCTTGAGTCGTTAGTCTTGTCTTCTTTCCTGTGTTTGTCGTTTTCTTTGGCATGATTCGTCTTCCGTGGGAATTTATTTTATTTTTGTCTGAAATTTGTGTAATCTCTATTTCATTTACTAGATTTCTGTCTTGCAACAAATCGTCTGCTTTTAAATCATTTTTTTTCCAGCTCTTTAGACTCTCATAAAATCTCTGTCATTTTCGCCTATTTGACTTTTCCTCGTCCGGACATGTTGTGTTTTAAAAATTCAAAGTTATTTTTGCTTTCAGTCAACGTTTAGGATTTCTAAAATTTTCATCTTCTAATAGTTAACATTATTCATGTGCTTCAATATATATTATAAAGACCATTGTATATAATTCAGCGATTCTATTATAGTATGTATTAATTAACATATATTAATAACTTATATAATTAATTAACATTTATAATTTCAAATATATATCTTTTTGTATAATAAAAATGAGCTTGATTTAAAACAAAAGTGTTATAATTTTAAGAAAAGGTATTTAGTCGTTGAAAAAGTAATTTTAATTGCGAGTAAATGAGAATATGTGTTACATACCTTTGATTAAGAAATACAATAAGTTACTTCCCTTTGTATTATTTGGAGCTGTATTTTCTCGTTCAGTAATAGACATAAAAGAAAGTGACTGACAATATCTTCAAAGCAGTAGCAAGATCTTGTTATCTTATAACATTCATCATAGAGTGCCTCAAGTCTGGCTCAAACTGTGTATTTTATTCTATGTTCGCCTGACGACTGTCCTGCTTCTTCGCCGCATTTAGAGAATATTAAATTTTGTGTAGAAACGTGCTGCATTATGGTTTGTATCAAACTTTCAACTATCAAAATGTTAGCGTCTTTTGGTCCAACTTTTCCGACAATAGCATAACAAAGTTACCAGATAGTTTAGGAGAATGTTTTGTTTAGAAGTCAACCACAGAGTAGACAGACAGACAATTGTAGAGACTGTGTATTGTTGACAAATGTGATGTCTTGAATGATTGCTTGAAACAGAAACAGAGTAGACAGACAATTATAGCGACTGTGACTCTATTTTAAAGACACATCTACGGCACAGCAGCTTGTTCCAATCTTAAAGTGGCATTTTACTTCCTACATTGAAACGTTTACAGCATTAATAAGTGAAGATGACCTGAGTCTACAACAATTTGCTCATTCATAAATTGATATTTGATGGGAGTGGTTTCAATGTGTGACACCAGACACACACAAGTGAAGATGACCTGAGTCTACAACAAATTGCTCATTCATAAATTGATATTTGGTGGGAGTGGTTTCAATGTGTGACACCAGACACACACAAGTGAAGATGACCTGAGTCTACAACAATTTGCTCATTCATAAATTGATATTTGATGAGAGTGGTTTCAATGTGTGACACCAGACACACTCAAGTGAAGATGACCTGAGTCCACAACAATTTGCTCATTCATAAATTGATATTTGGTGGGAGTGGTTTCAATGTGTGACACCAGACACACTCAAGTGAAGATGACCTGAGTCTACAACAATTTGCTCATTCATAAATTGATATTTGGTGGGAGTGGTTTCAATGTGTGACACCAGACACACACAAGTGAAGATGACCTGAGTCTACAACAATTTGCTCATTCATAAATTGATATTTGATGAGAGTGGTTTCAATGTGTGACACCAGACACACACAAGTGAAGATGACCTGAGTCTACAACAATTTGCTCATTCATAAATTGATATTTGATGGGAGTGGTTTCAATGTGTGACACCAGACACACAAAAGTGAAGATGACCTGAGTCTACAACAATTTGCTCATTCATAAATTGATATTTGGTGGGAGTGGTTTCAATGTGTGACACCAGACACACACAAGTGAAGATGACCTGAGTCTACAACAATTTGCTCATTCATAAATTGATATTTGATGGGAGTGGTTTCAATGTGTGACACCAGACACACACAAGTGAAGATGACCTGAGTCTACAACAATTTGCTCATTCATAAATTGATATTTGATGGGAGTGGTTTCAATGTGTGACACCAGACACACTCAAGTGAAGATGACCTGAGTCTACAACAATTTGCTCATTCATAAATTGATATTTGATGGGAGTGGTTTCAATGTGTGACACCAGACACACACAAGTGAAGATGACCTGAGTCTACAACAATTTGCTCATTCATAAATTGATATTTGATGGGAGTGGTTTCAATGTGTGACACCAGACACACACAAGTGAAGCTTCTAGTCAAGCTAACAAGTCAAAGTAAAGCTCCACTTCCCTGTCTTGCTAGGCGTATGTGGAAAATGGTGTTAATGACCATATTTTCCATGACCACGCAAATTTTTTGGTGAGCTGGTCGGTATCACTCAAGGCCGCCTTTACTTCTTAAAAAAGCTGGTACCCATTTACAGAGACAGGATGAAGATTAGAGCTTTGTCAGTCCGAAAATACCCAATTCTAGTTATTGAACTTTGACCTTTTTTAATCAGGCAATGAGCACACTAACAACTCAGCAATTGAGGCTCCAAAATTCTGGCTACAGTAATTTGTGCATGAATGATGTTTTAACACAACAATACTTGTAATTATATATATATATATATATATCTCGAAAATGTCAAATTTGACACGTTCTGTTTTGAAATATTCCATTTTTGAGCCTCAAATTCTCTCACTACTTAAGATAACAATTCATTAAATAAACTTGAATGCACAAAAGTCAAAGCATATACATTTTGTGTAGATCTTGTTGGTTTTCTGCTATCAATACCCTGTCATCTGCATATCTGTAATTGTTTATGTTGCTTCACCCTTCTTTAATCTCATATTTGCTATGTACAGTGTGTCCACAAAGCAAATGTCGATCAGTTTTTTTTGTTACTTTGATTCTTGACTGCTGTGAGTGAAAGACTGTATATCAGTTTTTGGAAGACGATGTTTACAATGATACTTATGCGAAATTTGTTAATGTTTTGTATTTCTACCTGTGCAGTATATTTGTTATTTTTGTAACTAGATGTTGCCAGATTGGCTTTTTGTTCCTTCTAATTAATTGTTAAATTTAAACAGTGAAAGGATTTTGGCCAGTATCAGGCATAATTCTGCTAGTAAAATTGAGAGGTAGACCAAATGGATATCAACATAATTCAAGTTTATGCACCAACAAGTAATAGCGAAGAAGAAGACATTGACACTTTTTACGAGGAGCTAGAGGCAGCCATGGAACAGTGTAAACCCCATGAAATAACTATTATATTAGGGGATTCCAATGCAAAGGTAGGAACAGCTAAAGTGCAAAATATGACTGGGGGGCATGGTATTGGAGAGACGAATGATAGATGGGATAGATTGATAGATTGGGCAAAGACACATGAAATGATTATAGGTAACACCTGGTTCAAACAACACCCTAGGCAAATATGGACATGACAAAGCCCAGACAAAAAACTACACAATCAAATTGATTTTATACTGGTACAGAGAAGATTCAGGAATAGGCTAACATCTGTTAAAACAAGGCCAGGAGCAGATTGCAATAGCGACCATGTTCCAGTAGTTGGAAAGATAAGAATAAAAATGCGGAAGACACAGAAATCACCAAGAAACATAAAATTAGAACTAGATATGCTAAGAGTAGAAAAACAGATGAGTGATAAGTACAGCACGATAGTACACAATAGATATAATGCTATTGAGAAAATACAGGATATCCAGGAACAGTAGGAAATGCTCAAACAATCGATTCAACAAACATCAAAAGAAGTAATACCAGTGACTAAAAGAATGAACAAAAAGAAATGGATGACAGAAGAAATATTACAACTAATGGATGAAAGAAAAAAACATAAGAAAGAAGAACGGACATACAAAATATTGCACAAAGAGATCCAAAACAAATGCAGAGAAGCAAAGGAAGGATGGTTAAAACAGAAATGTGAAGAAATGGAAAAACAACAAAAGAAAGACTCAAAATTTATGCACAATCAGTTAAATGAATTAACAGGAAGAAAAGAAGTCAAAGTTTCAGGATGTGTAAAGTCAAAGGAAGGAAATATAATAATGGGACAGGAGAAGACAATAGAAAGATGGACAGAATATATCGGTCAACTCTATGATGATGCAAGACCAGAGTTAAACAATTCAAATGAAGACACAGGGCCACCAATAATGCAGAGTAAAGTGGTGGACGCAATTCAATACATGAAAAGAGGCAAAGCTCCAGGTCCCGACAATATAACAATCGAAGAGATAAATGCATTAGGAGAGCTGGGAGTACAAGTCATAACAAAACTACTCAATGACATATATAACACTGGACACATACCTGAAGATCTACTAAAATCTATCTTTGTAGCCATACCGAAGAAGTCAGGCACCACTGATTGTGAAGACCATCGCACTATTAGTCTCATGAGCCATATGACTAAGATATTACTAAGAATCATTATGAGACGTGTAAGGAACAAAATAAAACCAGAAATAAGTGAGGAACAATGTTTATTTGTGGAAGGAAAGGGCACCAATAATGCAATATACATCTTAAGAACATTGATAGAAAGATCTATAGAGGTAAAGAAAGATCTATATATATATGCTTTATAGACTACACGAAAGCATTTGACAAAGTAAAGCACGTGGAAATAATCAATATGCTGGAGAAATTAAACATTGATGGCAAGGATCTGCGAATCATAAAAACATGTACTGGCAACAAACAGCAGCCATATGAATTAACAACCAAACTGGACAATTTCAACTTATAAAACAAGGAGTCAGACAAGGCTGTGTTCTGTCGCCGGATTTGTTTTCACTTTACAACGAATATATTATGAGATCAATAGTAGACAAAAAATGAATTGAAGTCAACGGTCACAACATAAATAATTTACGATATGCGGATGACACAGTCTTAATAGCAGAGACAGAGAATGAGCTACAAGAAATGATAGACATAATAGTAAAAGAAAGCAATAAGAAAGGTCTCAGTTTGAATAGTGAGAAAACAGAAGTAATGGTTATATCGAAGAAACAATCATCACCATCATGCAGCATAAAAATAAACAAGACAAATCTTAAACAAGTGCAACGTTTGAAATGCTTGGGCACAATAATAACATCAGATGGAAGATGCACCACAGAAATAAAAAGCAGAATAGCTCAGGCCAAAATAGCATTTCAGAAAATGAAAAATATCTTATGCAACAAATCTATGTCAATAGAAATGAGAAAGAGAGTTCATCGATGCGAAAAAGAACCAATAGTGACCTATGGAAGCTCTCTCTCTCTCTCTCTCTCTCTCTCTCTCTCTCTCTCTGCGTTCAGGACTCAATCAGAGTAAGGATTCCAGACTCTCATATGAAGTCAGCTGTCAGGCTAAGTGTGTTGATCGCCCCCACAGACAGAACATCACAATTAGAGTCTGTCAGATCCACTCTGACTGAATACCCGTTAATACGTTGCACTGTGTTCTGCGCCAGTGGCCCAGTGCATCCGATTTCAGCCAGCATTTTATTCGGGTTTGCTTTCCCTAGCCTTTGATATTCCCCAATCTTCCTGCAAGGCAGCAGATGATCTTTTCTGTAGGGGGATTCTGCCCTTAGATGGTAGGCCCTACCAGGTTTACGAGCACCATCTGCCCGAGTCACTAGAGGTGACTAACACAGACACGGACACACAAAGATGTGAGATGTGACTAACACAGACATACACACACAAAGATGTGAGATGTGACTAACACAGACATGCACACACAAAGATATGAGATGTGACTAACACTGACACACATCAAGATATATGACACATGCCTAACATAGACATGCACACAAAGATAAGAGATATGACTAACATAGATATGCACACACAAAGATATGACATGGGACTAACATACACTAAGATATGAGATATGACTAAACACAGAAATACATTAACACGGACACACCGAGATATGAGATATGACTAACATGACACACACCAAGATATGAGCCATGGCCAGCACACACAAGCTAAGATATGAGCCATGGCTAGGACAGAAACACAGCAAGATATGAGCCATGGCTTCACTAAAAAACACAAAAAATGAACCATGTCTAGCACAGAAACACATTAAAGTGCCCATATGCTTGGGCTTGTTGTAGTCGGCAGACTCTTCTGAACGTGGGCATCACAGGTTTCGTTAAACAGTTGTCCGGAGATTTGAGAGTACAGTCTGACCCATAGAACGTTCTCTTGCATGTACAGATTCCCGATCGACTGTTAACAGGTGTCGTTGAAACAGTTGTCCGGACATTTGAGAGTACATATGATGTCACAGCCAACAGAACACATCTGTTCGCACTGTAGCCCAAAATTACCATCTGGACAAGTGTCATTACAGGTATAGCCAAGATGTTTACATTGTAGGCATTTTCCGGATTTTTCCTCAAATAAAGGACAGACACTGAGACAAGACCCGGAACAGTCGTGTCAATAGATCCCATGTGAACAGTAGCAGTGACAAGTACCGATGATGACATTGCAGCCTTTACTACACCCACTACACACTGCACAAAACGACAAGAATACTCGTCCAGACAATAGGTGTATGTAAATGTTTGCACCTCACATACCGTCAGTGCACTGTCGGCCTGCGAAATGGTCGGTGAGAACTCAATCTCAATGTGTGCCATTGACGTTTGTGTTTTGACTACAATAGTGTTCACAGATAAATTAGGGCAGGATATATCATTATACTGGAACACTACTCCGCCACTGTCAGAGAAAGCCCTTAGAGTGGCATTCCTCACCCGAATCACAGTGCTAGCTCGATGATAGATTCGAATGATGTGAGTCTTTTGGGGCGCTGCAAAGTTCAGATACCAGTAAACAGAATTGGTTCCACTTCTCCATTGTGTGTGTGTGTGCAGTCATTGTCATAGAGATTGGTCTTTGTTTTGCTATTAACTGCGGCCTCTGGTCCACATCCGTCTCCTGTATAACAAGCATTAAATGTTTTGTGCATTAAATCGGTCCGGTTTGTGTTTTGTTTGAGAGCCAGTTTCCGACCCCCGCCAATGTAGTTGGAGCAGATATTTGCAACTATCGCCCTTTCAATCCGTAACTTGTTGATCAGACCAGCCCCAGGGCAGAAGGCATCAATCTCGTGCGGACTAATTACAAACCTTGATACATTGTTACATGAGGCAGAACCATTCAGTTTTACCGTGAAACTGTCCGTATATTTTAAGTCATTCGCATAAATCCTAAACCAGGAGCACGGCAAAGATTGATTGAGAGTTGCCTCAACTGATGTAGAATCTGTGTCCGGATTACATGTGGTGTCGTTGCCATCAAACAGGAAAGTAGGTTCAGATTTTTGGGCATATTTGCAAATAAAATCCAAGTACTGACACTGGGGTCCGAAAATTTTGTGCTGACAACTGTCATTGTTTGGGCATGTCCCTGTAGTTTTGTCACAAACCAAGCCATTATAGCAGTGACATTGTAACGTACAATTTTACCAAACCAACCGGCTGCACAAGTAAGGTCATTAGCTTCCATTGTTGCTAACGAAGCCAGGGAATAAGGACTTGATCTACAGCGATGGTTAACGAACTGTGTACACACATCCATTATCAAACCCGTGTCCACATTTAAAAAAAATCCGCCATCTCACTGTGGTAAGAGATAGCGTGAAATTCTCTGATAGAATGAGATAAACCTTTGGAGACAAGGAAAGTCAACATGGAGCTCTAAAAAACATCACAAAGAAACAATCAACATTTTTCGGGCACATCATGAGAAGAGGAAAGTTGGAATACTTGGTTACAACTGGCAAAATAAAAGGAAAGAGAGATCGCGGACGACAAATAGCGAAAATACTGGATAGCTTGGTGTCATGGCATGGTAAACAGTCAACAACAGTACTCATACGATGCACTGTGGATAGA
This sequence comes from Megaustenia siamemsis, assembly GCA_032433765.1. Lineage (NCBI taxonomy): Eukaryota > Metazoa > Mollusca > Gastropoda > Stylommatophora > Ariophantidae > Megaustenia > Megaustenia siamemsis. Next base: position 69,566,331 of record JAVIAB010000088.1, on the reverse strand, counting down.
AGATTGTGGAAGGGCATGATCACCAACGCCAACCGGTATGGTACTTGATGATGATGATGAATTAATTGTAATTATATACCCTACGATGTAGGTTTTGAAAAATAATTGACTCATAATATTGCTCCTTATATAAGTGTTACTGTCTGTCTCATCGATGTCTCTAAGACAAACATACTCAGGGACTGGCGTCTCATAGATGTCTCTAAGACAATCATACTCAGGGACTGATGTCTCATCGATGTCTCTAAGACAAACATACTCAGGGACTGACGTCGCATAGATGTCTGTTAGACAAACATACTCAGGGACTGACGTCGCATAGATGTCTGTTAGACAAACATACTCAGGGACTGACGTCGCATCGATGTCTGTTAGACAAACATACTCAGGGACTGACGTCTCATGGATGTCTCTAAGACAAACATACTCAGAGACTGGCGTCTCATCGATGTCTGTAAGACAAACGTACTAGGGGACTGACATCTCTATATATGAGTCTGTAGATGGCTTCCCTTGTTGTGGGTGTCATGCTATATATGAGTCTGTAGATGGCTTCCCTTGTTGTGGGTGTCAGGCTATATATGAGTCTGTAGATGACTTCCCTTGTTGTGGGTGTCATGCTATATATGAGTCTGTATATGAATTCACTTGTTGTGGGTGTCATGCTATATATGTGTCTGTAGATGACTTCCCTTGTTGTGGGTGTCATGCTATATATGAGTCTGTATATGAATTCACTTGTTGTGGGTGTCATGCTATATATGTGTCTGTAGATGACTTCCCTTGTTGTAGGTGTCATGCTATATATGAGTCTGTATATGAATTCACTTGTTGTGGGTGTCAAGCTATATATGTGTCTGTAGATGACTTCCCTTGTTGTAGGTGTCATGCTATATATGAGTGTAGATGACTTCCCTTGTTGTGGGTGTCATGCTATATATGAGTCTGTAGATGACTTCCCTTGTGGGTGTCATGCTATATATGAGTCTGTATATGACTTCCCTTGTTGTGGGTGTCATGCTATATATGAGTCAGTATATGAATTCACTTGTTGTGGGTGTCATGCTATATATGTGTCTGTAGATGACTTCCCTTGTTGTAGGTGTCATGCTATATATGAGTCTGTAGATGACTTCCCTTGTTGTGGGTGTCATGCTATATATGAGTCTGTAGATGACTTCCCTTGTTGTGGGTGTCATGCTATATATGAGTCAGTATATGACTTCACTTGTTGTGGGGGTCATGCTATATATGAGTCTGTAGATGACTTCCCTTGTTGTGGGTGTCATGCTATATATTAGTCTGTGGATCACTTTCCTTGTTGTGGGTGTCATGCTATATATTAGTCTGTAGATGACTTCCCTTGTTGTGGGTGTCATACTATATATGAGTCTGTATATGACTTCCCTTGTTGTGGGTGTCATGCTATATATTAGTCTGTAGATGACTTCCCTTGTTGTGGGTGTCAAGCTATATATGAGTCTGTAGATGACTTCCCTTGTTGTGGGTGTCATGCTATATATGAGTCTGTATATGACTTCCTATGTTGTGGGTGTCATGCTAAATATGAGTCTGTAGATGACTTCCCTTGTTGTGGGTGTCATGCTATATATGAGTCTGTAGATGACTTCCCTTGTTGTGGGTGTCATGCTATATATGAGTCTGTAGATGACTTCCCTTATTGTGGGTGTCATGCTATATATGAGTCTGTATATGACTTCCTATGTTGTGGGTGTCATGCTATATATGAGTCTGTAGATGACTTCCTATGTTGTGGGTGTCATGCTATATATGAGTCTGTATATGACTTCCCTTGTTGTGGGTGTCATGCTATATATGAGTCTGTATATGACTTCCTATGTTGTGGGCGTCATACTATATATGAGTCTGTATATGACTTCCCTTGTTGTGGGTGTCAAGCTATATATGAGTCTGTATATGACTTCCTATGTTGTGGGTGTCATGCTATATATGAGTCTGTAGATGACTTCCCTTGTTGTGGGTGTCATGCTATATATCAGTCTGTATATGACTTCCTATGTTGTGGGTGTCATGCTATATATGAGTCTGTAGATGACTTCCCTTGTTATGGGTGTCATGCTATATATGAGTCTGTATATGACTTCCTATGTTGTAGGTGTCATGCTAAATATGAGTCTGTAGATGACTTCCTTGTTGTGGTTGTCATGCTATATATGAGTCTGTATATGACTTCCCTTGTTGTGGGTGTCATGCTATATATGAGTCTGTAGATGACTTCCCTTGTTGTGGGTGTCATGCTATTTATGAGTCTGTATATGACTTCCCTTGTTGTGGTGGGTGTCATGCTATATATGAGTCTGTAGATGACTTCCCTTGTTGTGGGTGTCATGCTATATATGAGTCTGTATATGACTTCCCTTGTTGTGGGTGTCATGCTATATATGAGTCTGTATATGACTTCCCTTGTTGTGGGTGTCATGCTATATATGAGTCTGTATATGACTTCCCTTGTTGTGGGTGTCATGCTATATATGAGTCTGTATATGACTTCCCTTGTTGTGGGTGTCATGCTATATATGAGTCTGTAGATGACTTCCCTTGTTGTGGGTGTCATGCTATATATTAGTCTGTGGATCACTTTCCTTGTTGTGGGTGTCATGCTATATATGAGTCTGTAGATGCCTTCCCTTGTTGTGGGTGTCATGCTATATATGAGTCTGTATATGAATTCACTTGTTGTGGGTGTCATGCTATATATGAGTCTGTATATGACTTCCCTTGTTGTGGGTGTCATGCTATATATGAGTCTGTATATGACTTCCCTTGTTGTGGGTGTCATGCTATATATGAGTCTGTATATGACTTCCCTTGTTGTGGGTGTCATGCTATATATGAGTCTGTATATGACTTCCCTTGTTGTGGGTGTCATGCTATATATGAGTCTGTATATGACTTCCCTTGTTGTGGGTGTCATGCTATATATGAGTCTGTATATGACTTCCCTTGTTGTGGGTGTCATGCTATATATGAGTCTGTATATGACTTCCCTTGTTGTGGGTGTCATGCTATATATGAGTCTGTATATGACTTCCCTTGTTGTGGGTGTCATGCTATATATGAGTCTGTAGAATTATTTTACAAATGAATAGAAACATAAAAGAAATAGTAAACAAAATCTCCCCCCTGCCTAGGGGAGTAGAATGTATTATGGTAGTTTTTTTAGTCTGTTCTCTCATGTAAAGCTGTCATAATGTAAAGCTGTTCATCTCGTTTCTGCTTATCAGCTTTACCATAGAATCGCATTTCTTTGACTATTTCCAGATCTTAAACTGACCTGCTTGAACTAAAGTGTCAAATTTGTTCCTGTTTGTTTACGTATCCCACCCTGTTTTATTGTAACCAGTAGGCTCGTGTACATTGCCCTTGTGGCCTAGATCTCCAAACATCCCTCTTCACAGCTCAATGCTTCTCAGTGCGACTCGTATCGGTTGTGGTTTCCATTTTCTTCATTTAAATCTGCCATGTCCTTATTCTTTTTCTCGGTTTCTATTTGACAATTCATAAAGAGGTTCAACTTTTTCAGTCGTTAAGCCCGATTCATCCGACTACACCGCGGAAGATAGGAAGCTCTTTATACATAGATTCTCATGAAAGAATCTGATCATCAGAAGTAAAAACTTCTTCAAAATCTATTTTGCCCTTAATGACATTATAGGTGAAAGGGGGCGGGGCCAGCGTGGGTCATGGCCCCCAGGCGCCAATCTCCTTTGAACTGGGAGTTTAAACATATACCAGGTCACTGTGTCACTGACTGGTGGTGGTGGTGGGGGGGGGGGGGATTTAAACACAATTTATTTTGCGTGCGCCAACTTTCACCTCTGGTCCTGTGTATAGAGACTAGGAACTAAATTTTGCCTGTTAATCCGTTGTTTTCCTCTTGCAGTAGTGTGCACACGGGTCCGCTCGCCGCACAGGCAGTTAACTTCGTCTTCGGAGGTACTCATATTTTATTTAAGTTGATTAGTAATTGACGTTTCAAGCCGGGCCTCGCTGCTGAGACCAGGTGTGGTTGCCGCAGAGAGAAATCATAAATAAAGATCCCATTAGTTGCAGCCAGGATTTGAATTCACAACGAGTAAAGGCATCAAGATGTATAGAGATGCGAGGCTGCTATAACTCACAACGAGTAAAGGCATCAAGATGCATAGAGATGCGAGGCTGCTATAACTCACAACGAGTAAAGGCATCAAGATGCATAGAGATGCGAGGCTGCTATAACTCACAATGAGTAAAGGCATCAAGATGCACAGAGATGCGAGGCTGCTATAACTCACAATGAGTAAAGGCATCAAGATGCACAGAGATGCGAGGCTGCTATAACTTACAATGAGTAAAGGCATCAAGATGCATAGAGATGCGAAGCTGCTATAACTCACAATGAGTAAAGGCATCAAGATGCACAGAGATGCGAGGCTGCTATAACTCACAATGAGTAAAGGCATCAAGATGCATGGAGATGCGAAGTTGCTATAACTCACAACGAGTAAAGGCATCAAGATGCACAGAGATGCGAGGCTGCTATAACTCACAACGAGTAAAGGCATCAAGATGCACAGAGATGCGAGGCTGCTATAACTCACTACCTTTGAACTCACAACCTCTCTGTCTTGTGACCGGCGTTTAGCCTCGAGACTAACCAGTCCCATCACACCTTTTCCAGAGATGAAATTTGATTCTCTTTCTCTCTCTCTCTCTCTCTCTCTTTCTCTCTCTCTCTCTCTCTCTCTCTTTCCGTCCATGGGATGGATTGACTTCTGAGATTTTCTTACGTCACGACGGACTCTCCCTCATTCTCCGATGGCGAGGAAATCAACATTATTGATGGCAAACCAACATTATTGGTGGCAAACTAACATTATTGATGGCAAACCAACATTATTGATGGCAAACTAACATTATTGATGGCAAACTAACATTATTGAAGGCAAACCAACATTATTGATGGCAAACTAACATTATTGATGGCAAACCAACATTATTGATGGCAAACTAACATTATTGATGGCAAACTAACATTATTGATGGCAAACCAACATTATTGATGGCAAACCAACATTATTGATGGCAAACCAACAGTATTGATAGCAAACCAACATTATTGATGGCAAACCAACATTATTGATGGCAAACCAACATTATTGATGGCAAACCAACATTACTGATGGCAAACCAACATTATTGATGGCAAACCAACTTTACATTTGTATCCAAGGTTTCCTTCACGTACATGGGTTCTGTTTCATGAGTCCTACATTACCTTCACACACAATCAATTCTGCTCAAGAATTTAACCATATCAACATAAACAATCAAGTTTCATCAACTTACCTGCATCATCAACATAAACAATCAAGTTTCATCAACAAGTCTGCATCATCAACATAAACAATCAAGTTTCATCAACAAGCCTATATCATCAACATAAACAATCAGGTTTCATCAACTTACCTGCATCATCAACATAAACAATCAAGTTTCATCAACAAGCCTGCATCATCAACATAAACAATCAAGTTTCATCAACAAGCCTATATCATCAACATAAACAATCAGGTTGCATCAACTTACCTACATCATCAACATAAACAATCAAGTTTCATCAACTTACCTGCATCATCAACATAAACAATCAAGTTTCATCAACTTACCTGCATCATCAACATAAACAATCAAGTTTCATCAACTTACCTGCGTCATCAACATAAACGATCAAATTTCATCAACATACCTGCATCATCAACATAAACAAACAAGTTTCATCAACATACCTGCATCATCAACATAAACAATCAAATTTCATCAACAAGCCTGCATCATCAACATAAACAATCAAGTTTCATCAACTTACCTGCATCATCAACATAAACAATCAAGTTTCATCAACTTACCTGCATCATCAACATAAACAATCAAATTTCATCAACTTACCTGCATCATCAACATAAACAATCAAGTTTCATCAACTTACCTGCATCATCAACATAAACAATCAAGTTTCATCAACTTACCTGCATCATCAACATAAACAATCAAATTTCATCAACTTACCTGCATCATCAACATAAACAATCAAGTTTCATCAACTTACCTGCATCATCAACATAAACAATCAAGTTTCATCAACTTACCTGCGTCATCAACATAAACGATCAAATTTCATCAACATACCTGCGTCATCAACATAAACAATCAAGTTTCATCAACTTACCTGCGTCATCAACATAAACGATCAAATTTCATCAACATACCTGCATCATCAACATAAACAAACAAGTTTCATCAACATACCTGCATCATCAACATAAACAATCAAATTTCATCAACAAGCCTGCATCATCAACATAAACAATCAAGTTTCATCAACTTACCTGCATCATCAACATAAACAATCAAGTTTCATCAACTTACCTGCATCATCAACATAAACAATCAAATTTCATCAACTTACCTGCATCATCAACATAAACAATCAAGTTTCATCAACTTACCTGCATCATCAACATAAACAATCAAGTTTCATCAACTTACCTGCATCATCAACATAAACAATCAAGTTTCATTAAGGTGACCATTCGTCCCGGATTGTCCTGGACAGTCCCGGAATTTGACATTTTTTGAACCTTTGTCCCGGATTAGCTGCCGTACCGGTTTTGTCCCGATTTTGGCATATTTTTTAGCTTTTGTCCCGGATTTGATAAAAAATAATTTGGGACACAAACGTTTACCAATTTTGCCATTTTGGTATACGGCGTACATTTCTTCAATTAAAAAAAATATTATTCCGTTGCTGTGTAGACGATTTTGTTTAATATCAAAACAGTAGAATGCGCTCCTAGTTTTAAATCTCGTATATATTCGTTGTGTTACTAACTTTCACTTTCACTTTCGCAAAAAATGGTACCGAAGCGTAATTGTAGTTTTAATCAAGATTTACAAAAGGAATACCCTTTTAAAAAAAAAGTCTACATCGTCATCAGACTTTACTGTAAGATGTAATATATGTTCATCCGGGTTTACTATTAACCATAGTGGACGTGGTGATATTAAGAGCCACATAAATAGTGATAAACATAAGAGAGCCGTCGCTACTGCTGCATCAAGTTCGTCGTTGACAAATTTTTTTCGAGCTGAACAGGTTGGTGACAAAGAAGAACAGTTAGCTGCTACAGAAGGTGCCTTTGCATATCATACAGTGATGCACAATCACACGTTTAGATCTATGGACTGCACATCAAAATTGCTTCAGGTAACTTTAGAACCAAAATTTGCTTGTGCACGTACGAAAACAGAAGCTATTATTCGGAATGTGTTCACACCCCATGCTCTAAACGAGTTGAGATGTGACCTAGAAAACGTAACATTTATCTCCATACTGACAGATGCCTCCAACCACAAAGAATTCAAGATTTTTCCTTTGCTTGTCAGATACTTTGATCGCAATAAGGGACTGAAAGTTAAAATATTAGAGTTGAAGTCATTGCCGGGTGAAACATCTGATATAGTAAGTAGTTTTCTTATTGACTGTCTAACTGAAAATGGTTTAGAACTGAAAGTAGTTGGATTATGTGCAGACAACACAAATTCTAATTTTGGGGGCGCTGAAAGAAAAGGAAAGAACAATGTTTTCACAAAACTGAAAGAAAACCTTGGACATAGTTTGATAGGTGTTGGGTGTGCTTGCCATATTTTCCACAACACTGTTCGAGCAGCTGCAGAAGTATTGCCTGTTGATGTTGAAATGACTATTGCGTCTTCATCCTTGACGATGAAGAGTTGTCGAACGCCAACAAAGAAATACTGTCTACAAACTGCTGTCGTAGTTGATCATTTCTCTCCACAACTCTTGATACCTACTGCTGTTTATTAATTATGTAGTTGACTTACCCTCACGGCACGAAACAGCCAAATCCTCCGAGATGGCTCTGGCTCCTACTTGGCTCCCTCACTCCTATCCAGTCCACTTTATCGTATCTGCTTGTGTACGTCAGCGCCACCCATCGAGAAGCGACCTTGCTGACCGGCTAAACTTCAAAGGTCAAGGAAAGGAAGGATGTCTCCCTTCTATAGCACACACACACACACCTGCTTGCAGAAAGGGCGGAGTATCGACTCCACGACAGCGGTCTTGAAGGCAGTAGCTGGAACGGCCTGGTATCGGGCTCAGGGCATACCAGGGACCAAAGCTTTTAAGTGGGCAGAACCAATCAGAAAGTAACGATAAACTGCAGACTGTCGAGATATCACGATAGCTAACACAAAAGCTACGTTTAATTATTTAACCTTTAAAAAGAACTGGCTTATAAACACCATTCTACAGAGAAAATTAAAATGCTATGGCGACCAGACCCAACAGCTGGCTGGAAAGAATAATAATGGAAAGTATAGTTCCAGGACGACGCGCCAGAGTCAGACCAAGAAGATGGTTTCATGACATCTTGAACATGACGACAAAAGCTGTGGGAGCTCTGGCTATAGACAGAGATTATTTCAGACCGGTTGTGGTGAATGCATCGTGCTGTGGGAGATCTGACTAGAGACAAAATATTTCAGACTGGTTGTGGTGAATGCATCGTGCTGTGGGAGATCTGACTAGAGACAGAATATTTCAGACCGGTTGTGGTGAATGCATCGTGCTGTGGGAGATCTGACTAGAGGCAGAATATTTCAGACCTGTTGTGGTGAATGCAATATTCTGCAATGAATATGCGACCTGATCATGATGTTGTTGACTTTCTACCATGCAATTCCTTAAACATATCTGGTATCTCTCTGTTTATTTCTATTATTTTTGACAATATTTGTTCACTGTTAAGACGTATCCCAGTTGTTTATTTCTCACCACTTGCCATAAAACATGCCGTGAAAAAAGCTGAGCTTTTTCGTAGTCCATCCGTTAGTCTGCTGTTCTCGTAGTGTTTGCTGAAAGTCAGTTGTGCCATATATTTACCTTCCTAATTTATCATGTTACCAAATCATGATACCTTTTGTGGACTCTCCCTCATTCTCCGATGGCGAGGAAATCAACATTATTGATGGCAAACCAACATTAGTCTGTTGGCAAACCAACATTTGGCACGTCAATATGGCGGATAGACGAAAAAAACCTTTCAGGTACTGTCTGAAAAGTGTTTCTTGTTGCAGTTTTCTCATAATCCAAGTCCAGCTAGCTGCCGAAGCTACTGATTTTAGTGCTCTGTGCACACCGTGAGCTGTGCTATTCAACCGGATGGTATTTCTATACTCAGATCGCTTACAATGAATGATGTTATCGCATGACGAAGGACAGTTTAGCTGCGTTCACTTTCTGTGCTGATATGCCTTATGTCTTTTGACGTGCGCTGTGTTTGCTTCGATGGAGACTGCAGTTGCCTTTCTTTGTTTGGATATTCGATGAGATGTTAATGCGGATGATACTACTGGCACGGGCGGTCGAGCAATTATGTATTTTCATTCGTTTACAGTGATGCCGGGGCCTTCGAATAACTATATATATATATATATATATATATATATATATATATATATATATATATATATATATATATATATATCTTTTGTTTCTTTATCCAGTCATACGCGGGTTTTTTTTTCTTCCGATATTATTTCTCAAGTTCTCGCCATTAATTTTGGTAGTGGTTATTTTCTTATTGTTCTTGGGTCTAGAGTCCAGGTTTGGCTTTGGCTGCAGAACGTTGAAACGAAGATTGAATTGCTGTACTTGCTCCGCCTTTATATATATCGCCATATAGTTATGTCTTTGATGTACAGTAGTGATGATATCCGTCCGATAATATGGCAAGCTTTGTTGCATCTTGAGTCTGTTTCTGTTGTTTGTGCGTTGCAACAAGTAACAAGTAAATCTATAACAAACTAAATGTTCAACTAAAAAAGAACAAATGAGAAAATAAAAGAATAATTAAATTTTAATTTGGCGTTTCATGTAAACAATCATTCATAAATGTAAAAAAATAGATAGAAATATAAACAGATAAACAGACAGACAGACAGGTGGGTAGGTAGGTTGGTAGTTAAGTAGGTGGGTGGTTAAATAGGTAGGCATGTAGGTGTTATAGAGTTAGATGAAGATGCAGGTAAATTAGTCGTTACCGCTTCTCAAGAGACAGATAGCAGTATCATATACTGGCGACCAGCAGATTTTCACTATGGTAATTTTCCAGGAATAACAGTTAGCCAGAGTGAGAGAGTAAGTTCAGGTAGGGGTAGTAGACACTCACCAAGAGGAGGTGATGACCAGTATTGTGGACGACACGAGGAGAGTTTAGAGTCCATGGAAATTTCCATGCAACAGAAGGGGAAAATGAGAAATATCGCACAAGTGTCTGTGGGGATAGGGTCCTCAGGACATTGGACATAACAATGACCCACTGAACTAAGTTAGATGGCCATACGGGGTTCACAACAACTTTGTTGTTGTGAGAGTTACCAGCACATATCACGCCTAGACCTCGTGATGTTGTTGTAAAATCTCCACAATTCCCACTTCACAACAGGTAGTTGTGAGTGACCATCACACGGATACCAGGCACTGAACTCATGGCGTTACTCTGTCAGGTAAATAGCTACCAGGAGAGGTCATTGTCATGAGGTAACCATTATTTCACCAGGAAGGCGAAAACATATGTTTTTGTCAACCTGGGGAAAGTTCAGGTGTTGAGTCACAGATAGTGAGCAAGCGACAAACTCAATTGACCAGATCACGTCGCGAGTGGTCAATTCGCTATGATCTTATTGGTCCCTATCTTGCAGGTAGAAGAGAGTTGTTGAGTACTTAAAGTCCTGCACAACAAGATTAGTGAAGTTTAGCCAGAGATTTAGAAGAGAAAGTAGAATGTAGACTAAGTCAGTTAAAACGGCTTCGGCCGAACTGTTAAGGGCAGTTAGCTAGTTAGAGTCAGAACAGCTAGAAGTTTAGTTAACAAGTTTTATTGAGTCAGCAAAGAACAATTAGGAATCTACACGTTACAGTTGACTACAAATCAGTTGATAGATTATTATTATCACAAGTAGAATTTAGTAGACTATGAACATTGGTGCTGTGCAAGTTGTTTTTACAAGTTTCAAATTGTGTTATATTGTGCTTCATATATCTCCACAAGCAGTAAGCAGACTTACAAATTCGTAAGTTGATGAACAATGTTGATGAATAATGTTTGATGATCAATAAACTGAATATAATTGTGTAACAAGAGAGACTTCGTGTGCAAGACTATTACATAGGTGGGTGGGTGGGTAGGTAGGTAGGTGGGTTGGTATGGAGGTAGATAGATAGGTAGGTTGGTCGGTCGGTAGGTGAGTGAGTGGGTGGGTAGGTAGGTGAGTGTTCAAGTAGGTAGGTGGGTTGGTAGGTAGGTAGGTGAGTGAGTTGGTGGGTGGGTAGGTATATAGGTAGATGAATGAGTTGGTGGGTGGGTGTGTTGGTAGGTAGGTATGTAGTTAGGTGAGTGGGTGGGTGTGTATGTAGTTATTTTGGTAGGTGGGTTGTTTGGTAGGTAGGTAGGTGAGTGGGTGGGTATTGATAGGTAGATAAAGAGATTGTTTCCTGAAGAGAATGCACTAACTACGAAGTGTGCACAACCCGCTGTAAGAAAGTCGACAAAGAAGTAATGATCTATGACAATTACCTTCAATAATGGATGTTTACAATTTAGTCACCTTCATGGAAAAACGGACAAGATATATTGGGACATGAGCACTGAATGCACTTAAAACTACAGAAACACTCGACCACAAGCTCGGAGTTTTGTCTCACAAGTGGATTCATGTAACAGTGGTGTCTATGACGTCACCACCACACTCGGCACTTCTTCTCAGGATTCATGAACGAGCCTCGGGGACAGTTGTAGGCCTTGGCGAAGTCTTCAGAGTTTTGTAAAGGGCCGTTAATTCTGGTGAGAATATGACAATATTAATAGATTAATTCCCTTGATTTAATGGTTTGTGAAACTGATAAGGAAATTAGTTTCAAATAATCACCAGCATCATGAGGCGTTAGCAGCCACGATAAATGTAATCGATAATATGCCATAGCTAAGAAATAATAAATCAGTGCAATTTATTGTCTATGATGTGTTTGTTGGAGGAGCCACGATAGTTCAATGGTTAGTGAACTGGGCTACAAAGGACAAGGTGTCAGGTTCGATCCTGATCGACGGGTTCTAGGTTCACCCAGCCTTAAATGGGTACCGATTTTTTCTGGGAAAATAAAGCGGCACGGGCGTAATACCGACCACGTTACCGCAAAAATCATGTGCCGAAGATCTGTAAAAATGTTGGTCACTACCACCATATTCCCTATAAGCTACTCAGCGTGACGGGGCTCTTTATTTTTTTACTTATGTGCTTATTTAACTGGTTTATTTCTTTGATAAAGCGGCTACAAAGAGTCCAATGTTTGTATTTTACAATGTTCACGAAATTAAATAGTTTTGTATTTTAAATTGTGTACGAAATTAAATAGCTTGTATTTTACATTTTGTACGGGATTATAGTTTGTATTTTACATTTTGTACGGGATTATAGTTTGTATTTTACATTTTGTACGGGATTATAGTTTGTATTTTACATTTTGTACGGGATTATAGTTTGTATTTTACATTTTGCACGGGATTATAGTTTGTATTTTACATTATGTATAGAATTAAATACTCTTGTGTTTTAAAATATAAAGTAAGTATAGAGTCACGTCACGCCCGGTGACGTATAGGGAATATGGTGTTAGTGACCATAATTTTTACAGAACTTTACTACATGATTTTTGGGATAATGTGGTCGGTATTACGCCCGTGCCGCTTTACTTTCTGGGGAAAAAAATCCGGTACCCATTTAAGGCTGGGTGAACCCGGAAGCCGTCAATCAGGATTGAACCCGACCTCTTGTCCTTTGTAGTCCAGTTCACTAACCACTGAACGATCGTAGCTCACGTTTTACTCTATATACAGGATTAAATGATTTGAGCTTACTTTTTTGACAGGATTTTAAAATTGTATTTTACATTATCTATCTATTGTCCTTTCGAGCCGAAGACGACACATAGGGCAGAACCACAGAAACATTGCGTGCCAAAATGTCATATATTGCAGAGATCACTGCTTCCAAAATCATTTTACATTATGTAAGAGGCTAAATATAAAATAATAATGTAAGCATATTTTGGTGAAATAATGGTATTTCAAGAAAATTACTTGAGTCTGTAAAAATGTGGTTTTACAAAAGAATTTTTAGAATACCATGGACAGCTAAGAAGAGTAATGAAAACGTTCTGAAAGAGGCCAACGCAAAAAGAGAGCTAATTTCCAATATTAGGAAGAAACAATCATCATTTTTGGCCATGTAATGAGAAGAGAATAGCTGGAATATATTGTAACAACTATGAAAATTGAGGGACGAAGAGATAGAGGGAAGCAAAGAGAAAAGATACAAGACAGCTTTAGAGAATGGCTTGGCAGAAGGTCAACAGAAATGATAAATAACTGTCGAGATCGAAAGTTGTGGAGAGACATGATCACCCACGCCAGCAGGCCCAGTACTTGATGATGATGATTGGTATTTCAGTTTCTACATTTTCCTTGCTTGTATGTGTAATATATGTTTGTGTATGTGTGTTGCTGTATTTATTATATTTATGTACTTTGGTCTTACCCAAATCGACATCAGTAAATCTGCTTTGCTTCTACTGATTGAAGATAGCGAATTTGTGTACATTAAATTCTTTTTGAAACACAAAATTATATGCAGAGCTATTCACAAAAGTTTCGTATAGATGAGGATCTATAAACAAATCAAATAAACTGTCTCTAATCAGAAGTCGGCGATTGAAATTAAATAAAAATAAAAACACGTATGTTAAACAACACAGCACGACTGTGTTTTGAATCAACGATAACGAAACTGAAGTTAGAGGCAATTTAAAACATGGTTTTTCCATCTATGGGTGTTTTCAAACTGAAATAAACCTTATGGTTGTCACACAATCGAGTCACTCACGTTGAGTCATCAGGTTGTCCGTCGGTTCATTTGACATCTGCTTCTTAATCAGTGTATGCTCTTGATACAGTGTATTTACTTTATAAAAAAAAAAAAAAACTATCTTTACGTCACATAGTACCATTGCTGGTGTATGACGGGGGGCAACGATAGAACCAGAGGGATAAAGGCCGCTTGGTCAAGCAGTCGCCACGACGTGTGAGACTCAGGATTTTTATTTCACCCCCGATAGAAAAAATCCTTTCTGTCTACCGCGGGCTTCGAACACCGAACGTCGGCTTTTCAGCCAGCGGAACAGTGGTTTTAGCCGCACGGCCACGCGCACCTCGTATTTACTTTATCTTTACAGAAATGTCTTTTTGATGTAAAACTCGCCTGCCTGCCTACATCCGTCCGTCCGTCCGTCCGTCCGTCCGTCCGTCCGTCCGTCCGTCCGTCCGTCCGTCCGTCCATCCATCCATCCATCCATCCATCCATCCATCCATCTATATATCTATCTATCTAATCTGTCTGTCTGTCTGTCTGTCTGTCTGTCTGTCTGTCTGTCTGTCTGTCTGTCTGTCTGTCTGTCTGTCTGTCTGTCTGTCTGTCTGTCTGTCTGTCTGTCTGTCTGTCTGTCTGTCTGTCTGTCTGTCTGTCTGTCTGTCTGTCTGTCTATCTATCTATCTATCTTATCGTTCGCCTAAAGTATTGTTTATATCAGTAATGTCGTTTCCTGCATAAATTTTACTGTCTTTTGTAATTCTTGTAGTGGCCCATATAGTTTTGTCTGTAGTGTTGTATCTATGGGCCAACGGATTTTCCTCAGTCTACTATATTCAGTGCAGTCTTGAAGTATGTGTTCAGCAGTCTGGGGCGCCTGTCCACATGTACAAGTAGTTAAGGTGCCAATCTTGAATTTTGTATACATGTGACTGTGGAGTCAATTGTGTCCTGTTCTGAGGCATATAATGATAACTTGTTCATATCTATTCATATTATGAAAGGCATCCTGATTTGGGGCTTGTGGTTCTCTGATTGATTTTATTATCTGTTTCTTGTGATGTTTTTTTTTTTAATGGTGACTTCAACATGCTGACTTGCTTAACAAGTAACTATTGGTTTAAATAGCTATTAGGTTTTATGATTTCTTATTTCTTTACGTATTTGTTACGTTGTTTGCTTAAACTCCTTGGCTGTAATTATGATTTTAAACTCGTGGGTATCTGGTCAATATGGCGGATAGGCGCAGGAGCCAGTGAGGCTCAGTCTGAAAAGTGTTCCTTCTTGCAGTTTCCTCAAATTCCAAGTTGCTGCCGGAGCTACTGAGTTTAATGCTGTGTGCGCACCGTGAGCTGTGTATTTAATCCAGATTGTGTTTCGATATTACGATTGCTTATGATGAATGATGATATCGTATGACGAGGGACAGTTCAGCTGCGTTTACTTTCTGTGCCACCTGGTCTTATGTCTTTTGGCGCATGCTGTAGCTGCTATGATGAGGACTGCAGCTGCCTTTCTTTGTTTGGATCCTTCAATGAGATGAGTTTTAATTCGGATGATTCCACTGGCACGGGCGGTTGAGCAATTATGAATTTTATTCATTTGAGGTTATACCGGTGCCTTCGAGTAACTATAACCATAACTTGTTGGCAGTAATTGTAGTATTTAAGATCTTGAACTCGCTAGCAGTAAATGTAATATTTCAGATCTTGAATTCGTTAGCAGTAAATGTAATATTTCAGATCTTGAACTCGCTAGCTGTAAATGTAATATTTCAAATCTTGAACTAGTTGGCAGTAAATGTAATATTTCAAATCTTGAACTCGTTGGTAGTAAATGTAATATTCTAAATCTTAAACTCTTGATCGTTATCGTGATCCCCTGGTCAGAAACATTTACTGTAGTCGTAACTTTGATCGTAATTTTTACTTTTCGCATGTAAAATTTACTTTTTATGTGGAGGAGATGTGAGCACTGACGGACTTGTCCGATGAGAATGATCTACCGGTAATCTATAACTTGTTTTAACTGTCCGTTTTCATAAACCCACTCTTAGACATTGAATATTTTGATAACAAGACAACCGACCTGTATCGTCCTGGTGGGTGAACTCCCGTAAGCACATGATAAACCATGGATTCCTCTGTGAACTTATCACACAAAAGCTGCGAAAAATACAAGACCATATTTCAATATTTTGTTTTATTTATTTTACAGAAAGTAACAACATTTTCTTGTTTTAATAAATCTTCTATCTTAACGGCTTGGGGGTGCAGAAGCGCCTGGGACCTGAGGTGGCAATAGCAGGGTCAGCGCACCATCAGCTGACCAAGACCTAGCATATCTACCTCCTCGTGGTCTCCCCTGGTAACAGTCTGCATCAAAACAGGCTGGCTAACAGAAGCTAGGATCGCCGTGTTCCCAGTAGTGGTAGCTGTTACTGATATAGAGGACTAAGTACTGCAGTACCTATGGGCAGGACTAGTAGTTCCCAGCATAGCCTGGGACAGACGAACTCCAACTTCTCCAGTAAGAGCCGGGAATGTCAAGAAAGCCATTACAACCCGCCACATCTAATTGAGTCAAAAAGCAGCAGCTCGTATCAACTCGTGGCAATCAGATAATAATAATAATAATAATCTTAACGGTATTATCTTATTTCTGGAGGCTGTCAGAGGTAATTTTAGAACCGGAGAATAAAGGCCACTCGTCCAGTGTAGTCGCTGCGATGTGTTAGAGTCTAAGTTTATCCTCATTATCATCAAGTACCGGGCCTGCTGGCGTAGATGATCATGTCTTTCCACAACTTTCGATCTCGACAGTTATTTATCATTTCTGTTGTTAACCTTCTGCCAAGCCATTTTCTTAAGCTGTCTGGTATCTCTTTTCTCTTTGCTTCCCTCTATCTCTTCGTCCATCAACTTTCCAAGTTGTCACAATATATTCCAGCTGTTTTCTTCTCATTATATGGCCAAAAAATGTTGATTGTTGCTTCCTAATATTGGATATCAGCTCTCTATTTACTTTGGCCTCTTTCATAACGTGTTCATTACTCTTCTTGGCAGGTCACATCACATGGTATTCTCAACATTCTTCTGTAAAACCACATTTCTACATCCCAAGTAATTTCTTGTCTGTTGTCTTATTGTCCATGATTGACATCTATATGTTAAGACTGGCTCTACATAACATTTAAGAACTCTTTTTCTTGTTTCAATTGTGAAAAAAAAAGTTTACCCTACTGGGATTCAACCCCGGCCGTTCCACTAGTCTGGTGCACACGTTATCGAGTCGATGACCCTCTCTTGTGTTGTAATAAGTGATTTGATTTGTTTGTACGAGGTAATGCGATTTCTAATTATTGGGATTTTTATTTCGTTAGCCTGAGTTCAGAGCGTTGAGTGAAGAAAGTTGTACATCTTCGTCATCCACCCTTTAAAAGTGCTTTAAGAGGGCATAGATGACTTGTGGTGTGGTTTATTATCACCTTTCGTCCCAAACCATCCGACTTCACCAAGACATTTTTGAGTACCGGTCTGCCCTTCCTCTCGATCGCTAATCACTTGGCCAGACTAGATAGTTTATTTCTGGAGGCACCGCAAAAGGGGTGGAGTAGGATCTGGATAGTTCTGGTTCACCAATTATGGCCCAAACTATCAGCAATGAGTTGCTGGCGTTTTTTTAGATTTGTTACTGTCGAGTGCCTATGTCCCCATTTATAAATGTGATGCGTTAATTCGTTGCATAGTGGTTGTTGTTGTTGTTAATGTAATGTCACGAGTGATACGATTGGTCGCTCTTTGACTCATCGAAAACAGTGGGTCGTAATGGTTTTCTTGACATTCCTGGATTTATTGAAGAAGAGAAGCGTGTGGCCGTGCGGCTAAATCCACTGTTTCGTTGGCTGAAAATCCGGTGTATGGTGTTTCAAACACGGTAGACAGAAATGACTTTTTTCTATCGGGAGTTAAATAAAAATCCTGTCTCACACGTCGAGGCGACTGCTTTAACCAATCGGCCTTTATCCCTCTGGTCCTGTCGTGATCCCCCCCCCCAACCACCCCCGTCATACACTTGCAATGATAATATGTGTCGTAAAGATAGTTTTTTTTTTTAGCAGTTCGTCTAGTTCCAGGCCTGGACAACTGTGTGACTTGTACATCTAAGTATTGCAATACTAGGTCTTCTATATCAGTAAGAGCCAACACTATAGGAAATACGGCGATCCTAGCTTCTGTTAGCCAGCCTGTGTGACTTGTCATGCTTTGAGGTACTGCAATACTAGGTCTTCTATATCAGTAAGATCCAACACCACAGGAATACAGTGATCCAAGATTCTGTTAGCCAGCCTGTAACCTACTAAGGTCGAGGCTAGGTCTTGATTAGCTGAAGTTTCGTCGACCCTACTATTGCAAACGTGCAGTCGCTTGAGTTCTTTCTTGCATATTGGTAATCCTGTATGTTCTTGTGAAAGTAACGGTATAATTTTTTAATACTGATTATACTAATAGGAGGCTACATAGGACATTAAACATAGCTATAGACCATCAAGTTATAAAACAAGTAACAAACTAAATATCTGGGACCAACATTCTCTGAAGAGGGTAAAATCAATAAAGAAACAGACATCTGATGCAACAAGGCAAACCAAATATTGGGACAGCTATCCCCTATATTTCAACACAAAGCAATACCTATTACCACAAAGAGACATCTTATACAGAGTCTATTCATTCCAACATTGTGCTACAAATGCCAAATGGTCACTTACAAATAAACATAAAAGAAAGTTTGTCACCACAGAAATGAGATGTCTGTGAAATGCGCGTGGAGTGACCAGAAAAGACAGAATCAGAAATGACATAATAAGAGAAAGAGTAGGAATTGAAGCAATCCTAAGCTACACACAGAAACAACAAATAAACTGGTTTGCTTACCTAGAAAGAAAGTGATGTGATTTTCTTACCACACAAAGCGTATATCAAAAGAGGATAAGGGAGAAGAGCAAGAGGCAGACCTAGAGTAAGTTGGTCAGACAATATAAAACAAAAAAAAAACGCATCAACAACATCAATTGACAGAATGAAGTAGCGAAAAAACGAGAACCAAAACTTTGTATTTCCCTCGACACCCGATCGAACACACGATGAAATGAAGAATAAAGAGGAAGAATAAAAACACAAAAATACATAGTTTCTTGGGACATTTTAAAATATGAAGGCTAAAAAGAAATCGTATTACCAATATAAGGATAAAATAATCGTCACTTATTTTAACCCCCCCCCCCCCCAAAAAAAAAAAAAAAAAAAAAAAAAAAAAAACAAAGATGAGGAGTATAGCTAGTATGGTTTGTGACAGCTGAAAAGTTTAACGATAAGACTATGATGGGAAATTAAACAGCTTAAGAGATTGGCTTTGTAGTAATAATGTTGTAAAGTTGGTAAAGAACTGTAGGCACAGATAGTTGTGGAATGACATGATCACCACCGCCAGTAAGTGTGATAGATGGTGATACGTGAAGTATCACATTGTGAAGACATGATACAATCAGAAATGCTTAAACATGGTGAGGAGGAATCTAGTCACACTGACTG
This sequence comes from Megaustenia siamemsis, assembly GCA_032433765.1. Taxonomy (NCBI): domain Eukaryota; kingdom Metazoa; phylum Mollusca; class Gastropoda; order Stylommatophora; family Ariophantidae; genus Megaustenia; species Megaustenia siamemsis. The sequence continues at coordinate 69,546,709 of JAVIAB010000088.1, read as the reverse complement.
AAACGAGGTGACGAGGTATCAAGTCACACTGACTGATGCGCGGTGATGAGGAATCGAGTCACACTGACTGACACACTGTGACGAGGAATCAAGTCACACTGACTGACGCACTCTGACGAGGTATCAAGCCACACTGACCGACACACTGTGACGAGGTATCAAGTCACACTGACTGACGCACTCTGACGCGGTATCAAGCCACACTGACTGACACACTGTGACGAGGTATCAAGTCACACTGACTGACACACTGTGACGAGGAATCAAGTCACACTGACTGACACACTGTGACGAGGTACCAAGCCACACTGACTGACGCACGGTGACGAGGAATCAAGTCACACTGACTGACACACTGTGACGAGGAATCAAGTCACACTGACTGACGCACTCTGACGAGGTATCAAGCCACACTGACTGACGCACTCTGACGAGGTATTAAGCCACACTGACTGACACACTGTGACGAAGAATCAAGTCACACTGACTGACGCACTCTGACGAGGTATCAAGCCACACTGACTGACGCACTCTGACGAGGTATCAAGCCACACTGACTGACACACTGTGACGAGGAATCAAGTCACACTGACTGACGCACTCTGACGAGGTATCAAGCCACACTGACTGACGCACGGTGACGAGGAATCAAGTCACACTGACTGACGCACTCTGACGAGGTATCAAGCCACACTGACTGACACACTGTGACGAGGAATCAAGTCACACTGACTGACGCACTCTGACGAGGTATCAAGCCACACTGACTGACACACTGTGACGAGGTATCAAGTCACACTGTCTGACGCACTGTGACGAGGTATCAAGTCACATTGTCTGACGCACGGTGACGAGGAATCACAACAGAGTAGGATATGGTGATGAGATATCACAACAGCTTGCTCAAAACACGGTAACGAAGAGTCACATTACATAGGCTGAAACACGGTAACGAAGAGTCACACCACATAGACTGAAACACTGTAACGAAGAGTCACATTACATAGGCTGAAACACGGTAACGAAGATTCACATTACATAGGCTGAAACACGTTAACGAAGATTCACATTACATAGACTGAAACATGGTAATGAAGAGTCACATTACATAGGCTGAAACAAGACGCAGAAGAGTCACAAAACATAGAGTGAAAAAAGGCGATGAAGAGTCACACCCCATATGCTGAAACAAGGTAACGAAGTCACACCCCATAGACTGAAACAAGGCGATGAAGACCACACCCCATAGACTGAAACAAGGCGATGAAGACCACACCACATAGACTGAAACAAGGCGATGAAGACCACACCACATAGACTGAAACAAGGCGATGAAGACCACACCCATAGACTGAAACAAGGCGATGAAGACCACACCACATAGACTGAAACAAGGCGATGAAGACCACACCACATAGACTGAAACAAGGTTAACGAAGTCACACCACATAGACTGAAACAAGGCGGTGAAGACCACACCACATAGACTGAAACAAGGCGATGAAGACCACACCACATAGACTGAAACAAGGCGATGAAGACCACACCACATAGACTGAAACAAGGTTAACGAAGTCACACCACATAGACTGAAACAAGGCGATGAAGACCACACCACATAGACTGAAACAAGGTTAACGAAGTCACACCACATAGACTGAAACAAGGCGATGAAGACTACACCACATAGACTGAAACAAGGCGATGAAGACTACACCACATAGACTGAAACAAGGCGATGAAGACTACACCACATAGACTGAAACAAGGCGATGAAGACTACACCACATAGACTGAAACAAGGCGATGAAGACCACACCCCATAGACTGAAACAAGGCGATGAAGACCACACCACATAGACTGAAACAAGGTTAACGAAGTCACACCACATAGACTGAAACAAGGCGATGAAGACCACACCACATAGACTGAAACAAGGCGATGAAGACTACACCACATAGACTGAAACAAGGCGGTGAAGACCACACCACATAGACTGAAACAAGGCGATGAAGACCACACCCCATAGACTGAAACAAGGCGGTGAAGACCACACCACATAGACTGAAACAAGGTTAACGAAGTCACACCCCATAGACTGAAACAAGGCGATGAAGACTACACCACATAGACTGAAACAAGGCGGTGAAGACCACACCACATAGACTGAAACAAGGCGATGAAGACCACACCCCATAGACTGAAACAAGGTTAACGAAGTCACACCCCATAGACTGAAACAAGGCGATGAAAGACTACACCACATAGACTGAAACAAGGCGATGAAGACCACACCCCATATGCTGAAACAAGGTTAACGAAGTCACACCACATAGACTGAAACAAGGCGATGAAAGACTACACCACATAGACTGAAACAAGGCGATGAAGACCACACCCCATATGCTGAAACAAGGTTAACGAAGAATCACACCACATAGACTGAAACAAGGCGATGAAGACCACACCCCATATGCTGAAACAAGGTTAACGAAGAATCACACCACATAGACTGAAACAAGGCGATGAAGACCACACCCCATATGCTGAAACAAGGTTAACGAAGAATCACACCACATAGACTGAAACACAGTGACGAGAATTCACTTGATTGTTTACCTGTGAAAACGATAAGAAGAATAGTTGATCTTGTGTTAAGTTCAGACTGGCAATCTTAATTCTTCACTTTTCTTGCCCCTTGCCACTTTGTATGCTCTGTGGAGATACAGGACAAGATGAGCATGTCAAATTGTAAGCTGCAGCTTTTGTTTTAGTTGTCAGTTTGTTGTTGTGCCAAACACGCCTAGAATTACTAGCGAAGGTGGTAGTAGCTTTACCAATGAGAGTGTCACTTTATGTGTCTAAACTAAAATAAACTAAACTAAACTAAACTAAACTACACTGAGCTGAGCTGAACTAAACTAAACTAAACTAAACTAAATTAAACTAAACTAAACTACACTAAACTAAACTGAACTGAACCGAACTAAAACTGAACTAAACTAAACTAAACTACACTGAACTGAACCGAACTAAACTAAAACTAAACTAAACTAAACTAAACTAAACTAAACTAAACTAAACTAAACTAAACTAAACTAAACTAAACTAAACTAAACTAAACTAAACACTGTAAGAATAGTTATCAATGAGTATATATATATATATATATACATGTAGTGCAAACAGACAAGTTTTATCAATTACATTATTGTATACCAAATGTAAGTAACAATCCCTGAGCTTTGAAACAACCGAGACAACACATGAAATGATTTGTTTATGTGATACACTGTCAAGAGATTCTACTCGTGTATCACATACAAAACATACGCAAGTATTACAAGACAATGGGAGAAAAGACCCTGGTAGACCCAAAGTAAGATGGACTGACGACTTTCGAGAAACGCTGCAACAGCATCACTTGATAATGGTGTAGTCTACAGAATGACAAGAACATGAACTCTGCATCTCCCTCGGCACCTGTAGGGGCTTAAGAAGAAATAAAGGGAGAGAAGTAAAGAACTTTCATGACCATGTACTTATAGAAGATAAATAACTAAATTCAATGAAATGACAACAAATAAAGTGTAACAGAAAAGTGGGGGTCGAACCTATAGCTCTCCTGTAGTCCAATATTGTCCGCCAATGCTTCCCCTTGGGAGTTAAATCCATTAAGCTGAAATGTAAATAATTTTAAATAAAACTTTACACAAACATAAATATTTGAAAAGAAAATAAATCATGGGATTGATTCCAATATTGTTTGAGGAAGCGTGTTTGTAGAGACATAAAAATAAAATTCAGGCAGAAAAAATCACTGTTGTGTTGGTTGCACTAATGTGTTGTCTTGTCGTCCCCTCACATTTATACCCCCTTACACTCATCCTTATCATTTACACTCCTCTCATCTATACCTCCTTATACCCACCTTTATATCCTACACTCCTCCCACTCATACCTCCTGACACCTGTATCTATTTCTTAGATTCCTCTCATTTATAATTCATTACACTCATCTTTATCTCTTACACTGCTTCCATTTATACTTTCTTACACTCATATTTATTTTGTACACTTCCCCCATTTATACCTCCTTACACTTATATTTATCTCGTACACTCCTTCCATTTATATCTCTTAATACTCATATTTATTTCTTACACTCTTCCCATTTGTACCTCCGTACACTCATATTTATCTGTTACACTCCTCTCATTTATATCTCCTTACACTTATATTTATCTCGTACACTCCTCTCAGTTATATCTCCTTACACTCATATTTATTTCTTACACTCTTCTCATTGTACCTCCGTACACTCATATTTATCTCGTACACTCCTCTCATTTATATCTCTTTACACTAATAATTATATCTTACACTCCTCCCATTTATACCTCCTTAACTCATATTTATTTTTGTTACACTCCTCCCATTTGTACCTCCTTATATTCATATTTATCTCGTACAATCCTTCCGTTTATACCGCCTTACACTCATATTTATTTATTACACTCCTCCCATTTATACCTCTTTACACTTGTATTTATCTTTTACACTCCTCCATTTATATCTCCTTACACTCATATTTATCTCTTACACTCCTCCCATTTATATCTCCTTACACTCATATTTATCTCTTACACTCCCATTTATATCTTCTTACACTCATATTTATCTCTTACACTCCTCCCATTTATACCTCTTTACACTTGTATTTAACTTTTACACTCCTCCCATTTATATCTCCTTACACTCATATTTATCTCTTACACTCCCCATTTATATCTCCTTACCCTCATATTTATCTCTTACACTCCTCCCATTTATATCTCCTTACACTCGTATTTATCTCTTACACTCCTCCCATGTATATCTCCTTACTTTCATATTTATCTCCTTCATAAAAAAGCTTGAGGTTTGGTTAATGATGCACTGAATTCTCTCCTTCAACTTCTGTTTATCAGAGTCCTCTAACCAGTCCCTCAGGTTTCCCTGTTCGTCATACTGCGTCCCTGGAAGATTGGAAATGATTGTAATTTTATTAGACGTGATTGAACAATCATAAATAGCACTTGATTATATACGGTTTAACGGATTAACTAATCTTAAATAATTCATTGTTAAAAGTAGCCGTGCTGTTTGTCGTAGGAGACAAGTACAAAGGTTACAATGCTTTATATCCTATAATCCTCCCAATCAAAAGGGACAATGGCTGATTGTATGTCCCTAAAACGGCCGTACGCTAATAGTGAAAGGCGGAATGGAGTTTCGTTCATGACTTTGCAGCACCGGGGTGACTCCCGGAGGTTCATGTTAGTCAGGAGGGATTCATAATTTCACAAATTCACATTGCAGGGAGATCATACAGTCTGTTGTTTGATGTGCGACGGGGGTAGTCCGATGACTAACTGGCTTCATATGTTCGGATTTGGAGTAAAGGTGATGTCCTAGCATCAATCAAGCGCTTTACATTTTTTTTTAGACGACGATCATCATTTTCAGGAGAACTTGAACTTCCTGTCAATATGGTGGATAGGCGGCAGAACCATTAAAGGCTATTTTTTTAAAGTGTTCCTTGTTGCAGTTCCTCATATTCCAAGTCCGGCTTGTTGCAGGAGCTACTGAGTTAAGTGCTCTGTGCACAGTGTGAGCTGTGCGTTTCATCTGTTTTGATTGTGTTTCGATATTCCGATTGTTTACGATGAATGATGATATCGTATGATGGAGAACAGATGGCTGTGTACACTTTCTGTGCGGTTTCGCCTCATGTCTTTTGGCGTGTGCTGAGACTGCAATGATGGAGACTACAACTACCTTTCTTAGTTTGGGAGATGAAATAGTAATTTGGATGATTACACTGGCACGGGCGGTTGAGCAATTTTGGATATTAATTCGTTTGCAGTGATACCGGGGCCTTCCATAACCATAAGCATAAATGTATCGCGCTAGGCTCCTGTAAAGCCGTATAAAAAGTGGGAAAATAAATATAACATTGTATAAAACAGCTTTACTACAGAAAAAACATATAGTACACATTTATAATGTTTCAGGTCGTCGTCAGTATATCAAGACAACAAACAGAAAAACATATAGTACCCATTTATTGTTGTTTCGGCAACAGGTCATCGTCAGTATATCAAGACAACAAACAGAAAAACATATAGTACCCATTTATAATTGTTTCGGCAACAGGTCATCGTCAGTATATCAAGACAACAAACAGAAAAACATATAGTACCCATTTATAATTGTTTCGGCAACAGGTCATCGTCAGTATATCAAGACAACAAACAGAAAAACATATAGTACCCATTTATAATTGTTTCGGCAACAGGTCATCGTCAGTATATCAAGACAACAAACAGAAAAACATATAGTACCCATTTATAATTGTTTCGGCAACAGGTCATCGTCAGTATATCAAGACAACAAACAGAAAAACATATAGTACCCATTTATAATTGTTTCGGCAACAGGTCATCGTCAGTATATCAAGACAACAAACAGAAAAACATATAGTACCCATTTATAATTGTTTCGGCAACAGGTCATCGTCAGTATATCAAGACAACAAACAGAAAAACATATAGTACCCATTTATAATTGTTTCGGCAACAGGTCATCGTCAGTATATCAAGACAAGAAACATCTGCAAAGCACTTACATAGATGATCTTCATAATTTACTATACAGGTCGATGTAGGCGATCATGTCCTTCCAGAATCCGCAGGGCATCGTATCAGTTCTGTTGTTGACTGTTTTCCATGCCACAATACCAAGCTATCTAGTAACCTCTCTCTTTGTCGTCCGAGATCTCTCTTTCCCTGTATTTTGCCAGTTGTAACCAAGTATTCCAACTTTCCTCTTCTCATGACGTGTCAGAAAAATGTTGATTGTTTCTTTCTGATGTTCTTAACTCTTATTTTGGTGGTCTCTTTGAGATTCCTCGTTGGTTCTTTCAGCTGTCCATGGAACTCTGAACATCTTCTGAGAAATACCATCATTGTGGCCTCTAATCGTCTTTTCATTTGTTTGTCTACTGTCCATGATTCGCTTCCATAGTCAGAATTGGCTCCATATAGAACTGATGAACTTTCTTTCTCCCTTATATTGACATAAGCTTGTTGCACAAGACGTTTTTCATTTTTTTAAATGCTATTTTGGTCTGAGCTATTCTCAGACTATTTTATTTCTGTTATGCATCTTTCTTATTGTGCCCAAGTATTTGGCGTGTTGCACTTGTTTCAGATTTGTCTTGTTTATTTTTCTGCTGCATGATGGTGGTGATTGTTTCTTCGATACGACCATTACTTCTGTTTTCTTACTATTCAGACTGAAACCTATCTTGCTGATTTTGTTTACTATTATGTCTATCATTTCTTGTAAATCACACAGACAGATTTCTACATAACTGCGGGGAGTCTCTTAAGAGTTAAAGACCTTGTGGCGATGTCTTCACGCGACTATGACTGGAGCTAAGTAGAAATATATCTCTATCTTGCACGTGGTTTACAAAGGACAAGAGATAGGGTTCGATCCCAACCGATAGCTTCCGGTTCACCCAGACTTTAATGGGTACTGGAGTTGTTTCTGGGAAAGTAAAGCGGCATGGGCGTAATACCGACCACATTACCTCAAAAATCATGTGCTGAAGGTCTGTAAAATGTATGGTCACTAACACCATATTCCCTATACGCCACTTGGTGAGACGGGGGCACTAACACTTTTTTTTTTTTTTTTTGCACGTTGTTGTTTTCTTGTTACGTTAACGAAAGACAGTGGTAAAAAAAAAAAAGTAATGTACCCCCGTCACGCCAAGTGGCGTATAGGGAATATGGTGTTAGTGACCCGTCACGCCAAGTGGCGTATAGGGAATATGGTGTTAGTTGCCATACATTTTACATACCTTCGGTGCATGATTTTTGGGGTAATGTGGTCGGTATTACGCCCGTTCCACTTTACTTTCCCAGAAAAAAATCCGGTACCCATTAAAAGTCTGGATGAACTGGGCCCCGTCGGTTGGATAGAACCCTACCTTTTGAAGGACAGTGGCAGAAACATGTATAATCGTGTAATGTTTTCTGTCGAAGGTGATCGTCTTATACTAGTGACGGCATAAAATATTACTCTGTGCTAGGATCGTATTTGTTTTCTCCTGAGCCATACCTTTTGGCTGAGCAGTGCTGCTATTTAATGACACAGAGTTTACATAGATCACAACACGATGTATTAACAATGTCTTGACATGGTTTGTGTAGTCAATAATTACAGACTAGTTCTTATTATAGTGTATTTGATCATCAGTTGTCGATGCATATTGAAGCATCTCTCAGTACATATTGACTGCGACATTTCTAATGTGCTATTTATATATCTTCACGTGTTCAGTGCTACTCTTAATCTACTACTATTGTTCTCTGAAGTACAAAACTTCTGAATATAACCTGAAATACTTCTCAGCTAAACTATGTCTTCCTGACTGACCTATCTCTGGATTTTCTTTCTATACCTATATTTGATAGAAACTAACTAACTTCGACCTATCTCTGGATCTTCTTTCTATACCTATATTTGATAGAAACTAACTAACTTCGACCTATCTCTGGATCTTCTTTATATACCTATATTTGATAGAAACTAACTAACTTCGACCTATCTCTGGATCTTCTTTATATACCTATATTTGATAGAAACTAACTAACTTCGACCTATCTCTGGATCTTCTTTCTATACCTATATTTGATAGAAAGTAACTAACTTCGACCTATCTCTGGATCTTCTTTCTATACCTATATTTGATAGAAACTAACTAACTTCGACCTATCTCTGGATCTTCTTTCTATACCTATATTTGATAGAAACTAACTTCGACCTATCTCTGGATCTTCTTTCTATACCTATATTTGATAGAAACTAACTAACTTCGACCTATCTCTGGATCTTCTTTCTATACCTATATTTGATAGAAACTAACTAACTTCGACCTATCTCTGGATCTTCTTTCTATACCTATATTTGATGGAAACTAACTAACTTCGACCTATCTCTGGATCTTCTTTCTATACCTATATTTGATAGAAACTAACTAACTTCGACCTATCTCTGGATCTTCTTTCTATACCTATATTGATAGAAAACTAACTAACTTCGACCTATCTCTGGATCTTCTTTCTATACCTATATTTGATAGAAACTAACTAACTTCGACCTATCTCTGGATCTTCTTTCTATACCTATATTTGATAGAAACTAACTAACTTCGACCTATCTCTGGATCTTCTTTCTATACCTATATTTGATAGAAAGTAACTAACTTCGACCTATCTCTGGATCTTCTTTCTATACCTATATTTGATAGAAACTAACTAACTTCGACCTATCTCTGGATCTTCTTTCTATACCTATATTTGATAGAAACTAACTAACTTCGACCTATCTCTGGATCTTCGTTCTTTACCTATATTTGATAGAAAGTAACTAACTTCGACCTATCTCTGGATCTTCTTTCTATACCTATATTTGATAGACAGTAACTAACTTCGACCTATCTCTGGATCTTCTTTCTATACTATATTTGATAGAAACTAACTAACTTCGACCTATCTCTGGATCTTCTTTCTATACCTATATTTGATAGAAACTAACTAACTTCGACCTATCTCTGGATCTTCTTTCTATACCTATATTTGATAGACAGTAACTAACTTCGACCTATCTCTGGATCTTCTTTCTATACCTATATTTGATAGAAACTAACTAACTTCGACCTATCTCTGGATCTTCTTTCTATACCTATATTTGATAGAAAGTAACTAACTTCGACCTATCTCTGGATCTTCTTTCTATACCTATATTTGATAGAAAGTAACTAACTTCGACCTATCTCTGGATCTTCTTTATATACCTATATTTGATAGAAAGTAACTAACTTCGACCTATCTCTGGATCTTCTTTCTATACCTATATTTGATAGAAAGTAACTAACTTCGACCTATCTCTGGATCTTCTTTCTATACCTATATTTGATAGAAAGTAACTAACTTCGACCTATCTCTGGATCTTCTTTATATACCTATATTTGATAGAAAGTAACTAACTTCGACCTATCTCTGGATCTTCTTTCTATACCTATATTTGATAGAAAGTAACTAACTTCGACCTATCTCTGGATCTTCTTTCTATACCTATATTTGATAGAAAACTAACTAACTTCGACCTATCTCTGGATCTTCTTTCTATACCTATATTTGATAGAAACTAACTAATTTCGACCTATCTCTGGATCTTCTTTCTATACCTATATTTGATAGAAACTAACTAACTTCGACCTATCTCTGGATCTTCTTTCTATACCTATATTTGATAGAAACTAACTAAACTTCGACCTATCTCTGGATCTTCTTTCTATACCTATATTTGATAGAAACTAACTAACTTCGACCTATCTCTGGATCTTCTTTCTATACCTATATTTGATAGAAACTAACTAACTTTGACCTATCTCTGGATCTTCTTTCTATACCTATATTTGATAGAAACTAACTAACTTCGACCTATCTCTGTATATTCCTTCTATATCTCTATTTGAAAAAAAAAAACCTAATTAACTGTGGGTAAGTCTATAACTATAAAAACTCACGTCTGCCTTCAGGCAGTTTTTGACTGAAGCCGGGCTAAGCTCATCTATTTTGCATTTTCTAAACCCCTGAATCTTCTGTCTACTTTGTACTTTTTACTTGACTTTTTAAAATCTTCTAATGCACGAGGCTAAATACTTCTGTCTCATTGGCATAGCTTTTTAGGCTCAGTTGCTGCTCAGCCAATGGATGAACGAAGTTGAATTCAAGGTGACTTTTGTATCAATTGTAAAAACAAAACTCCATCTTGATATCTAGTTAATCTCTGAGTTTATAAAATAATGCTACCATGATATCTTAGAGCGAATTCTTGCTCATAAACTTATCCTGCCTCCGAGTTTTATTTATCAACCTAATTTCTGGACATATGATGGTCTCAAGTTTTCAATAACCTAAAAGATTCCATTCCCCAAAACTGGCTACTTTATTCGGTGGCTGTGCTGTGTTATAATTCTTTACATTTCTGATACTGCAATAGTCCACTGAGTTTGGGTAACTACACAGATACCCAACCGAAGCTATATCTCTATCTCCCATTATGTGATCTATTCTATCCCAGACTACATACTATTACAATATCTCTCCACAAGGTTCTATCTCAACAGTTATTTATCAGTTCTTTTCTGGCTTCCCCTTGGACCGTAAATAATAAATTCTATATACAGAATTTCGCAGCAGGAGGCATTCTGATCATCAGAAGTGGCTGGAAGGGGAGACACCATTCTCTTATACTGCCTGGTATCTGTTCTCTCAGTTTTCTTTTACCTTATCTTCGTCTATCAATATGTTCAACTTTACCCGAGTAGTCCCGTCTCATTATGTGGCCAAGTTGAAATAATTTTCCGTTTTTTTTGGCAACACATTTTTAACTTTCTTTGACTTTTATTTAATCGTCTTCTTCTATCGCTTTAGCTGTGCATGTTGTTCTCAACGTTATTCTGGAAAACTACATTTCTCTAATCCCCAACGATTTTCTTGTCTGTTGTCCTATTGTCCTTGATTCGCACACATTCGTAAACTCTTTTGCTAATTGAGTTACTGAGTTATTTGTGGGTCATCCTCATTGCACTCCAAACATGCCTATAGGTGCTCAGATCCCCTCATCAGCAAGTCGCGGCGTGTCCAGTGACTGACGACCCAGTTCTGTGCTGGTTGATAGGAATTGTAAATACTAAGGAGACTTGCTGTTGATGATGTCAAAGTAATTTTTCGAATATTAATTGACAAATAATGTACTGCATTATATGTTGTCTCTTATTCTTTAAAACCCAGCGTCTGTTTGGACTTTTCTAAACATCACCTCGGCTGTACATCCAACATTAACATCACCAAGTCACCTCGGCTGTACCATCCTACATTAACATCACCAAGTCACCTCTGTTTTACCATCCAACATTAACATCACCAAGTCATCTCGGTTGTACCATCCTACATTAACATCACCAAGTCACCTCTTTTTACCATCCTACATAACATCACCAACTCACCTCTGTTTTACCATCCAACATTAACATCACCAAGTCATCTCGGTTGTACCATCCAACATTAACATCACCAAGTCACCTCGGTTGTACCATCCTACATTAACATCACCAAGTCACCTCGGTTGTACCAACCTACATTAACATCACCAAGTCACCTCAGTTGTACCATCCTACATTAACATCACCAAGTCACCTCAGTTGTACCATCCTACATTAACATCACTAAGTCACCTCAGTTGTACCATCCTACATTAACATCACAAAGTCACCTCAGTTGTACCATCCTATTTTAACATCACAAAGTCACCTCAGTTGTACCAGCCTACATTAACATCACCAAGTCACCTCAGTTGTACCATCCTACATTAACATCTCAAAGTCACCTCAGTCGCACCATCCTACATTAACATCACCAAGTCACCTCAGTCGTACCATCCTACATTAACATCACCAAGTCACCTCAGTTGTACCATCCTACATTAACATCCCAAGTCACCTCAGTTGTACCAACCTACATTAACATCACAAAGTCATCTCAGTTGTACCATCCTACATTAACATCACCAAGTCACCTCAGTTGTACCATCCTACATTAACATCACCAAGTCACCTCAGTTGTACCATCCTACATTAACATCTCAAAGTCACCTCAGTTGTACCATCCTACATTAACATCTCAAAGTCACCTCAGTTGTACCATCCTACATTAACATCACCAAGTCACCTCGGTTGTACCATCCTACATTAACATCCCCAAGTCACCTCAGTTGTACCATCCTACATTAACATCATCAAGTCACCTCAGTTGTACCATTCTACATTAACATCACCAAGTCACCTCAGTTGTACCATCCTACATTAACATCACCAAGTCACCTCTACAGCACCATCCAAAATTAAGATGATCAAGTCACATTTGCTGTACCATCCAAATTTAACACATCACCAAATCACCTCTATTGCACCATCCAAAATTAAAATCACTAAATCATTAAACATCTATTGTATCATCCAAAAACAACATCACCAAATCAGTTCTTAAGCACCATCCAAAGTTAACATCACCAGGTCACCCTGCAGTAACAACCAAAGTTAATATCACCAGGTCACCTCTGTAGTACCATCCGAAGTTAACATCACCAGGTCACCTCTGTAGTACCATCCAAAGTTAACATCACCAGGTCACCTCTGTAGTACCATCCAAAGTTAACATCCCCAGGTCACTTCTGTAGTGTATTTAAGTGGAATGTTTTCATCCTGGACACTGGGCCTTAGTCTAACACACCATGGACACACGATAAGTTACTAAACATATGCATCGCTAGCACCGTCTGTTGCCGGAGGTCACAGGGTTGACGGAAACCCGTTAACTAGAGATAACAGTTAACAGCCCGTCCAGGGTAAGGCCAACCTGCAACAAGGAGCATTGTGTAATGCCCGTCATAAATGGCCAAGGAGAGGATGGAACCCTCTAAGTGCGATAGTGCAGCCCATTGTGTAAGAACTTGTGTGCACTGAATTCACTAGCCCATCCCCAACTCATGGGTCAAATGTGTTCTTGCCTCGATTCTTCCTCTTGTCTCCTGTTTGTCAATCCCCATGGACGTCAAAGGAGCGTAGCTAGGCGGTCATCGCACCTCTGACTCTCTGTGCAGGTTCCTTGGTGGCGGGGAATGCCAGTTTTCATCACCGCTGCAGACTGTCAGCGTTTCTGACGAGAGAATGATGAACCCGCTGTCCCATAAGCAAGTGTTAAACTACTGGCAGGACGTGATGATCCTGGGACACCAACACACCGAGCTACTCTCTGTGCAGGTTCCTTGGTGGCGGGGAATGCTAGTTTTCATCACCGCCGCAGACTGTGTCAGCGTTTCTGACGAGAGAATGATGAACCCGCTGACCCATAAGCAAGTGTTAAACTACTGGCAGACGTAACGATCCTGGGACACCAACACACCAAGCTACTCTCCTTTGGGGATGAAAAGGAAAGTGCTCATGACACCCCCAATAAATATCATGCCTTGAATATGACAACCCACTTTATACGAACTCGGGCGACGCCTCGGTCATCAAGGCTCGCGCTGTCTTCTGCAACCCGGGGAGGTCAGGGACAAGTATGCTACCGGACCCCAACACAACCTTTCAACTCTCCGCATCCTGCAACTCAACATTTCAGGAATACGTACTAAAACACTGGAGTTGGCGAAGCTACTATCAGATCAAAACATCACGTTGCTCTCATCCAGGAAACAATGCTACCAAGAGAAGCTCATTTCCATATTACAGGCTACACCGCACACCGATGCAAGTGTCGGAAATGTCAAGGGATCATGTCGCTCATTCGGAACGACATACAGGCTGAGGTTTCCCCAGTAGAAACCAATGAAGAAACTGATATCCAAGTAGTGACAGTTTGGACAAACAACCAACCACTAAAAATTATTAATGTATACAACCCACCAAAAAACATGATCAGCCTACCACTCTTTACTAACACTGATCTTTTCAGAACTATCGTAGCAGGAGATATGAATGGCCACTCCCATCTATGGGGCTATAAAGACAGAAACCACACATAACTATCGTAGCAGGAGATATGAATGGCCACTCCCATCTATGGGGCTATAAAGACAGAAACCACACAGGACTGATCATCGAAGAACTCATTAATACAACTACCCTTATATTACTCCAAAACTCCGATTCCCCACCAACACTCCTTCATAGAGCCAGTGGAACCTCAAGTAGACCCGACCTCACTCTGGTGACAGCGGACATCCATCCCAAGTGCTCCCTCAGTGTCCTCGACGACATCGGTAGTGACCACAGACCAATTATAAATTTCCAACAATAAAGAAACCATAAGTAGTTGTCCAGCATTAGTGCCATTCAATTATAAAAAAGCTGACTGGGCAACATTCCGGAACCTAGTAAACCAAGGATTTCAAGAGATAGATATAACAGTTGATATTGACACTGTCTATAATAACATCACCACAGTTGATAATGACACTGTCTATAACAACATCACCACAGCTGATATTGACACTGTCTATAACAACATCACCACAGCTGATATTGACACTGTCTATAACAACATCATCACAGCTGATATTGACACTGTCTATAACAACATCACCACAGCTGATATTGACACTGTCTATAATAACATCACCACAGCTGATATTGACACTGTCTATAACAACATCACCACAGCTGATATTGACACTGTCTATAACAACATCACCACAGCTGATATTGACACTGTCTATAACAACATCACCACAGCTGATATTGACACTGTCTATAACAACATCACCACAGCTGATATTGACACTGTCTATAACAACATCACCACAGCTGATATTGACACTGTCTATAACAACATCACTAAAGCTGATATTGACACTGTCTATAACAACATCACCACAGCTGATATTGACACTGTCTATAACAACATCACCACAGCTGATATTGACACTGTCTATAACAACATCACCAAAGCTGATATTGACACTGTCTATAACAACATCACCACAGCTGATATTGACACTGTCTATAATAACATCACCACAGCTGATATTGACACTGTCTATAACAACATCACCACAGCTGATATTGACACTGTCTATAACAACATCACCACAGCTGATATTGACACTGTCTATAACAACATCACCGCAGCTATTCTACAATCTGCTAAACAATCCATCCCACGAGGACGCCGTAGTAAATTCAAACCGTTCAGGAATGAAGAGCTAGAGTGCATTGTTAAAGAAAGAAAAAGCAAGAAGACTAGTCGAGAAACATCCAACCCCCGCCAACAAAACAAAATTACAACAGATTGACTGCGAAGGTTAAACTACTAAGCGCTACGCTAAACCAAAGAAGGTCACATGGATCAAGAAATGTGAAAACCTGGATTTAAGAAAGGAAGGCAAGCAAGCATGGCGTCTTATTTCTAATCTATCAGAGAAAAAAAGACGCCCGAACATTGTGCCACTAAAGTCGGGTTCGGAAGTAATACCAGCTAGTACACAGACAGCAGAAGCCCTTACCAATTACTTCGCCAGTATCAATAAACAACGAGACAACCAAAGACTAGACTACGCTATCAACAAACAATGAGACAACCAAAGACTAGACTACGCTATCAATAAACAACGAGACAACCAAAGACTAGACTACGCTATCAACAAACAACGAGACAACCAAAGACTAGACTACGCTATCAACAAACAACGAGGCAACCAAAGACTAGACTACGCTATCAACAAACAACGAGACAACCAAAGACTAGACTACGCTATCAATAAACAACGAGACAACCAAAGACTAGACTACGCTATCAATAAACAACGAGACAACCAAAGACTAGACTACGCTATCAACAAACAACGAGACAACCAAAGACTAGACTACGCTATCAACAAACAACGAGACAACCAAAGACTAGACTACGCTATCAATAAACAACGAGACAACCAAAGACTAGACTACGCTATCAACAAACAACGAGGCAACGAAAGACTAGACTACGCTATCAACAAACAACGAGGCAACCAAAGACTAGACTACGCTATCAACAAACAACGAGGCAACCAAAGACTAGACTACGCTATCAACAAACAACGAGACAACCAAAGACTAGACTACGCTATCAACAAACAACGAGGCAACCAAAGACTAGACTACGCTATCAACAAACAACGAGACAACCAAAGACTAGACTACGCTATCAACAAACAACGAGGCAACGAAAGACTAGACTACGCTATCAACAAACAACGAGACAACCAAAGACTAGACTACGCTATCAACAAACAACGAGACAACCAAAGACTAGACTACGCTATCAACAAACAACGAGACAACCAAAGACTAGACTACGCTATCAACAAACAACGAGACAACCAAAGACTAGACTACGCTATCAACAAACAACGAGACAACCAAAGACTAGACTACGCTATCAACAAACAACGAGACAACCAAAGACTAGACTACGCTATTAACAAACTTACCAAAGAAATGGAAAAGCGCCATACAGTAAGCATTGAAGTCTTTGAAAAAGATTTCATCCTCCCAGAGTTAAAAGCTGCCCTTGACAAGTGTAAAAAGGGGAAATCAGCTGGCCCCGATAGACGGACCAACGAACTTATTACCAACCTCTCACTCAAAGAACTTGATGTTATCTTAGAGTTTATCAACATAACGTGGAGAGAGGGTAAGCTGCCGGCTTAGTGGAAGAAAGCAAATGTAACACCTTTACTAAAGAAAGGGAAAGATCCCAATGACCTTAGCAGTTACAGACCAATTTCCTGACCTCTAATCTGGGGAAAATAGCAGAACGAATGGTCAACGAAAGGCTGTACTAGTGGCTTGAGAACACGAAGACACTCAACAATTAGCAAGCAGGCTTCAGAAAGAACAAGCGTACATGGACCAGCGGATAAGACTCACTCAGGAGATAGGTGACTCATTCCAGGAGCAAAAACACGTAATAGCCACATTCATTGACCTGAAACAAGTGTAGGACAGAGCCTGGAGAAAAGGTCTTCTATTTAAATTGCAAAAAATGGGAATAACAGGACGAATGTACAAGTGGATAAAGGGCTTCTCTTGTAATCGAACAATACAAACAACATACAAGGGAACAACGTCCAAACAAAGAACCCTGGAGGAAGGCCTACCTCAAGGATCAGCCCTAAGTTGCACATTGTTCCTTATGTTTATAAATGACATGCCAGAATATATCACATGTCGTAAGACACTTTTTACGGACGACCTCGCCATCTGGGTAAGAGGCAAGAATATTCAAGCCCTTACCCATAACATAAATACGAAACCTCACTACCATTGCTGCTTACTGCCAGTTCTGGAAGTTAGAACCTAGCCCTGAGAAGACAGTCTACAGTATATTTACAATAAGCAACAAAGTAAAAGGGGAAGAAATGGATGTCCGAATGAACGGAGAGAAACTAAAATACGACAAACATCCGAGATACCTGGGAGTTGACATAGACCGTAGGCTATCTCTGAAACAACACACAAACAAGCTGATAGAGAAAACCACAACTAGACTCAGGATCATCAAACACCTCGCCACTTGTGAATTGGGGGGAGGGGCAGACCAACAAAGACTGCGTCAACTCTATACTGGCTACGTGCGGTCAGTAATAGACTATTCACTACCTCTGCAATCTATTGCTAGCAAGACTCTACTCCAAAGCTTAGATAAAATTCAAAATCAAGCCCTGAGATTTATTAGCGGTGCTATGAAATCAACTCCAAATAATGCTAGCGAAATACACAATAACATCGAACCTCTTGGCATTCGAAGAGAACGTGCTGTAGTGGAAAGCTACGAGAGATATTTGCGGACGGAACCAACAGGGCAAAATCGCATTATGGTAGAAAAGTGGCGGAAGAAAACCCGGATTGTGAAATCATCCTTTTTAGACCATGCAACTAACTACAGCTCCAAACATCACCTTCCAGCAGACAGACTTCAAGATATGCCCATCCGCCCTGAAGCACTTTGCCGCCAAATAGTTGTCCCCGGTGTCAGGACTGAGCTCTCCGTCCCCTTAGCAGACATAAATACTCTACCTCCCATACTCAAAGCCATAGCACTGGAAACCATTGACCAGTATCCACGCAATGTCGTCCACGTTTATACTGATGGATCTGCATTCAAGGCCACCATACATGCTGGTTACGGTGCTGTTGTCAAGTATCCCTACTCTCACCCGGACGACTACCCCCAAATTTACGGTCCATGCGGAGAATACTGCTCCAATTACTCTGCAGAAATTATAGCTATAGAGAGAGCACTCAGAAGGATATTTGTAGACTTTGAATGTGACACCATCGCACCGGAAGATATATAATTTTCTCGGATTGTAAATCAGCACTCGAAGCAAATGAAAGTGGACTAACATCTGAGGTTTCCAATATAAGATCTTTATCCAACCAACTCTCTACTACCTATGGCGTGGCTGTAACCCTACAATGGATCCCTGGTCACATCGGCATTGCGGGAAATGAGAGAGCGGATAGGTTGGCTAAACTGGGAACATCCCTACCACAGCTTCCAGTTCAAGTTAGCCTCAAAACATGCAAATTTTGAAAAACAACTACCACGAGGAATGGTTAAATAGGTGGGCTTCAGCTCATTCGGACCACACACAAGTCTACCGATTCACTTTGCATTTTTTATATAGATAAGTACTTGCATGTGCTTTTCTTGTTACATTTGTTGTATTGAATACGATAACGGATTTTGTCATAGCATCGCCGTCTGTGTCGTCTTGCTTTAGTTTTAGATGGGTACAACCATTTTATGTGCGTTTATTTATATATTGTATGCAACTATACTTGCGGCCCTGAATGAATTAATTTTAATGTTTTATATATAATTTATTATCTTATAATTCTATGTCAAAAGAAGTGAGAAAGAGTTCAACGGTGCTATATAGAGCCAATTCTGACCTATGGAAACAAATCATGGACAGTAGATAAACAAATCAAAAGACGATTAGAGGCCACAGAGATTGGATTTCTCATGAGAATATTGAAAATTCCCTAAAAGCTAAAATGACCAATGAGGAAATTCTCAAGGAAGCCAACACAAAAAGGGAGCTCCTAAAAAGTCAGAAAGAAATTAATATACATTTTTCGGGCACTTCATGAGAAGAAAGTTGGAATATTTTGTTATAACTGGAAGAATATAGGGAAAGAGAGGTCACGGACGACAAAGAGAGAAGTTACCAGATAGCTTGGTTTCATGACATGGAAAGCAGTCAACAGAAGCGATGCGATACACTGTGGATAGAAGATTGTGGTAGGATATGATCGCCTACGTCAACCGCATGGCACATATGATGATGATGATGTGATATAAGTGTGTCCTTGTACACAGAAACATAGAAATAAATATTTTGTGAGATTGTCTCTTACCTTGATCATCAAATCCGTGTCCCATCTCGTGCGCCATGATCATTCCAAGTCCGCTATAGTTTATGTAACTGAACGAGAGAGAATCAGAAATAATATGACCGGGTTTGTTTTGTGTATTAGTAGTGGTTCGTTTCCTTATTTAAGTTATCAATAAATTAATAAAAACACACCATCATCAGGTCGCATGTCATTTGTAGAACTTTGCATTCAACACATAACGTCTGAAAGAATTTCTGTCTTTAGCCAGATCTCCCACAGAACTTTGCATTCAACACATAACGTCTGAAAGAATTTCTGTCTTTAGCCAGATCTCCCACAGAACTTTGCATTCAACACATAACGTCTGGAAGAATTTCTGTCTTTAGCCAGATCTCCCACAGAACTTTGCATTCAACACATAACGTCTGGAAGAATTTCTGTCTTTAGCCAGATCTCCCACAGAACTTTGCATTCAACACATAACGTCTGAAAGAATCTCTGTCTTTAGCCCCAGATCTCCCACTTTTTTGTTGTTGTCATGTTACGGTCTCTTTGATGGCTTGAAGGCACCTTCTTCTTCGACTGCCACTGGTGCGTCATCCAGGAACCATGCCTGCCATTTTTTTTTAAATTACCAACCCACTGTGTCTTTTGACGCAGCCATAGTATTTTAATTTCCTCTTTAAAATTGTGCTTATCTGCCAGTTCTTTTTATGTTTACAACAACACTCTATACAATCTTGTGATTCTTACAATCGGCACTTCATAAATGCTTCTCTCCATCGGCACTACTTTTATATGTTTAAACAAAGAGATAGAACGTAATTTGATTTGTCGTTCTTTTGTTGCCATGGAAACAGGGAGGTATTTGTTGAAATCCCCTACTTAGTTCTCATACACATGGGGAGATCGGTAAATGCCGTTGTATGGTACATTGAAGCATAGTAATAGCTTGAGTTTATGATCATGAGTAGCATGACGATAGAGGTGATGACAGTGACCAGGGCATTCATCTTGTTAGATTTGCAAGACTACACCCACACCTGTATTCGATGACCATGATAAGAAAAGTGAGACGAGTTCTGTACGTATGCAATGGGTGGAGTTATTGCAGAAGTAAAAAATACGTAAGGTCACCTTTGTCTACGTCCCAGGACATGCGGGAGTATGAGAAATGAAAGATCGGACAGGTTGGCTGGCTGCGCTATTATTGAGGACGGTCAACCAATGGATCGGGCGGACATCATTAATGCCCTCCAGGAAGTGGGAAGGACATAGGACTTCAACAACCATGAGCCCACGTCACTCCTTCGGATGAAAGAGATGGTAGTTAAGATGGGCACAGCCAGAAACGGGAACTTATTGGCCGTGTAAGAAGACTTATCAACCAACACAGAACTGGAGTCGTCAGTCGCTGGACACTGTGGGACTTGCTGAGGTGGGGATCTGAGCACAAATGGACATGTTTGGAGTGCAATGATGATAACCCGAAAATAACGCTAGAACTATATAGCTTGAGTTATTTGAACTATATCATGGCTATACTGGGGAATACGGTGGCTGTTTGTACACTGACATTGAACTCATTGAGCTGGAATGTGATTGGGTTATGTTTTCTGATAAATATTGGAGGAGCCGTGGTCTCCGTTACCTTGTCTGAATATCGACCCCTGCTATTGGTAAGGATAGGGTTTTATTTTAGAAACCGAGATGGTTATTGGTAAGGATACGGTCTCATGTTAGAAAGCGAGATGGCTGTTGGTAAGGATACGGTCTTGCGTTAATATGCGAGATGGCTATTGGTATGTATACGGTTTTTATGTTAGAAAGCGAGATGGCTGTTGGTAAGGATACGGTCTCATGTTAGAAAGCGAGATGGCTATTGGTATGTATACGGTTTTTATGTTAGAAAGCGAGATTTCTATTTGTGAGGATACCGTTTTATGTTAGAAAGCGATGTGGCTATTGGTAAGGGTATGGTACGTCAATGAAGGGGTGTGATAAGTGTCATGGGTTGTCAATTATGTGTGATAAGTGTCATGACAAGTCAATGGTGATGTGTAATAAGTGTCATGACATGTGAAACGGAGTGATAATTGTCATAATATGTCAATGAAGATTACACCAAGATTCATAGATTACACCAAGGCATTTGACAGGGTAAAACACCAAGAAATAATCAACATTTTGGAAAGCATAAACATAGGCAGCAAAGATCTAAGAATAATAAAGAACATGTACTGGCAACAAACAGCGGTCATAAGAACTGGAAACCAATTGGGAATGTTTCAACAAATAAAACAGGGTGTTAGACAAGGTTGTTTGCTGTCACCAGAATTGTTTATTATTTATAGTGAGATTATTTTAAGATCCATAAGGGGCATGCATGGAATAACAATTGGAGGTCATAATATAAATAATCTAAAATATGCTGATGACACAGTATTAATCGCTAAGAGTGAAAATGTTACAAGAAATGTTGGACATTATAGTGAAAGAAAGTAAAAATAAAGCACTCAGTCTTAATAGCAAAAAGACAGAGGTAATGGTAACAACAAAGAAAAAGACATCACCTCAGTGCAAAATAAAGACAAGTGGAACAATATTGAAACAGGTAAATGAATTTAAATATTTGGGAACTTTGTTAACCTCAGACGGAAGATGTACAAAAGAGGTGAGATGCAGAATTGCTCAGGCAAAAGCAGCTTTCCAAAAAATGAGGAAGATACTATGCAATCCATTTTTGACAATAAAAACAAGAAAAAGAGTTCTTAAATGTTACGTAGAGCCAGTCTTAACATATGGTTGCGAATCATGGACAATAGGACAACAGACAAGAAAATCACTAGAGTCTGTAGAAATGTGGTTTTACAGAAGAATGTTGAGATTACCATGAACAGCTAAGAAGAAAAATGAAGATGTTCTGAGAGAGGTCAAAGCAAAAAGAGAGCTAATTTCCAATATTAGGAAGAAACAATCATCATTGTTTGTCGATGTAATGAGAAGAGAAACACTTGAAAATATTGTAACAACTGGAAAAATTGAGGGACGAAGAGTAAGAGGGAGACAAAGAGAAAAAATATCAGACAGCTTAAGAGAATGGCTTGGCAGAAGGTCATCAACAGAAATGATAAATAGCTGCCGAGATCGAAAGTTGTGGAGAGACATGATCACCTACACCAGTAGGCCCTGTACTTGATGATGATGATGATGTCAATGAACATGTGTGATAAGTGTCATCACATGTCAATGAAAGGGTGTGATAAGTGTCATGATATGTCAATGAAAGGGTGTGATAAGTGTCATGACATGTTCAAAAAATTGAGTGATAAGTGTCATGACATGTCAATGGTGATGTTAGATAAGTGTCATGATATGCCAATGAAAATGTCTAATAAGTGGCGTGGTTTGTCAATGAAGGGCTGTGATAAGTGTAATGTCATGTCAATTATGATGTCCGAAAAGTGCCATGACATGTTAATGAAAGGTTGTGATAAGTGTCATGACATGTCAATGAAAGGGTGTGATAAGTGTCATGACATGTCAATGAACGGATGTTCTAAGTGTCATGACTTGTCAATGAATGGTTGTTCTAAGTGTCATGACATGTCAATGAATGGATGCGCAAAGTGTCATTACATGTTAAAGAAAGGGTGTAATAAGTGTCATGACAAGTCAATGAAAGGGTGTGATAAGTGTCATGACATGTCAATGAAATGGTGTGATAAGTGTCATGACATGTTAATGAAAGGGTGTAATAAGTGTCATGACATGTCAATGAAAGGGTGTAATAAGTGTCATGACATGTCAATGAAAGGCTGTGATAAGTGTCATGACATGTCAATGAAAGGGTGTGATAAGTGCCATGACATGTCAATGAAAGGGTGTAATAAGTGTCATGAAATGTCAATGAAAGGGAGTGATAAGTGTCATGACATTTCAATGAAAGGTGTAATAAGTGTCATGACATGTCAATGAAAGGGTGTAATAAGTGTCATGACATGTTAATGAAAAAGCGTGATAAGTGTCATGTCATTGAATTGAAGTTTTAAGTGTCATAACATGTCAATGAATGGATGTGCTAAGTGTCATGACATGTCAATGAAAGGGTGTGATAAGTGTCATGATATGTCAATGAACATGTGTGATAAGTGTCATGACATGTCAATGAAAGAGTGTGACAAATGTCATGATCTGTCAATGGACATGTGTGATAAGTGTCATGAGATGTCAATGAAAGGGTGTGATAAGTGTCATGACATGTCAATGAAAGGGTGTGATAAGTGTCATGATATGTCAATGAAAGAGTGTGATAAATGTGATGACATGTTATAGAAAGGGTGTAATAAGTGTCATGACATGTCAATGAAAGAGTGTGAAAAGTGTCATGACATGTTCAAGAAATGATGCGATAAATGTCATGACATGTCAATGGGGATGTGTGATAAGTGGCATGATTTTTAAATGAAAGGGTGTAAAACGTGTCATGATATGCCAATAAAGATGTATAATAAGTGTTATGGCCTATCAATGAAGGGGAGTGATAAGTGTCATGTCATGTCAATTATGATGTCTGATAAGTGTTATAACATGTCGATGAATGGATGTGCTGACTGTCATGATTGTCAATGAATGATGTGATAAGTGTCATGACTTGCCAATGAATGGATGTGATAAGTGTCATGACTTGTCAATGAATGGATGTGATAAGTGTCGTGACTTGTCAATGAATGGATGTGATAAGTGAGTGTCGTGACTTGTCAATGAATGGATGTGCTAAGTGTCATGACTTGTCAATAAATGGATGTGATAAGTCTCATGACAAGTCAATGAATGGATGTGCTAAGTGTTATTACATGTTAAAGAAAGGGTGTGATAAGTGTCATGACATTGTCAATGAAAGGGTGTGATAAGTGTAATGAAATGTCAAAGAAAGGGTGTGATAAGGGGCATGATATGTCAATAAACATGTGTGATAAGTGTCATGACATGTTAATGAAAAGGCGTGATAATTGTCATGACATGTCATTGAATGGATGTGCTAAGTGTCATGACATGTCAATGAATGGATGTGCTAAGTGTCATGACAAGTCAATGAATGGATGTGCTAAGTGTCATGACATGTCAATGAAAGGCTGTGATAAGTGTCATGACATGTCAATGAATGGATGTGCTACGTGTCATGACATGTCAATGAATGGATGTGATAAGTGTCATGACATGTCAATGAAAGGCTGTGATAAGTGTCATGACATGTTAATGAATGGATGTGCTAAGTGTCATGACATGTCAATGAAAGGCTGTGATAAGTGTCATGACATGTCAATGAATGGATGTGCTAAGTGTCATGACATGGTAATGAAAAGGCGTGATAAGTGTCATGACATGTCATTGAATGGATGTGCTAAGTGTCATGATATGTCATTGAATGGATGTTCTAAGTGTCATGTCATGTCAATGAAAGGCTGTGATAAGTGTCATAACATGTCAATGAATGGATGTGCTAAGTGTCATGACATATCAATGAATGGATGTACTAAGTGTCATGACATGTCAATGAAAGGCTGTGATAAGTGTCATGATATGTCAATGAAAGGGTGTGATAAGTGTCATGATTTGTCAATGAACATGTGTGATAAGTGCCATGACATATCAATGAAAGGGTGTGATAAATGTCATGATATGTCAATGGACGTGTGTGATAAGTGTCATGACATGTCAATGAAAGGGTGTGACAAGTGTCATGACATGTTAAAGAAATGGTGTGATAAGTGTCATGATATGTTTAATATATTGTGTTATAAGTGTCATAACTTGCCAATGAATGGATGTGCTAGGTGTCATGACATGTCAATGAAAGGGTGTGATAAGTTTTATGATAACTCAATGAAAGGGTGTGATAAGTGTGATGAAATATCAATGAAAGGGTGTGATAAGTGGCTTGATATGTCAATGAAAGAGTGTAATAAGTGCCATGATATGCCAATGAAGATGTCTGATAAGTGACATGTCATGTCATTGAAAAGGCATGATAAATCTCATGACATGTTAGTGAAAAGGCGTGATATGTGCCATGACATGTCATTGGTGATGTTTGATAAGTTGCATGATACGTCAATGAAAGAGTGTAATAAGTGCCATTATATGCCAATGAAGATGTCTGATAAGTGGCGTGGCTTGTCAATGAAGGGATGTGATAAGTGTCATGTCATGTCAATAAAAAGGCATGATAAATGTCATGACATGTTAATGAAAAGGCGTGATATGTGTCATGACATGTCATTGTATGGATGTGCTAAGTGTCATGACTTGCCAATGAATGGATGTGCTAAGTGTCATGACATGCCAATGAATGGATGTGCTAAGTGTCATGACATGCCAATGAAAGGGTGTAATAAGTGTCATGATATGCCATGAAGATGTCTGATAAGTGGTATGGCCTGTCAATGAAGGGGTGTGATAAGTGTCATGTCATGTTAATTATGATGTCTGATAAGTGTCATGACATGTTAATTATGATGTCTGATAAGTGTCATGTCATGTTAATTATGATGTCTGATAAGTGTCATGACATGTCGATGAATTTATGTGCTAAGTGTTATGACATGTCAATGAAAGAATGTGCTAAGTGCCATGACATGTCAATGAATTGATGTTCTAAGTGTCATGACATGTCAGTGCAGATGTTTCATGGGTGTCATATCATATCAATGAAGGGGTGTGATAATCATCATTTCAAGTAAATTAATACTTACTCTTGTGATGTCGCTGTGAAAAAGGGTGCCTTGATAATGCCAGGAAGTACGTCTGAAAGAAATAACATAAAACTGCTTAAAATTCAATAATAATAATACATAATTCCAAATAATGCCAATAGTGTGAAAACAGAATAGTGCATGGGTTCTAAGTACATTACTGGAGGTGTGATCTGGGTATTTCTATTTTTAGGTCACCAGACAAGTATATGGTTGGTTGCGTTCGTCCGATGACTAAAGTATTCTAGAGTATCGTAGTAGACTAGAATATTCCTCTTCATCATCCGCCCTTACAAGGACGTAGTGGACGTGTCTGCGTTGTGTTGTGGTTTGCAGTATAACTGTTATATTTGCGCCTTTCGTCCCAACACATCCGACTTCAGCACAACATTTTTGAGTACCCGGTTGTCTTCCCTCTTCGATCCCTGCACTCTTGGCCAGACTAGACAGGTTAGTCTGTTACTGGAGGCACCACGGAGAGGTGGAGCTGGGTCTGGATTGTTTTGGTTTACCGATCCTGGCGCAAGCCACCAGCTGTGGGTCGCTGACAACTTCCAGCTCTGGTGCTGGTAGGCGCGCCTTCGCCTCCAGACAAGTATATAAGAAGATAAGAAAGGCCTCATTTCAGAAGTTAAGGCGAATAGAGAGTATGCCAGTGCTGATATTTTCAATTACAATGCACATTTTATAGGTGGTGTGGTCGGTATTACATCAGATCGACGTACTTTCCAAGAATAGATTCTGGTCCACAATTTCAGGAGTTGGATCAGCAGCAAAAGCCATGTCGATCCGAAAAAAATGGTCTGACCATACTAACCGTTTAGTCTTTGTGACTTCACCGATTATGTGTATGGTCGATGATTGAGACTTCACCGAGTATGTGTATGGTCGATGAGTGAGACTTCGCCGAGTATGTGCATGGTCGGTGAGTGAGACTTCACCGAGTATGTAAATGGTCGATGAGTGAGACTTCGCCGAGTATGTGTATGGTCGATGAGTGAGACTTCGCGAGTATATGTATGGTCGATGAGTGAGACTTCGCCGAGTATGTGTATGGTCGGTGAGTGAGACTTCGCCGAGTATGTGTATGGACAGTGATTGAGACTTCACAGAGTATGTGTATGGTCAGTGAGTGAGACTTCACTGAGTATGTGTATGGTCGGTGAGTGAGACTTCACTGAGTATGTGTATGGTCGGTGAGTGAGACTTCACTGAGTATGTGTATGGTCGGTGAGTGAGACTTCACTGAGTATGTGTATGGTCCGTGAGTGAGACTTCACTGAGTGTGAGCATGTTTAGTGGCAAGACTATTACAGAAATATCATGTTCAGGTTGGTGTAAATTTTGATCTTTTCAATGTTGGACAACGATTTGCCGTATTTCTTGGATTATTAAATGTTGGACAACAATATTAGGGTAATTCTTGGTCTGTTCAATGTTGGACAACAATATTAGGGTAATTCTTGGTCTGTTCAATGTTGGACAACAATATTAGGGTAATTCTTGGTCTGTTCAATGTTGGACAATTGTTTATATAATTCTTCTTCTATAGTTCGTTCACAAATTCATGCCCGCAGAGTTGATCAATTATCTCGGAAACTGTTTGATGAATTTCTGTAATTCTTTTTCGTGAAATCTTATTTTTTTCACCGACCTTCAGATTTTATAACATTTAAGTTCAAAGGTAGTCTGAATTTTGCACAAATTTTTTTTTTCTTTTAAATATTGTTTTAGGAAAATGTCAAACTGCGTGCTCTAAACATTAGACTTTACTGTAAATTATGTTAATTTTCTAACAATGCAAGCAAAAGGCGTATCCGTATTACATTGAATATAGCAACATTTTTCATTTCATTTTATATCTTCACCTTAGAGATAGGTAAACTTTGACCAAAGCATCAAATACACATTCGCCAAATAGCAGGCGTGTCATCAACAAAATATATGGAACAACCAGAACAGCAAACACACATAGTCAGCAAATAGTAAGAGTGTCATCAACAAAATATATGGAACAACCAGAACATCAAACACACATAGTCAGCAAATAGTAAGAGTGTCATCAACAAAATTGTACACATGTCTTACATATGTTATTCCGAATCAGAAGTCTCTAAGAGGTTAACAATTGTTATCGGTTGGACAAACTGCAATCCATCTCGTTGCCAGTATTGTTCCTCTTCTCTGAGCACATGGTCGTCACATTTTCTCCAGTATTGTTCCTCTTCTCTGAGCACATGGTCGTCACATTTTCTCCAGTATTGTTCCTCTTCTCTGAGCACATGGTCGTCACATTTTCTCCAGTATTGTTCCTCTTCTCTGAGCACATGGTCGTCACATTTTCTCCAGTATTGTTCCTCTTCTCTGAGCACATGGTCGTCACATTTTCTCCAGTATTGTTCCTCTTCTCTGAGCACATGATCGTCACATTTTCTCCAGTATTGTTCCTCTTCTCTGAGCACATGGTCGTCACATTTTCTCCAGTATTGTTCCTCTTCTCTGAGCACATGGTCGCCACATTTTCTCCAGTATTGTTCCTCTTCTCTGAGCACATGGTCGTCACATTTTCTCCGGTATTCAATGTCTATCGTTGAGAGGGCATCACGCGTCAATTCTTTAACATCACAAATTTTAAACGTCGTGTCCTGCGCAGTAACTTGCCTTTGACTTTAGCCCACACAGGTTCTGTTGGATTGAGGTGCGAATGATAAGGTGGGAGGGGAAGAGATGTGTGGCCATACTTTGCAATTATTTTATCAGTTTGATATAACTTTGTCTTCTAAGTTTGTTTCACAAGATGCACAACTCTGGTTTTAAATGGGTGTTTTGAAAGGAAACACTTTTCTAAGCCATGTGATGATTTGATCTTTTGTGCTTGACGAATTAGGAACTTTGTCCTCCAGTGCTACCGCATTATGATAGGATGCATTGTCCATTACAAGACATGAAGGTCTATCCAGAATGGGGAGTAGAGTGTTCTCTATCCAGTCTCTGAAAATTCGTCCATTCATTTCAGTGTGGTAGTCCCTATTGTCTGTAGACTTTGATTGAAAAATAAGTTGTGTGTCATTAACAAGACCATTCTTTCTACTGCCAGCATGTACCAATATAATGCGTTGTCCTTTGCTGCTGGGAATGCTTCTTTTATTTTCTCTGTCAACTGATTGCCACTCTTTCTCATATGTATGATGAGCATTGACCCACGTTTCATCCAAATATTCTATATCGTAGCCTTCCATTCGTCGCTCACGGATCTGCCTCAGGTATTTGCTTCGGGCAGCTATCAGGTGTGGTTTTTCACAAACAATATTTCTACCACAAGCAGATTTTCGAAAAGTGAAACCAACGCCTCTTACGATCTTCCAAAGAGTCGTTTTTGAGATTTCAATATCACATTCTAATTGCAGTCGAACTTTAAGTTTACGCAGTGTAACAAGTTGATTCAATTCAAACATTTTCAAAATTTCACGTCTAATAACATCTTTGTCAAAATTATCAACTTTCATTTTTCTCCCTTGCTTGATTGTCGCCTCTCCAGAGTCAAATTTCTGTCCTATCTATTGATTGAAAGACTTTCTATCTATATTTAGAGCTGCCCATGTTCTGTTTTCTGTTTTTTTTTTTTAATATCGTAATATAACCGACCCCTTTTAGATTCCTTGCAAAAGTGCCTGTATAGTGTGTACAATAACACAGTTACCTTTTACATAGTGATAAATTTACACTTTAAACTCTTCATGGTTTTAAAAATCAAGTAGTCACTTCACAACAGCTTACAAATGATCACACACACACAGGAATATTCATTAATAGTAAATATTTTGTCAAAATATGCCGCTGGACCAATTTAACAAGAAACCGGAAATGAAATTACCATGTCTTACAAGTTAAGAGTGCTAAACGGTGCTAAGATTGTGTGGTGTGCACGTGAAATTTGCCTTTTTAATTGGTGAGCTGATTACAACAAATGTGGGTATTGTAAAATCCTAAAATTTAAGACAAGCAAAAAAATCATATTTTTATATACCTCAAATAAGCAGAAATCTTTCCTAAATGCATGACTGCAGGGCAAAAAATCAGACTGAAGTTCAGTGAAAAAATAAGACTTCACGAAAAAGAATTACAGAAATTCGTCAAACAGTTTCCGAGGTAATTAATCAACTCTGTGGGCACGAAGTTCTGAACAAACTATAGTCAATGTTGATGTGAGTGTCATTTATAAATACATCATCATCATCTAGTGACATCGCCCATAAAGTGCGAAAAGCCTGTGACACATTTTGATCAAACCAGAAAACTAATTCTTGAAATGGCGAGTTAAACCACACCCTTCTACAAAGAAAGACCATAACGTTAAAGGGAAACCCAGGAAAACCCCCAAAGAGCATGACGTTTTCAGCTTAGCGAGCATAGACGGTTGTGAAACGAGCGACGTCAATAGCCTATAGCTGTCATGTCTGAAAACTTCACGCTGATCTATCTTTTGACTTTCTCACTTGCCGGTTGATGTTCAACAAATGTAAAAATTATTTAATACAAATATGCGTTTAAACTTTTAATTGATTGAGGATGATGATGATGAGGAGCAGGAGATTGAGGATGATAATTATGAGGAGGAGAAGATTGAGGATGATAATGATGATGAGGAGATTGAGGATGATAATGATGAGGTGGATATTGAGGAGAGGATGATAATGATGATGATGAGGAGGAGGAGATTGAGGATGATAATGTTGATGAGGAGATTGAGGATAATAATGATGATGAGGAGACTGAGGATGATAATGATGATGAGGAGGATATTGAGGATGATAATGATGAGGAGGATATTGAGGATGATAATAATGATGAGGAGATTGAGGATGATAATGATGATGAGGAGATTGAGGATGATAATGATGAGGAGGATATTGAGGATGATAATGATGATGAGGAGATTGAGGATGATAATGATGAGGAGGAGGAGATTGAGGATGATAATGATGATGAGGAGATTGAGGATAATAATGATGATGAGGAGATTGAGGATAATAATGATGATGAGGAGATTAAGGATGAAAATGATGATGAGGAGATTAAGGGTAATAATGATGATGAGGAGATTGAGGATAATAATGATGATGAGGAGATTGAGGATGAAAATGATGATGAGGAGATTAAGGGTAATAATGATGATGAGGTGATTAAGGATAATAATGATGATGAGGAGATTGATGATAATAATGATGATGATGTGATTGAGGATGATAATGATGATGAGGAGGAGATTGAGGATGATAATAATGATGAGGAGATTGAGGATAATAATGATGATGAAGAGATTGAGGATAATAATGATGATGAGGAGATTAAGGATGAAAATGATGATGAGGAGATTAAGGATAATAATGATGATGAGGTGATTGAGGATGATAATGATGATGAGGAGGAGGAGATTGAGGATGATGATGATGTTGATGAGGAGGAGGATGATGAGAAGGAGAGTGAGGATGATAATGATGAGGAGGAGTTTGAGAAATATAATGATGATGAGGAGAATACAGATGATGATGAGAAGGAGAAGATTGAGGTTGATGAGGAGATTGAGGATAATAATGATGATGAGAAGATTCTGAATAAATGATTCAGTGCGTGCGATAAAGAAGCGTGAATGACAGATTAACTCAATAATTAACTCACATATTTTGTTTCCATTCGCCAAGTACAATGCGTTCACGTCATAGGCAGCAATATTATTCCTGAATTAGCACACACAAAATATACACGTCATCAGTTCAGTGACTTAAACCTTCATCATCATCAAGTACCATACCGGTTGACATAGGCGATCATGTCCATCCACAAATCTCCATCCAAAGTACGTCGTATCAATTCTGTTGTTGACTGTTTTCCATGCCGCGACACCAAGCTATCTAGTATCTTCTCTCTTTTTCATCTGTGATCTCTCTCTCCATGTATTTTGCCAGTTATAGCCAAATATTCCAACTTTCGTTTTCTCATGACATGCCCAACAAAAGTTGATTGTTTTATTCTGATATTTTTTAGCAGCTCCCGTTTTGCGTTGGCCTCTTTGAGAATTTCCTTATTGTTTATTTTAGCTTTCCATTGCTCCCAACATTCTTCTGAGAGATCCCATCTGTGTAGCCTCTAATCGTCTTTATATTTCTTTGTCTGCTGTCCATGATTCACTTCCATATGTCAGAATTGGCTCTATATAGCACCGCTGAAATCTCTTTCTCACTTCTATTGACATAGACATTGTTTCACAAGATGTTTCTGAGATCCTCTTTTGGCCTGAACTATTCT
Organism: Megaustenia siamemsis; assembly: GCA_032433765.1. Classification (NCBI taxonomy): domain Eukaryota; kingdom Metazoa; phylum Mollusca; class Gastropoda; order Stylommatophora; family Ariophantidae; genus Megaustenia; species Megaustenia siamemsis. The sequence continues at coordinate 69,513,579 of JAVIAB010000088.1, read as the reverse complement.
GCTCATTATTTCTGTGGTGCATCTTCTGCCTGTTATTATTGTGGTCAAGTATTTCAGGCTCTGCCCTTGTTTCAGATTTGTTCCGTTTATTTTTATGTTGTATGATGGTGGGTGTTTCTTCAATATTACCATTACTTCTGTTTTCTTACTGTTTTAACTTTAGAGAAATTAATTGAGATCCTTCTTTCTTCTTCTTCTTTCTTCTTCTTCTTTCTTCTTCTTCTTTCTTCTTCTTCTTTCTTCTTCTTCTTCTTCTTCTTCTTTCTTCTTCTTCTTTCTTCTTTCTTCTTCTTCTTCTTCTTCTTTCTTCTTCTTCTTTCTTCTTCTTCTTTCTTCTTCTTCTTTCTTCACCTCCTATTGTATATGATCGGTTGTCGAGGAATTTAGAAAGTTCTGGTTCACGCCCTTTTGGTGGCTTCACTCTTTGTCTGTTGTATCGCTGTTTTGATGTTTTTTTGTCCATCTTGATGTGAGTCTGCCTCTTGCTCTTCTCTTTTCTCCACTTTTAATATATGCTTTGTATGTTAGAAAAGTCTTAACATATGGATGTGAATCGTGGACAATAGGACAACAGACAAGAAAATCACTGGAGGCTGTAGAAATGTGGTTTTACAGAAGAATGTTGAGAGTACCATGAACAGCTAAGAAGAGTAATGAAAACGTTCTGAAAGAGGCCAAAGCAAAAAGAGAGCTAATTTCCAATATTAGGAAGAAACAATCATCATTTTTTGGCCATGTAATGAGAAGAGAACAACTGGAATATATTGTAACAACTGGGAAAATTGAGGGACGAAGAGATAGAGGGAAGCAAAGAGAAAAGATACCAAACAGCTTAAGAGAATGGCTTAGCAGAAGGTCAACAACAGAAATGATAAATAACTGTCTTGATCGAAAGTTGTGGAGAGACATGATCACCTACGCCAGCAGGCCCGGTACTTGATGATGGTGATGATATATGAAATTACACGGCATTTTTTTCTAGATAGATAAACCAGTTTATTTGTTGTTTCTATATGTAGCTTCAGTTTCGTTCCTTGCCTACTCTTTCTCTTATAATATATTTCTGATTGGGAGACGCGATGGCTCAGTGGTTAGTGAACTGGACTACAAAGGACAAGAGGTAGGGTTCGATCCCAATCGACAGCTTCCGGTTCACCCAGCCTTAAATGGGTGCCGGATTTTTTTCTGGGAAAGTAAAGCGGCACTGGCATAATACCAACCACACTACCCCAAAAATCATGTGCCAAAGATCTGTACAAATTATGATCACTAACACTATATTCCCTAAACGCCATTTGGCGTAACGGGGTTCTTTACTATTTTTTTTTTTTTACTATATTTCCAATTGTGTCTTTTCTGGTCACTCCAAGCGTTTTTCTCAGACATCTCATCTCTGTGGTGACAAAGTTTTCTGTTCTTCTTTAGACGTAAGTGACCATGTTTGAGATCAGCTTTTCTAAAACTCTTCTTCAAAGAGATAGCAGGTCTTTGTTTCCTTCGAAGCTGAGTTACACTTATGTTTACTTTTACTCTTTTGTTTCCATCACTTTGCCTTTGTTGGCTTCCAGCGTAAAGATCGCTCTGCTTAATGATAATAGTAGTAGTATACTCGTATGCTCTGCTTCTTGCTCATAATGATGGAGATAAATACAGATGTCAAATATGTAAAATATGAAATGTTAAGCAGGGTCGACAGTAGAGGTGCAGAGAACATGTAAAATAAACATGAAATTATATCTAGCAACTAAACTAGAGGAAAATAATAATGAGGAGGAGATTGAGGATAATAATAACAATGAGAATATTGGGGGTAATAATGAGGAGGAGATTGAGGATAATAATAACAATGAGAATATTGGGGGTAATAATGAGGAGGAGATTGAGGATAATAATAACAATGAGAATATTGGGGGTAATAATGAGGATGAGATTGAGGATAATAATAGCAATGAGAATATTGGGGGTAATAATGAGGAGGAGATTGAGGATAATAATAGCAATGAGAATATTGGGGGTAATAATGAGGAGGAGATTGAGGATAATAATAGCAATGAGAATATTGGGGGTAATAATGAGGAGGAAATTGAGGATAATAATAACAATGAGAATATTGGGGGTAATAATGAGGCGGAGATTGAGGATAATAATAACTATGAGAATATTGGGGGTAATAATGAGGAGGGGATTGAGGATAATAATAGCAATGAGAATATTGGGGGTAATAATGAGGAGGAGATTGAGGATAATAATAACAATGAGAATATTGGGGGTATAATGAGGAGGAGATTGAGGATAATAATAACAATGAGAATATTGGGGGTAATAATGAGGAGGAGATTGAGGATAATAATAGCAATGAGAATATTGGGGGTAATAATAAGGAGGAGGATAATGAGGGGAAAAATATGAAGAGGAGAATGAGGAAAAAGTGATGAGAAAAATGATGAGGAGAAGATTGAGGATAACAATGATGAGGAGGAAATTGACGGTAGTAATAATGATGAGGTGATTAATTATAATATTGAGGAGGATGAGATACAGAATAACGCTGATGATGAGACGATTAAGGATAATAATGATGATGAAGAGATTCAGGATAATGCAGATGATAAGGAAATTGGGGATAATAATGATGAGGATGAGATTTAGGATGATAATGGTGATAGGTGAGTCTGAGGAAGATAATGTTTTTTTATATCACATTATACGCTGTCTTTGACATCCGTTCTTTTACAACACTCCCCACCCCAACACACAAACATACACACACGTAGAAATTTAATGGAAAGCAGTTTGAGTTGTCATAAACAAACAATCTTCAATAACTGACACGATATACGAAACAATCATCATTCACTGACATTTCGTGATTACAATCATAACGGTCTTACACGTGAAAGTCGCAGAACTTTCAGATACATACCCTTTAATCCGATATGGGAACACAGATGAACGTATCCCTGGTGAGCTAGGGGAGATGAAAGCACTGTCGATAAATAACATTAATATGTTAATGGTTAGTTCAATCTATAACTAAGAATAGCAAAATTGTATATCTTCTCAACGTACTTGTATGGTGCACAGACGTGAATATTAGACAAGAAAACTGAACAGAAAATTGAAGCCTTTGAAATGTGGATTTATAGAAGAATATGAAAAATTGGATGGAAAGAAAAGAAAACAAACGATGAAGTCTTAAGACAAAAATGAAAAGAGAACTACTAAATACAATTCAAACGATACAAATGTGATTTGTGGGCCATGTTAAAAGACACAACAGCCTCCTAAAAGTAATCTTGGAGGGGAAAATACAAGGTAAAACAGGCAGAGGCAGACCAAGACTAACATGGACGAGTAATATCAGAAGATAGACAAGTCAGCCTATGACAACCTGCACTATCAAAGCAAGAGATAGAATGGAATGACGCTACATGGTAGCCACACCTTGATGCGGAGATGGTACTCAATAATGTCAATGAATGGTGAGTTATAGTGTAGTGATTTATAGAACATAAAACTGTGGATAAATACGAAGTTAGTGTGAATTTGTAATAGTGTATCTGATGAAGGCTTTGCTGAAACGTTGTGTGTCTCGCCTTACTACTAGTATAGCTACCTGAATCGAGGGGTGTTATAAGTGTCATGATATGTCAATGACGATGTGTGATAAGTGTAAGTGTCATGATATGCCAATGAAGATGTATGATTGATAAGTGTCATGGCTTGTCAATGAAGGGTGTGATAAGTGTCATGTCATGTCAATTATGATGTGTGATAAGCGTCATGACATGTCAACGAGAGGGTGTTGAAATGTGAATTTATAGAACATAAAACTGTGGATACATACGAAGTTAGCGTGAATTTGTAATAGTGTATCCGATAAAGGCTTTTGCTGAAACGTTGTGTGTCTCGCCTTATTACTAGTGTAGCTGCCTGAAACAAGTTTGTGTTTATTTTACATGTTCGTTGTAGCTGCACTCGCATAACATTTAATATTTTAAAATAATATTTGTGCTTTATCTCAATTGAATAAAGATGTGTTGATTGATGCAAGGTTAATGTGAATTTGTAACTGAATAAAGAAGTGTTGATTGATGCAAGGTTAATGTGAATTTGTAACTGAATAAAGAAGTGTTGATTGATGCAAGGTTAATGTGAATTTGTAACTGAATAAAGAAGTGTTCATACATGTCTAACAAGGGAATAACTCTACAAACAAAACAGTTGCACTCTATACTACAATCATCATCCCAACGCGGTGATACAAATACCAATCGTGGAACCTATATGCAATAACAGTGAGAAAAATAACCACTATGGAGATTAAATGTGTTAGACGAATGAGACAGGAAACAACCTGAGAGATAAGATCAGAAATGAAGAACTGAGAGAAAAAAAGCTACGAATAATTCCCACCATAGAATACACTAAGAAACAAAAAATAAAATGATTGGACACCTGATAAGGCAGAAAAATAAAAAAAAATACACAACGAGCTTTTAATAAACATTGCGAGAACACCAGATTCAAGGGCCGACCACGAAAAAATGGATTGATTGAATATTAGAAACACTAGGAAACATAACAGCAGCAGAAGCGAACAGATGAGTAAAATGTCGAAAATTATATCTCTCCTCAACGCTTTTAGGCAAATGAGGAAGGAAAGAAGAGGAAGAAGTTACCATATTCCCTCGTTCACCAAGCAAGGCAGGAAGGGAACCTGTACATTACTTAGAAGCCATACACAACACCAACACAATTGATGAATCCTGACAGTATAGGAACTACAGAGTTGTACTTACCTGTCAATGGCTCCGGGTTTCCACAACCGTTTACGCGCTTCCACGTTTTTGTCGAGCTGTTCTTTCAACGTTCCCCTTCCAATGTCGTTGTCTTTGTCATCGTTGTCGCCTTTATCCACAGCGTTAAGCTGATGTAAAATAGATAACATCAAGTTAGATTGATTATTTTATCTGACATAATCTTGATGTGATCTTGATCCTTCCAGCGTCGTTAGACGCTGTAAACGGCTCGAAGTGTGTTATTTGTATTCCATTTCTATTCCTGGTGAGATTTTCCATCTGATTCAATGAGTCTATACCAGCCAACTTTGCTTCTCTTATAAGTGTTCTTTTCAGTGACTCTTTAGGTCTTCCTCTTTTTCTGTATGCTGATCTTTCCAATAGGAGAGCATGTTTTAGAAAACTCTTGTTGTCTCTTCTCAACACATGCCCGACATATGTTAATCTTCTTTTTCTAAATGTAGATGAGATCGGTAGTTGCATGTTCATTTCTCTTATAACATAACTGATCATTGTTTATTCTATTAACGTAACGGGTAACTGTTTAGATGCAGCTGTAACATGCAACAAAGCGTGTGAACACATCGACCACTATCACAACTGTAACATGCAACAAAGTGTGTGAACACATCGACTACTATCACAACTGTAACATGCAACAAAGTGTGTGAACACATCGACTACTATCACAACTGTAACATGTAACAAAGTGTGTGAACACATCGACTACTATCACAACTGTAACATGCAACAAAGTGTGTGAACACATCGACTACTATCACAACTGTAACATGCAACAAAGCGTGTGAACACATCGACTACTATCACAACTGATGTCTGAAAAAGAAAAATAACACTACAGGCACTCTACAACACAATCGTCATCCCAACTTTGTGCTAGCAATGGCAAACCTGGACCCTAGATACAAGAATAATCGGAAAAATACCCACTACCAAAATAAAATATGTTAGGCGTATGATGTGAAACAACATTAGAGATACAATCAGAAATAAAGAACAAAGAAAAATGCTAGGAATAATTCTCGTCTTTGGGAACATAAATATACAACAGGTGAAATGCTTTTATCACCTGATAAGAGAGAAATACAAAAAACACAATAAAACGAGCCTTCAATAAACGTTATGTGAACACCAGACTCAAGGGTCAACCACGAAAAATATGGATTAATGGAATATTAGAAACACTAAGAAACTTAACAGCAGGAAAGACCAACAGAAAGGCAACAGATAGTAAATTATATCTCCCCTCGACGTTGAAAGGTAAATGAAGGAAAAAAGTAGATAACTGTTTATATTATTATTACAGTCAAGAATTGTTTATTTCATTAAAATATGTTATATTGTTTAGGTAATTAATCAGTAATCGATCAGTTTTTATTTAAATATCATGGATAATTATTAATTTAATTAAAACAAGCATTCTCAATTTATGTAATTTAAATAACTGATCTATGTGGTTTAAACAGCTGATGGTTTGCTCTAGGATCCGTGAACAAGAACCATCCATGCCCTGCTCCACCTCTCCGTGGTGCCTCTAGTAACAGACTAACCTGTCTAGTCTGGCCAAGCGATTAGGGATCGAAGAGGGAAGACAACACGGTACTCAAAAGTGTCGTGCTGACGTCGGATGTGTTGGGCCGAAAGGCGCAAATATCAAAGTCATACTGCAAACCACAACACAACGCAGACACGCCCACTTAACGTCCTTATAAGGGCGGATGATGAAGAGGTACACTCCTTTAGTCATCGCGCGAACGCAAGCAAATAACTGATCAGTGTTTATGTAATTAACATAACTGATAAATGCTTCTGTAATTAACATGACTGATAAATGTTTCTGTAATTAACATGACTGATAAATGTTTCTGTAATTAACATGACTGATAAATGTTTCTGTAATTAACATAACTGATAAATGTTTCTGTAATTAACATGACTGATAAATGTTTCTGTAATTAACATAACTGATAAATGTTTCTGTAATTAACATAACTTATAAGTGTTTATGTAATTAACATAACTGATAAATGTTTCTGTAATTAACATGACTGATAAATGTTTCTGTAATTAACATAACTGATAAATGTTTCTGTAATTAACATAACTTATAAGTGTTTATGTAATTAACATAACTGATAAGTGTTCAATCAATTATCATAATTGATTTTTAAAATAGACTTCAACCATGTTGAACTATGTAGTTTGTGTCTTATGCAGAGATCGTCAAGAAACTATAAATTACCTCTAACTGAATGACTTAGGTCACATGTTAATATCAAAACTATAGCACTGTAATTACTGTAGAAGTAGACGCATATTTACAACACTTGGGAAAAAAAATCACAAATAATCAACAGAAAAACAAAATACAATAGCCAACCCGAATCAGTATAGAACCCGTATTCAACGTTCGATCCTACTTCGGGGAATTATCGGGTGGAATCATCCAAATTAAAACTCATCTCATTGAAGGATCCAAACAAAGAAAGACAGCCCCAGTCTCCATCATAGCAGCCACCGAACACTCCAAAAGAGATACGACCCACAGGCACCGAAAGTAAAACGCATGGCTTCATTGTTCATCATTATCAATTGGAATATCGAAACACGATCCGGATGAAACACACAGCTCACGGTGTGCACAGAGCAATGAACTCAGTAGCTCCAGCAACAAGCCGGACTTGGAATATGAGGAAACTGCAACAAGGAACACTTTTCAGACTGAGCATCAATGGCTCCTGTCACCTATCAGCCATATTGACCGGAGGTCCGCATAAACTTTCTTCTTCATCATCTCAGAACCTTGGGGATCGGCATGACACCACTGACAGACTTTGTGAACCTTCTCCATTTCTCTTTACCTTCAGTCATTCTCTGGGACTCTGCAAAGTAGATCCTGTTCATTCTTTGATATTATCTTCCCATCTCCTACTCTACCTACGCCTCCTACTCCCTTCTTTCACTTCTCCTCCCTTTCACTTCTCCCTCCTTTCACTTCTCCTCCCTTTCACTTCTCCCTCCTTTCACTTCTCCCTTCTTTCACTTCTCCTCCCTTTCACTTCTCCCTCCTTTCACTTCTCCTCCCTTTCACTTCTCCCTCCTTTCACTTCTCCCTTCTTTCACTTCTCCTCCCTTTCACTTCTCCCTCCTTTCACTTCTCCCTTCTTTCACTTCTCCTTGCATAGTGGTCTTTGCATTGCCATCCGATCGAGAGAGGTGACCAATCCAGTTCAAATAATGATAACACTAATGGTTATATCTACAGCTCATTCCCATCGACTCCGATGAACAAATCAGCAATATCAAGTGCCTGCTCACTGGAGAACATTGCTCTTTTGATCATCAGTTGCATTGTTTCTCGTTGCTAAAGAGCAAAGGCATCAAGATGTATAGAAATGTAGAGCTGCTGTAAAGTTGATGATAGTTATACAAATTTTAATAAAAGGGAAAACGTGGAATGGTAACAGCTTTTTAATTTTTGAACCCTTTCAATTCACTGTATTTCACACCTGTGTCCCGCCCTGTCAGCCGGCCATATGAGTTTCAGTCCAGTTGATGCCTGACCAAGCTCCGGACCACACAGAAGTAGCTTACTTCCCTTTGTTAAGTCTAGTATATTATCGCCATGTAGTTAGATTTTATAATAATCGAATAACAAAGTAAGCCCTCATGTGGGAGACACCAGGTAAGAGGAAAAGAGGCCAACTCAGTGAGACACTAAGAAGAACATTGATCAGAGAGGCAAGAGCAGCAGGAATCGGATCCCTCAATGAGATAGAGCTGCTTGCACAGAACAGAGACAAATGGCGAGATTTAATAAAATATCTTTAGAAGGATTGAAAACTGCTAGAATAAAAATTTAGGTAAGAGAAAGTGTATCTGGGTCTATATCCTATGGGTCGGCTACGGATCGAAAGGTCAATAGATAGATAGATAAATTTCTGTGTATTTGGTTATGGAAGGCCCTGGTATCACTACAAACAAATTAAAATCCATAATTGCTCAACCGCCCATGCCAGCGTAATCATCCGAATTAATATCTCATCTCCCAAACAAAGAAGGGTAACTGTAGTCCCCATCGTAGCAGTCTCAGCACACACCCAAAAGACATTTCTGTGTATATCATTTTAGATGTTTGTGTTGTTTGTTGTTCTCGTTAATCTGCATTGTCCAAATCAGTGAATACAGTCTGTATAAAGCTCTCATTTTCTTGGTCACGTTAACCTTTAGGGCCGCCCTCTTCCCCGACCTTTTAGAAATAATCTTCTATTAATCTTCTATTAATCTTCTATTAATCTTCTTTCAAAGTCATAATGTTGTTTTATTATCTTCTTCTTAACATATGGATGTAAATCATGGATTGACAAGAATTTCACTGAAGGCTGTAAAATTGTGGTTTTGCAGAAGAATATTGAGAATACCATGAATAGTTAAGAAGATTAATAAACGCGAAAGAGGCCAAAGCAAAAGGAGAGCTAATATCCAATATTAGGAAAAAACAATCATCATTTTTTGGTCATATAGTGAGAAGGAATACCTGAAATATATTATGACAACTGGGAAAATTAACGGACAAAAAGACAGAATGAAACAATGAGAAAAGATACCAAACAGCTTAAGGGAATTGCTTGGCAGAAGGTCAACAACAGAAATGATAAATAATTGTCGATATCGAGAGTTGTGGAGAGACATGATCACCTACGCCAGCAGGCATGGCACTTGATGATGATGATCTTCTTCTTTGTTCTAGTACACCAGTTACGTGGCCGTGAATGCGTTGTGCGTTGTGTCGTTAGTCAAGTTAACATCGCTGAGAGATGTATCTCCCTGATAGCGCATATGTTTGTAAATCATGGACAATCTCGTAAACAGCAAGGAAGAAATCAATTCATTCAAAACAAAATGCTACAGAAAAATAATTACGATACTTTGGATAATGAAAAAGAGTAATGAAGAATATTAAACGATTCAAACATTAAAAAGAACTGGCTTATAAACACCATTCTAAAGAGGAAATTCAAATACTTGGCCACGTCAAAAGACACAGTGGGCTGGAAAGAACAATAATGGAAGGTATGGTTCCTGGGTGACGTCAGGGGCAGATTTAGAACGTCGTTTTAAGACATCAAAGAGATCTTGAACATGACAACAGAAACAAGGGAAGATATGGCTAGAGACCGATTCTCTCAAAATGTATAGGACATATGACCTGATGATGATGATGATGATGATAGTGATAATGACGATGATAATGATGGTGATGATGATGATGGTGATAATGATGGTGATGATGATGGTGTTGATAATGATGATGATGATGATGGTGATAATGATGGTGATGATACAAGTGAAATGAGACCTTACTGCCAACCATTTCTCCATCTCCATGAACTAAGCACGGCAAGTACTTACTGATTTGACTTTCGATTCTTGGTATTCATAACTGGCAGACTTAAAGTTAACTATCATAGCCATCAACTGAAATAATAGAATTGTAACAGTCAATTATATCTCACAGCGGTTGTTTTTTTTTTTTTCTCAGAGTTGTATTTTAGTTCTAATCTTGGATGTTTTCTGTATTTATGGATGAAGATGTTCTGAGACTAGTACATGCCTCTCATTCTTAAAATTGATATGTTATCGGAGTGGTTTCAATTTGCGACATCTGACACAAACATAGCTACACAAAAATTGTTCTTCTAACTTTCAGCTCCATGTGGAGCATAGGTCTTCAACAAACACGCTCAACTCACTGTGGAGCATAGGTCTTCAACAAACATTTCCAGCTCCCTGTGGAGCATAGGTCTTCAACAAACATGCTCAACTCACTGTGGAGCATAGGTCTTCATCAAACATTTTGAGCTCCCTGTGGAGCATAGGTCTTCGACAAACACGTTCAACTCACTGTGGAGCATAGGTCTTCAACAAACATTTTGAGCTCCCTGTGGAGCATAGGTCTTCGACAAACATTTCCAGCTCCCTGTGGAGCATAGGTCTTCAACAAACATGCTCAACTCACTGTGGAGCATAGGTCTTCAACAAACATTTTGAGCTCCCTGTGGAGCATAGGTCTTCGACAAACACGTTCAACTCACTGTGGAGCATAGGTCTTCAACAAACACGCTCAACTGACTGTGAAGCATGGGTCTTCAACAAACACTTTCAGCTCCTTGTGGAGCATGGGTCTTCAACAAATCGTTCAACTCACTGTGGAGCACAGGTCTTCAACAAACACTTTTCAAGCCGTTCTGTTTCTTGTCATTCTCTTTAAAACATTCCATGTCTTCCCTATCATCTTCATCTCTGCTTTCATCTGTCTTCTCCAAGATTATTTTGGTCTTCCTCTTTGACTTTTTCTTTGGGAATTTCAAAAAGGGCCTGTCGTGTAATACTCTCGTTTAAATCACATAGTGTATGTCCTATCCAGCACCATCGTCTATGTTGTATCTCTTTATCCACTGGTATTTGACTGGTACTTTCCCACATTTCTAAGTTAGTGATTTTATCCTGCCATTCCCATCCTTGTATTCTGCACAAGCATCCATTAATGAAGGTCTGATTCTCCCTGATTGCTATTCTTGTTGCTCTCTATGTTTCACAGCCATATAATAGTACTGATTTACCATTGGACACAAATTGTTACTTAAAGTTAATATTTATGAATGAATGATACTTTAGTCATTAATACTAGTGGCAATCAAATCAAAGATATGCAGTTTTGAGAGTTTCGAGTGATGCCATTTTCAATCTTTAACTACAACAGTTTTGACATGTTCAGTTACAGTTTTCTTTTTTCTACTTTGTATATAAACCATTAGAATTAATTATGTGTATTTGATATTCACTGAAAGATAACATTAGCAAATTAATTAAATTACCGGTGATATACAACTGTGATCTTCATCGTTCTTATTCTATGTTCGTCTGAATATTTATCGTCATTTATCTCTAAAGGACTTTGAGCACTAAACTGTGACATCGTTTCTTTTGGCCTTTTTATAAGACAGTCAAAAACTTTCAGCTAAAGCTGTATACAGACAAATTGAAGAATTAACAGGAAGAAAACGCAATCAAATACTGGATGTTTAAGATCAAAGGAAGAAGAACTGTTGAGTGATCAAGAAAACATAAGGGAACGATGGACAGAATACATTAAAGATCTTTATAATGATGAACGAACGGAAGTAAATATAAAGGATAATGGAGAAGGACCAGAAATACTCAGAGAAGAAGTGGAAGACGCCTTGCGCAATATGAAAGCAGGCAAAGCTCCTGGACCAGATAATATAACTAAAGAAGAGATTGAAGCCATGCGTGATTTTGGAATAGAAATAATAACAAAAATATTGAATGATATCTACAACAGCGGATATATACCAGACGACATGCTCAAATCAATATTCATAGACCTACCAAAGAAATCGGATGCGATTGAATGCGATGATCATCGCACAATAAGCCTTATGAGTCATATGACTAAGATATTACTAAGAATCATCATGCGAAGAGTGCGAAACAAAATCAAGTCCAGATTTTAGCGATGAACAGTGTGGTTTTGTTAGAGATAAGGAACGAACAATGCCATATATATTATAAGATCTTTAGTAGAAAGAGCCATAGAAGTGAAAACAGATCTGTACCTATGTTTCATAGATTATACCAAAGCATTTGACAAAGTAAAGCACCAAGAAATAATCAAAATTTTAGAAAGCACAAACATAGACAGCAAAGGTCTAAGAAAAATAAAGAACATGTACTGGCAACAAACAGCGGCCGTACGAACTGGAAAGCAATTGGGAATGTTTCAAGAAATAAAACAGGGTGTTAGACAAGGTTGTGTGCTGTCACCAGATTTGTTTAATATTTATAGTGAGATTATTTTAAGATCCATAAGGGGCATGCCTGGAATAACAATTGGAGCTAGTAATATAAATAATCTAAGGTATGCTGATGATACAGTCTTAATCGCTAAGAGTGAAAATGAGTTACAAGAAATGTTGGACATTATAGTGAAAGAAAGCAAAAATAAAGCACTCAGTCTTAATTGCAAAAAGACAGAGGTAATGATAACAACAAAGAAAAAGACATCACCTCAGTGCAAAATAAAGACAAGTGGAACAATATTAAAAAGGTAAATGAATTTAAATATTTGGGAACATTGTTAACCTTAGACGGAAGATGTACAAAAGAGGTGAGATGTAGAATGGCTCAGGCAAAAGCAGCTTTCCAAAAAATGCGGAAGATACTATGCAATCAAATTTTTGACAATAGAAACAAGAAAAAGAGTTCTTAAATGTTACATAGAGCCAGTCTTAACATATGGATGCGAATCATGGACAATAGGACAACAGACAAGAAAATCACTAGTGTCTGTAGAAATGTGGTTTTACAGAAGAATGTCGAGAATACCATGGGCAGCTAAGAAGAGTAATGAAGAGATTCTGAGAGAGGTCAAAGCAAAAAGAGAGCTAATTTCCAATATTAGGAAGAAACAATCATCATTTTTTGGCCATGTAATGAGAAGAGAACAACTGGAATATATTGTAACAACTGGAAAAATTGAGGGATGAAGAGATAGAGCTATGCAAAGAGAAAAAATAACAGACAGCTTAAGAGAATGGCTTGGCAGAAGGTCAACAACAGAAATGATAAATAACTGTCGAGATCGATAACTGTGGAGAGACATGATCACCTACGCCAGCAGGCCCGGTACTTGATCATGGTGATAAGACAGTCAGGAGTCGCGATAACTCAGTGGTTAGGGAACTGGACTACAAAGGACAAGAGGTAGGGTTCGATCCCAACCGACAGCTTCCGGGTTCACCCAGCCTTAAATGGGTACCGGATTTTTTTCTGGGAACGTAAAACAGCACGGGCGCAATACCGACCACATTACCCCAAAAAATCATGTGCTGAAGGTCTGTAAAATGTACGGTCACTAACACCATATTCCCTATACGCCACTTGGCGTGACGTCATCTTGACGTGACTTTTTTTACTATAAGACAGTCAGACCAATACACAATACAACATCATCATAACGTGCCATAACGATTGGCCTAGGCGATAATGTCCTTTCACAATCTTCTATCCACAGCACATTGAATCAATTCTGTTGTTGACTGTTAACCAAGTATTTCAACTTTCCTCTTCTCATGATGTGCCCCAAAAATGTTGATAAGTTCTGTCATATGTTTTTTTAAGGCCACCATTTTTGTCTTTGCCTCTTTGAGAATTTCCTCATTGGTCTTTTTAGCTGTCCTAGGATTTTTCGACATTCTTCTGAGATATCCCATCTATGTGGTTTCTAATCGTCTTTTTCTTTGTTTGTCTACTGTCCATGATTCGCTCCCATAGGTCAGAATTGTCGCTATATAGCACCGATGAACTCTCTTTCTCACTTCTATTGACATAGATTTGTTGCATAAGATGTTTTTCAATTTCTGAAATGCTATTTTTGCTTGATCTACTCTGATTTTTATTTCTGTGGTGCATCTTCTATCTGACGTTATTATTAGGTCCAAGTATTTGACGTGTTGCACTTGTTTTACATTTGTCCTGTTTGTTTTTATTTGCTGCATGATGGTGATGATTGTTTCTTCGATACAACCATTACTTCTGTTTTACTACTATTCAGACCTGAAACCTTTCTCGTTGTTTTATTTTACTAATATGTCTATCATTTGTTGTAGTTCTTTCTTAACAAGCTTCAATAAACATTATGAGTATACATAGACTCAAGAACCGACCATGAAGAATATGGATTAATGGAATATTAAAAGAAGACAACACAGATATCAAATTTAACAAACTCTATATACTTTAGGTCAGCGTGTATAACTGCAGAAAATATGAAATGAACATAAAATGTTAAAATATTAGAAACACTATGAAACAGAATATAGGAAAGGCAAAGTGAAGAGCAAAATACCTCAAAGTATGACTTCTCTCCGTGCTAAAAGCCAAATGAGGAAGAAAAGAGAAGAAGACGAAACAAAGGGATAAACAGGAAGGGAGAAAAATAAATCAACAGACTTGACATGTTAGAAGGATAGACTCACAAACCTTGTTGATGATTTTTCCTTTGATGCTTGCCCAATCCAGGTGTTCGACTCAAACGTCTCTTTGAAGGCTGCCTTGAGATTATCAGCAATTTGTTGTACCTGTGGCATAAATCATGTGTTTTAGTCACAGTTTATGTGGGTAGCTTTGTATTGCAATAAATCATGTGTTTTAGTCACAGTTTATGTGGGTAGCTTTGTAGTGCAATACATCATGTGTTTTAGTCACAGTTTATGTGGGTAGCTTTGTAGTGCAATAAATCATGTGTTTTAGTCACAGTTTATGTGGGTAGCTTTGTAATGCAATAAATCATGTGTTTTAGTCACAGTTCATGTGGGTAGCTTTGTAATGCAATAAATCATGTGTTTTAGTCACAGTTTATGTGGGTAGCTTTGTAGTTCAACTGGGGATTGCTTTTGACAAGTAGTTGTAGCTGTAAATATTTCCTCAATCCGTTATTGGAGTACTGAACAGGGTGAGGGAGAATAGAGCCACTGTCACCTTCCATGTCTGTGTGGTTATTGAAGTCCTGAACAAGGTGAGGGGAGAATAGAGTCCCTGTCACCTTCCATGTCTGTGTGGTTATTGGAGTCCTGAACAAGGTGAGGGGAGAATAGAGTCACTGTCACCTTCCATGTCTGTGTGGTTATTGGAGTCCTGAACAAGGTGAGGGGAGAATAGAGTCCCTGTCACCTTCCATGTCTGTGTGGTTACTGGAGTCCTGAACAAGGTGAGGGGAGAAAAGAGTCACTGTCACCTTCCATGTCTGTGTGGTTATTGGAGTCCTGAACAAGGTGAGGGGAGAAAAGAGTCACTGTCACCTTCCATGTATGTGTGATTACTGGAGTCCTGAACAAGGTGAGGGGAGAATAGAAAAGATCCAATGTTACAGGCCATGCATGTTGTGGGAAGCGACTAAGAAGGTTTTGGGACACGGTCTTCCCCGATGTACAGAGTTGGTGCATCTGAGCTGAAGCCATCTTCAGTGCTTTCGGTAATGCATGGTTGGCTTGGACTGTTGTGTGACGTTAGAATTTATCAGGCTAAGTGTTGAACGGGTAAAGACATACAAATGCATATATATTTCAAGCTACTGTAAAGCTGAGGTTAATAGAAAAGTAAAATAAGAGGAAAAGAGAATGGTTACAGCGTTTATGCATAGATATGTAAAGCTATTGTAAAGCTGAGGTTAATAGAAAAGTAAAATAAGAGGAAAAGAGAATGGTTACAGCTTTTATGCATAGATATGTAAAGCTGTTGTAAAGC
The DNA here is from genome assembly GCA_032433765.1 of Megaustenia siamemsis. Classification (NCBI taxonomy): domain Eukaryota; kingdom Metazoa; phylum Mollusca; class Gastropoda; order Stylommatophora; family Ariophantidae; genus Megaustenia; species Megaustenia siamemsis. The sequence continues at coordinate 69,497,428 of JAVIAB010000088.1, read as the reverse complement.
TGAGGTTAATAGAAAAGTAAAATAAGAGGAAAAGAGAATGGTTGCAGCTTTTATGCATAGATATGTAAAGCTGTTGTAAAGCTGAGGTTAACAGAAAAGTAAAATAAGAGGAAAAGAGAATGGTTACAGCTTTTATGCATAGATATGTAAAGCTGTTGTAAAGCTGGGGTTAATAGAAAAGTAAAATAAGAGGAAAAGAGAATGGTTACAGCTTTTATGCATAGATATGTAAAGCTGTTGTAAAGCTGGGGTTAATAGAAAAGGAACAGCCTACTAAAAGTAATATTGGAAGAAAATATACAAGCAAAAGAGGCAGAAGCAGACCAAAACTAACATGGACGAGCAACATTAAAATATGGACAAGTCAGCCTATGACAATCTGCCCCATCAAAGCAAGAGACAGAGTGGAATGGCGCTCCATGGTAGCCAACCTTCGATGCGGAGAGGGCACTCAATGATGATGATGAACAAACTGAGACTAGATATATAAATCAGGAACAAAAGTTGTCTCCATCAGTTGAAAAATTGCAATAAACCACAACAGAAAACAGAAAAGAACGAAAAAAACTTACATATGTTTCAGATTTACGGTTGTTTGATCTTGTCACGTACTCATTGTCTATGAACCGTTGGTAATTTTGGCTGACCGACGCTACACAACTTGCCCATTGGGGTACCATCCCTGTTTGCCCTAGAAGTACCTGCAATATAACAAACTGAAGTGATGAGTAGATGTAGAGATAGGAGTTGAGGGAGTAGTGGAGTGGAGTGGAGTGGTGGAGAGTAGAGTGGAGTTGAGTGGAGGAGAGGAGGGTAGAGTAGAGTGGAGGAGAGGAGGGTAGAGTAGAGTGGAGTGGTGTGGAGGAGAGTAGAGTGGGGTGGGGTGGAGGAGAGTAGAGTGGAGGAGAGGAGAGTAGAGTAGAGTGGAGTGGAGGAGAGTAGAGTGGAAGAGAGTAGAGTGGAGGAGAGTGGAGTGGAGTAGAGTGGAGTGGAGTGGAGTGGAGTGGAGTGGAGGAGAGTAGAGTGGAGTGGAGTGGAGTGGAGTAGAGTAGAGTAGAGTAGAGTAGAGTAGAGTAGAGTAGAGTAGAGTAGAGTAGAGTGGAGTGGAGTGGAGTAGAGTAGAGTAGAGTAGAGTAGAGTAGAGTAGAGTAGAGTAGAGTAGAGTAGAGTGGGGTGGAGTAGAGTAGAGTAGAGTAGAGTAGAGTAGAGTAGAGTAGAGTAGAGTAGAGTAGAGTAGAGTAGAGTAGAGTAGAGTGGAGTGGAGTGGAGTGGAGTGGAGTGGAGTGGAGTGGAGTGGAGTGGGGTGGGGTGGGGTGGGGTGGGGTGGGGTGGGGTGGGGTGGAGTGGAGTGGAGTGGAGTGGAGCGGAGTGAAGTGAAGCACAGGAGAGTAGAGTAAAGTAGTGGAAGGGTGAGGTGGCAGGTGGAGTAGGAAAAGAGAAGTGGAGAATGAGGTAGAGTAAGAGAAGGAAGGTGGAGTGGGAGGTGGGATGGGATGTGGATTAGGAGGTAGGATGTGGAGTTGGAGCTGGGAGGTGAAGTAAGAGGCAGAAGGGGTCTCACGTTTTTCAGTAGACCTTCGGCACATTACTGTTGGGGTAATATGGTCACGCCAGTACCGCTTACTTTCACAGGGAAAAAAATTTGGTGCCCATTTAAGTCTGGTTGAACCTGTAATCAGAATCGAACTCGACCACTAGTCCTTGTCTGCCCAGTTCACTAGTCCTTGTCTGCCCAGTTCACTAGTCCTTGTCTGCCCAGTTCACTAGTCCTTGTCTGCCCAGTTCACTAGTCCTTGTCTGCCCAGTTCACTAGTCCTTGTCTGCCCAGTTCACTAGTCCTTGTCTGCCCAGTTCACTAGTCCTTGTCTGCCCAGTTCACTAGTCCTTGTCTGCCCAGTTCACTAGTCCTTGTCTGCCCAGTTCACTAGTCCTTGTCTGCCCAGTTCACTAGTCCTTATCTGCCCAGTTCACTAGTCCTTGTCTGCCCAGTTCACTAGTCCTTGTCTGCCCAGTTCACTAGTCCTTGTCTGCCCAGTTCACTAGTCCTTATCTGCCCAGTTCACTAGTCCTTGTCTGCCCAGTTCACTAGTCCTTGTCTGCCCAGTTCACTAGTCCCTGTCTTCCCAGTTCACTAACCACTGAACTAACACTCCACAGTTCATCTCAAAGGGCTAGAAAATCCAACATCAAAATGGATTGTGGCAGACATATTGTGGAATATCTTTATTCTCCTTCCTCTTCTGCTTTTCCTTCTTTCCTTACTCATTTGCATTTCAGCGTCGAGGAAAGATATAATGTGTGACTTTTTGCTCTTCTGTTGTTATGTTTCCTAGTGTTTATAATATTTCGTCAATCCATCTTTTTTCGTGGTTGGTCTTTGGGTCTGGTGTTCTCGCAATGTTTATTGAAGGCTCATTGTGTTGTGATTTGATCTTTCTGCCTTATCGCGTGGTCACGCCATTTTTTCTGTTGCTTCTTTATATAACCTATGGTGGGGGTTATTTCTTGTTTTTTTTCTTTTTCAATTCTTCATTTCTAATCTTATTGGTCACAATTGGCTCTATTTAGCACCGATGGACTCTCTTTCTTAATTTAATTGACATAGACTTGTTGCATAAGATGTTTTTTTTATTTTCTGAAATGCTATTTTGTCCTGAGCTATTCTGCATTTTATTTCTGTGGTGCATCTTCAATCCGATGTTATTATTGTGCCAGGTATTTGATGCGTTGTACTTGTTTTGACGTAATTTTACTTGGCAATATAAGAAGGTAATTTGCCATTCTTTTACTTCTTGGCAGTGACTCTGCTAGTCGGAGATCGCAGCCATTATCTCTACAATATAACTCGTCCCTCTAAATTACCATAACACATAGTGAAATACCTTCTTTGCAAAAATCGTAACCACAAACAATACTTGGCTCTTTACCTTATCTAGTTCCAACCTCACTTCGGAGTATCCAACTTGTTCCACAGCATGCGAGAAAGCAAATAGGTTCTGAACAGTTCTGTGGATGAATGGCATACTAGTTTATATGTGGGCTGATTCGGGCTAGGATTAACAGTTTATTAAAATAAATAAGTCTTTTATTTCCAAGTCTGTAAAGCGTAGATTTGTAAAGTCTGTGCGAAAAAAGTATTTAAAATGTCAAAGTTGCGTCTGTTCGGCACTTTATGTTAAATGTAAATATTTGTTGAAACATGTCTTGTACATGTCATCCACTGAATTTATGTTTTGTTCCTGTTGTACACGTGAATCATTTCTCTGAATTAATGTTTTGTTCCTGTTGTACACGTGAATCATTTCTCTGGATTAATGTTTTGTTCCTGTTGTACACGTGAATCATTTCTCTGGATTAATGTTTTGTTCCTGTTGTACGCATGAATCATTCCACTGGATCATTTACAGAACGGAAGGTTTTTATCATTGCAGTGAAAGAGATTCCAGAGACAACATTTATCATGGACTTTATAGTTTTATATATCAACATACATATCAGTCTTTATCTAACACATAACATAATGTGCATGGTTTATTAGTTGATTGAACAAGGAATTAGTTTTCATCAATAAAATAAAAGTTTCTGAAAGACATGTAAAAATAAAATATATTGGGTAAGTAACCAATTTATAAATGAAAATGTCCAATTTAGAACGTGGTAGTCAACATAAACACCGAGTCAAAGTAAGCGAATGTGAATTATTTTGTGAAATAGATAATTAACTGTATGTGTTCATTCAGCAACGAACGTTTTTTTTTTTTTAAGTTGCATAAAAATAACTTACTTGTTGTTATCCACAAACATATTGTCTTGTATTCTTCTTTACTGTAATGTTTTTTTTTATTAAAAGAATCCAACATGAGACTATTTTTTTCTAAATACAGATCGAAATCATCAAAATCACTGCCCCCGTTCTCTATATTTAAATACTATCACTATTCGTAACATAACAAAAGTTAAGTTACTGGTTTTTTCCAGCCATAATTGAATCGAGTATTCAAATCACTACTACTTAAAGCCATTTCGTTCAAATGTTTTTGTCAGTGATAAACACTGCTAATCAAAATTTTAATCTCTATGACAATGACTGCACACACACAAAACTGAGAAGTGGAAACAGTCATGTTTACTGGTATCTGAACTTTGCCACGCCCCAGAAGATTCACACCATTCGATTCTATCATCGAGCTAGCACTATGATTCGGGTAAAGAATGCCACTCTAAAGGCTTTCTCTGACATTGGCGGCGTCGTGTTCCAGTATAATGATATATCATACCCTAATGTTTCTATGAACGCTATTGTAGTCACCACACAAACGCCAATGGCACACATTAAGACTGAGTTCTCACCGACCATTTCGCAGGCCGGCAGTGAACTGACGGTGTGTGAGGCGCAAACATTTACAGACACCTATTGTTTGGACGGATATTCTTGGTCGTTTTGTGCAGTGTGCAGTGGGTGTAGCAAAAGCTGCGACTTTATCATCGGTACGTGTCACGGCTAATGCTCACATGGGATCTATGGACACGACTGCTCCAGGTCTTGTCTCAGTGTGTGTCCTTTATGTGGGAAAAATCCGGAAAATGCCTACAATGTAAACATCCTGGCTATACTTGTAATGACACTTGTCCCGATGGTAATTTTGGGCTACAGTGCGAACAGACGTGTTCTGATGGCTGTGATATCATATGTGACCCGGAAAGTGCAGACTGTACGTGCAAGGAAACGTACTACGGGTCAGACTGCACTCTCAAATGTCCAGACAACTGTTTTAACAACACCTGTGAACAGTCAGCCGGGAACAGTGCATGCAAGGGAAAGTTCTACGTGTCAGACTGCATTCTCAAATCTCCGGACAACTGTTTGAACGAAACCTGCGGACAGTTAATCGAAGCCTGCGTCTCGTATGTCAATGATTCACACGTTAAGAAGAGTCTGCAGACTAACCCAAGCATATGGATACCTCAATATGTTTATGTGCTAGACATGGCTCATTTCTTGGTGTTTTTCCGTGAAGACATGACTCATATCTTAATGTTTTTCTGTGCTAGTCTTGGCTCATATCTTGGTGTGTTTCTGTGCTAGCCATGGCTCAAATCTTAGCTTGTGTGTGTGTGTGTGTGTGCTAGCCATGGCTCATATCTAGGTGTGTGTTATGTTAGTCATATCTCATATCTTGGTGTGTCCGTGTTAATCATGTCTCTTATCTTTATGTGCGTCTGAGTTTAGTAATATCTCATAACTTAGTGTGTATCTGTGTTAGTCATGTGTCATATCTTTGTGTGTACATGTCTGGGTTAGGGATATCTCATATCTTTGTGTGCATGTTTATGTTAGTCATATCTCATATCTTTGTGCGTGTATGTCTGTGTTTGTCACACCTCATATTCTTGTGTGTGCATGCCTATGTAAGTCACATCTCATATCTTTGTGTGTGCATGCCTATGTTAGTCATATCTCATCTCTTTATGTGCATGTCTATGTTAGTCACGTGTCATATATTTTGATGTGTGTCGGTGTTAGTCATGTCTCGTATCGCTGTGTACATGTCTGTGTTATTCACATCTCATATCTTTGTGTGTGCATGTCTATGTTAGACATGTGTCATATCTTTGTGTGTGCATGTCCATGTCAGACATATCTCATATCTTTATGTGCATGTCTGTTAGTCATGTGTCATATATATTGATGTGTGTCAGTGTTAGTCATGCCTCGTATCGCTGTGTGCATGTCTGTGTTGGTCACATCTCATATCTTTGTGTGTGCATGTCTGTGTTAGTCATCTCTAGTGACTCGGGAAGATGGTGCTCGTAAACCTGGGAGGGCAGACCATCTAAGGGCAGAATCCCCCTACAGAAAAGACAATCTGCTGCCTTGCAGGAAGATTGGGGACAGTCAAAGGCTAAGGAAAGCAAACCTGAAAAAAATGCTGGCTGAAATCGGATGCACTGGGCCACTGGCGCAGAACACAGTGCAACGTATTAACTGGTGTTCAGTCAGAGTGGATCTGCCAGACTCTAATTGTGATGTTCTGTCTGTGGGGGCGATCAACACACTTAACCTGACAGCTGACTTCATGTGGGAGTCTGGAATCCTACTCTGACTGAGTCCTGATCGCAGAGAGAGAGAGAGAGAGAGAGAGAGAGAGAGAGAGAGAGAGAGAGAGAGAGAGAGAGAAGCACTAGGAAACATAACAGCAGCAGAAGCGAACAGAAAAACAAAATTTAGCAAACTATATCTCCCCTCGACGCTGAAATGATGAAGCAAAGAAGAGGAAGAAGAATCGAAATTAACACAAAAAAAACACTGCAGTAAGATTTCTTGTATGGAAGGAAACAGTAACTATTCAGCGAAGAATGTTTACTTGAAACTATAAAACAGCTAACTTAAAAGTTAAAATATGGTTTGGGCGAAACGAATTAAGAATATAGAACAGTTTGGCTAATAGTATTAAACCGAAATGTGTGTGACGCATAATGTGCATTATCATACAGTAAGTTAACCGAGGCGTCAACAAGGGTTAAAGGCTCATGTTGAGTGACTCAGCCTCACTGAGATTCCTATACACGTCACAATAGACAATGACGATAATTATCATCTTCATCGAGTGCAATCTCCGCAACGAAGGTTGTCGACCACGGAGCGCCATTCTGCTGTCTCTTGCTTTGATGGTGCAGGTTGTCATAGGCTGATTTTTCCATCTTTGATGTTACTCGTCCATGTTAATCTTGGTCTGTCTCTGCCTTTTTTACCTTGTATTTTCCCTTCCAAGATTACTTTTAGTAGGCTATTGTGTCTTTTACTATGGCCCAAAAATCTTATTTGAATTGTGCTTAGTAGCTCTCTTTTCATTATAAGTTGTTTTAAGACTTCATCGTTTATTTTCTTTTCCTTCCATCCAATTCTACCTATTCTTCTATAAATCCACATTTCAAAGACGTCATTTCTCTTTTATATTTTCTTGTCTAATGTCCATGTTGCTGCACTATATAGGAATGTTGAGAAGATATAATATTTTCCTATTTTTAGTTTTAGCCCTGTTGTTATTTGTTTTGATGTTAGTGCATTTTTCATGGCATTAAAATTACTTTTTACCATTTCTATTCGTTTGTTTATCTCAGCTTTACATTTTCAATCACTGGTTATAGTATGTCCAAGGTATATGTAGTACTGAACTGTCTCCAGATCTGTTCCTTCAATTATGATATATTGAATATTGATATGATATAATTTTGATATATAAGAATATTCTTCTTCTTTTACCTTTTAGCTCCTGGTGGAGCATAGGTCTTCAACAAACACTTTCCAAGTCGTTCTGTTTTTTGCCATTCTTTTAAGATCATTCCATGTCTTCCCCATCATCTTCATCTCTGCTTCTATCTGTCTTCTCCAAGAATTCCTTGGTCTTCCTCTTTGTCTTTTCCCCTGGGGATTCCAAAAAAGGGCCTGTTGTGTAATACTCTCAGTTGGCTTCCGTAGTGTGTGTCCTATCCATCGCCATCGTCTTCGCTGTATCTCTTTATCCACTGGTATTTGACCGGTACATTTCCATAATTCCACGTTAGTGACTTTGTCCTGCCATTTCCATCCCTTTATTCTGCGCAAGCATCCATTAATGAAAGTCTGTACTTTCGTGATTGTCAATTTTGTCATTCTCCATGTTTCACAGCCATATAATAGGACCGACTTAACATTTGAGTTGAAAATTTTTATTTTTGTATTTAGCCTAATTTCTTTGGATTTCCATATGTTTCCCAGTGCAATGAAAGCTCCTCTTGCTTTTGATATCCTTATTTTGGTATCATTTTCTGTTCCTCCCTCTTTATCTATATTACTGCCCAGATATATATAAGATTGTACGTCTAGTAGAGGTATTTCTCCTAGTTTTATATGGTTATTGCCAACTGCATTAATTCTCATAATATTGGTCTTATCTCTATTAATCTTTAGTCCTAGCTGTTGTGATCTCTCATCTAATATACTCATTTTATCCTGCATCTGTTGATGGCTGTGTGATAGGAGAGCTATGTCATCAGCAAAGTCTAAATCATCAAGTTGTTTGGTCAGTGACCACTGGATCCCATTTCTGTTGTTTTGAGTTATTTTCATAATCCAATCTATGGCCAGTAGAAAGAGAAATGGAGACAGGAGGCATCCTTGCCTTACTCCTGTTCTTATTTCAAATGCTTCTGTAAGCTGTCCTTCATGCACCACACTACATTTTGTTCCTTCATACATTGTTTTTATCAGGTTAATAAACTTTATGGGGATTCCGTAATGACTCAGCAACTTCCAAAGCATTCTTCTGTCTAAACTATCAAATGCCTTTTCGTAATCTATGAATCCAATATATAGTGGGGATTTTAGTTCTAAACTTTGTTCAACTATTATACGTAGGGTAGTTATTTGATCAGCACATGATCTGTTCTTCCTAAAACCTGCTTGTTCATCTCTCAAGTGTTTCTCTATAGCCTCTTTTAGTCTCTCCAGAATGATTCTGCCTAATATTTTTCCTGGCACTGATAGTAGCATAATTCCCCTATAATTTGTGCACTCCTGTAAACTTCCTTTCTTTGGTAGTTTGATCATATAACCTTCTCTCCAGTCTTTAGGTATTTCTTCCCTCTCCCAAATTTTATCCAATAGATCCTGTAACATCTTGGTAGAGGTGTTAATATCTGCTTTGATGGCTTCCGAAGGAATTTCATCTGGTCCTGTGGCTTTACCATCTTTTAATAATTTGATGGCTTTCATTATTTCTTCTTTGCTTGGTTTTCCGCAGTTAACGTGTAACTCTTCTTCTGCTGGTAGTATATCTGGAGGATTATTTGAGCCGGGTCTGTTCAAAAGTTCTTCAAAGTGTTCTTTCCATCTCTCCATTTGTTCCCTTATATTACTAAGCAGATTTCCTTTCTTGTCTTTGATAAAGGCGTTGATCTGTTTGTATTTTCCACCTAATTTCTTTGTGCTGTTGTACAGTTCTTTCATATTCCCTTTATTATATATAAGAATATAATGACGATAAACTGTAAGAAAAAAAAAAAGAAAACAAGAAAAATAACACAGAACGAAATTAACTGTGTTAGGCGCATGGCAGGAAACAGTCTCAAAGATAAGATCAGGGTGTCATCACCATCAAGTACCATGCCTGCTAGATTAGGTGATCATGTCTCTCCACAACTTTCGATCTCGACAGTTATTTATCATTTCTGTTGTTGACCTTCTGCCAAGCCATTCTCTTAAGCTGTCTGATATCTTTTCCCTTTGCTTCCATCAATCTCTTCGTCCCCCAACTTACCCGGTTGTTACAATATATTCCAGCTATTTCCTTCTCATTAAATGATGACAAAAAATGATGATTGTTTCTTCCTAATATTGGAAATTATCTCTCTCTTCTTGCTTTGGCCTCTTTCAGAACGTTTTCAGAAGTGAATAACAAAGAAGAAAGTTAGGAATAATCCCAGCTGTTGAATATGTAAATAGACAACAGATGAAATGGTTTGGCAGCGTGATAAGAGAGACCAAAAAGACAATACTATTAGCCTTCAATAAACGTTACGATAAACGTTGAACAATGAGTCCACGTGACTCCTTCGGATGAAAAAGATAGGAGTTAAGATGGACACAGTCAGAAACGAGAAACTTAGTGGGCGTGTAAGAAGACTTATCAACCAACACAGAACTGGAGTCGTCAGTCGCTGGACACTGCGGGACTTGCTGAGGAGGGGAATCTGAGCACATATGGACATGTTCGCAGTGCAATGATGATGACCCGCTAATAACTCAATAACAAACGTTACGGGAACACCAGATTCAAGGGTCGACCACAAAAAGGTGGTTTTCTGGAATATTACAAATTCTAAAAAAAATATAACAGAAGAAGAGACCAACAGTAGACCAAAAGATCGCAAATTATGATTATGTCTCTCACTCCCTCTTTCTCCACCCCCCCCCTCTCTTTCCACGCTGAAAGGCAAACAAGGAAGGAAAGAAGAAAAAGTCAATAAATACCTGTTACCTTTTTGAAAATTTGTTGATGACTCGAGAGATATTGCCAATATACCACGGGTACATAATAATAACCTTGTCATCATCTGACAGCCTGATATATAATGCCATGAAAGCCTTTATCAGAGTGTCGGAGATGCCCAGCTGTCAACAGAACAATACAACGATTATTCATACACAACTGGCATTAATATAAATGGTTATCTATCTATCTATCTATCTATCTATCTATCTATCTATCTATCTATCTATCTATCTATCTATCTATCTATCTATCTATCTATCTATCTATCTATCTATCTATCTATCTATCTATCTATCTATCTATCTATCTATCCATCCATCCATCCATCCATCCATCCATCCATCCATCCATCCATCCATCCATCCATCCATCCATCCATCCATCCATCCATCCATCCATCCATCCATCCATCCATCCATCTATCTATCTATCTATCTATCTTTCTATCTTTCTATCTATCTATCTATCTATCTATCTATCTATCTATCTATCTATCTATCTATCTATCTATCTATCTATCTATCTATCTATCTATCTATCTATCTATCTATCTATCTATCTATTTATCTATCTATCTATCTATCTATCTATCTATCTATCTATCTATCTACCCAAACCCAATCACCCACCCACCCACCCACCTACCCATCCATCCATCCATCCATCCATCAATCCATCTATCTATCTATCTATCTATCTATCTATCTATCTATCTATCTATCTATCTATCTATCTATCCGTCCGTCCGTCCGTCCGTCCGTCCGTCTGTCCGTCCGTCCGTCCTTCCGTCTGTCTGTCTATCTCTCTATCTGTCTATTTGTCTGTTTGTCTATCTTTGTCTTTTCGAGCCGAAGACGGCACATAGAACATAAATTCTAGACTCTTGTGTCTGACGTTCCTTCAACTGTTAGACCTTGCACAGGACCTGCTGTTGTCTCTCCACACGGCTCTGTTCTGGGCGAATTGTTCAATTTGGACGAGGGAGCCGATGTCTTTTATTATTGTCTCACGTTTTCGTATTCTTTTTAGTATTTCTCTGGATCGGCCCCTTTTTCTTTTACCCTCTGGCTCCCATTTTATGGCCTGTTTTGAGATTTGTTTCTTCTCTTCTCATCACATGGCCAATAAGTGTCCACTTCTCTTGATTATAGATGATTTTTTGTTATGCTTTGTCGTCTCTCTCATTCCTGCTCTAGTCTTGAACTCATTCCATGGTATACGAAGTATTTTCCTCAGACATTTGCTTTCAAAATCATCCAGTTTATTTTCTGTTTCTTTCCTTGTAATTCCATCTCCCGCATGCATAAGTAAGGCTGGATAATACATCCGATTTGAAAATCCTGAGCTTTGTTTATTTTCTTTTCCTTAGTAACTGTGATTTCCATATATTATCAAGGTTTCTGAAAGTCATTACTGTCTTTGCTATTCTGATTCTAATTTATTTCTTTGTGTCTCCTTATTGATCTCCGCAGCATCATAGATACACAACGTCATCTAATTTCCCCACTGCTTTTCCTTTAATGCACATTTTTTCTTCAAGGGGAATTTGCATTTTTCATTACTTTAGTCTTTTCTTAGTTCATCTAAAGTCCAATTTCCAAGTCATTGATGAGATGGCATTTGTTTTTTTTTTCTCTTGCATCATGTTCACATTGCTATTGACAAGAACTATGTCGCCCAGAGAATCAAGGTTCTCCAACTGAGACCCAAATGTCCATTCAGATCCTTACATGTTACATGTGCAGAACTTCTGCCTAATGAAGTCGATGGCAATTCCAAATAACAAGGGAGATTAAAAAAAAAAAAGACCTATCCCTGTTTCACTGGGGCATCAATCAGGAACCTTTCACTCAACCCTGCCTCTGTGAGAACTGCACATGAGAAGTGGTCGGACAGAACTTTGATGATGTTAATAATTGTTGCTGGTATTCCTTGTGGCAGCACTGATGTGAAAATGTTTCTTTCATTCTTTCTTTCTTCTTTCTTCACTTAATCTTGTACCCGTTCGGGTATCCAGGGAGATACAAAGTTCTAGTTCTTGCACTTTTGGGGGCTTCATTCGTTGTCAGTTGATGTTGTCTGTCCATCTTACTCTGGGTCTGCCTTTTGATCTTCTCTCTTCTCCTCTTTTAATATTTGATTTCTATGGTAAGGAATAGTAGGACATCTTTTCTAGATGGACAAACCAGTTTATTTGTTGTTTCTGTGTGTAGTTTAGGATTGGTTCAATGCCTGCTCTTTCTCTTATAATAGCATTTGTAATTCTGTCTTTTCTGGCTACTCCAAGCGGGTTTCTCAGACATCTCATCTCTGTGGTGACAAGCTTTCCTTTATGCTTAGTCGTAAGTGTCCATGTTTGGTATGGGTAATACAATGTGGGGATGAATGCACTTTGTATAAGATGTTTCTTGGTGGTAATAGGTTTCAAATTTGAAAATACTGATAGGAATATGTGTACTCTTATAGTCTACAGATTAGTGTATTAGTCCTATAGCAAATTAGACCTGTAAAACATGGACTATCGTCTGTTTAAATATTCTTGCTTGCTTCCTAACTCGGCGAGATGGAGGTTCACTCTTAATCCTGTGTAGATGCTAAAAGAGTTGGGCTGCTGTGGCTTTCTTTATCTCACTAGCTCTGCTGATTAAAGTTGGAGCAAATCGTGTCTAGAGCCGCGATAGCTCAGTGGTTAGTGAACTGGACTACAAAGGACAAGAGGTAGGGTTCGATCCCAACCGACGGCTTCCGGGTTTACCCAGCCTTAAATTGGTACCGGATTTTTTCTGGGAAAGTAAAGCGGCACGGGCGTAATACCGACCACATTACCCTAAAAATCATGTGCCGAAGGTCTGTAAAATTTATGGTCACTAACACCATATTCCCTATACGTCACTAGGCGTGACGAAGCTCTTTACTTGACTTTACTTATTTTGTCTAGATGTACAGCAGTACTAGGTCCACAATATCGCAAGGCTGCATCGCCTTGTGAAACAAAATATCGAGTAATCAAAGTATATAAGTTGGTTATGATGTCTTCGATTGCTTCTTATGAGTCTTATAGAACAATACTCTGATTACAGCTGATAGGCAATAAACCAAACGTAAGAACTATTTTTTGTTAATAAACTTAATATTTTAGAAATAATAAAAAAAAACGAAGTAAATAAAAACATTTTTTTGGGGTTCTTATACAAAACGAAAATACGCCCTAGGGGAGATTATTATAAAGAGTATAGTGCCTGGGTAGATGAGAGAGAAGAAGAGCAAAATAAGAAGCTTTGTGCAATATTTCACATACGACCTAGGACTGACTGTTGTTTGCGCTGGGTGTTTTTTGTATGACAGGAAACTTCAGAGTGAACGTCATAGGATCAACGTTCCAAAATTTGGGCAAGCTAGATGATGGGGATAATGGTGATGATGATAATGTTGATGATGATGACGATGATGATGTTCATTATGATGATGGTGATAATGATGATGATGATGATGATGTTGATGATGTTGATGTTGATGATAATGATGTTGATGATGATGGATCATCATCATCATCACCATCATCATCGTCATCACCATCATCATCGTCACCACCATCTTAATCCTCATTATCACCATCATTATCACCATCATTATCACCATCATTATCACGCATGGTGGCGAAGATGAGGATATTAATGGTGACGATGATGTTGAGTACGGTGATGACGATAATTATGCTGAAAGTGGTGATGATGATGGTGATGATTGCTTCGACGACACGAAAATGATGATGACGACGGCGACGATGATGATGACGACGATGATGATTATGCTTATATGATATTGATGTTAAAATGTTGAGATATCCTATGTATTTACTTCTGGATACATGGTAGATAACTTCTCCAACGTGACGGGGTTGTATGTTCGGCTGTCGTTTCTCGTCTCCTCCTGCGCTGGTATAATCTGTCGTGTGAATGTTCCAAATGAAGGTAATTAGACAAACACAGCAATGATAACCTTATATTGTAAAGGTAGAGAGAAAATTAAGTCTAGTTATACATGTACGGCTATGAGAATAAGCAAATGAAGGTAATTAGACAAACACAGCAATGATAACCTTATATTGTAAAGGTAGAGAGAAAATTAAGTCTAGTTATACATGTACGGCTATGAGAATAAGCAAATTAAGAGGTAATTAGACAAACACAGCAATGATAACCTTATATTGTAAAGGTAGAGAGAAAATTAAGTCTAGTTATACATGTACGGCTATGAGAATAAGCAAATTAAGACACCCATTAAATATTAAGATCAAAGATAAAGAAATAAAACAAGTAGAAGAATTCAAGTATTTGGGCACAATGTTCACAGAAGATGGAAAACTAGACAGAAATTGACATGAGAATACAAAAAGCAAATGCTGTCACATACCAGCTTTCACCATTGCTAAGACATCCAAACATTTCTATGCCAGCTTAACAATAAATGACACATAGCATTTTCATACCAACTTTGTGCTATGAAAGTCAAACATGAACCCTTTCTAAGTCACAATTAAGAAAGATCAATAAATGTGAGATGCGATGCTTGAGAAAAGTAACAAACAAGACAAGAAGAGATAGAATACCAAATGCATAAGAAAAATGGTAGGAACTAAACCCTGCCAAGAATATATAGAACAACAACAACTTAAATGGTTTGACCACCTGGTCAGAATGAACCCTTACCAATCACCATCAAGGGCGTTCTTCTCGAGAGTGCATGGAACAAAACCAAGAGGAAGACCCAGAAGAAGATGGATAGATGCAGTGGCAGAGACATGTAACAACAAAGGAAAATAACTAATTCAGACAGTTCGAGCAGCTCAAGAACGACAAAAGATATAACCACGACACCTTTTAGGTATCAGTGAAAAGAGAAAAGAAGAGGAAGATACATGTAAGAGAGGAGAGGAAATATATTTTACAATTAAAATTGAGAAACGGACAACTACAGACACAGACATACATACGGACTTCCGGTTAATATGGTGGATAGGCGGCAATGAACCGTTGAGACACCGAAGAACTTAATTGTTGCAGTTTCCTCATATTCCAAGGAAGATTCCAAGCTTCCTGTAGGAGCTACTGAGATTAGTTATTTGTGCACACCGTGAGCTGTGTGTTTCATCGGACGGTGTTTCTATATTCAGATTGCTTACGATGAATGATGATATAGTTTGACGAAGGACAGTTCAGTTGCGTTCATTGTCGGTGCTACTACGCCTTATGTTTTTTGACGTGTGCCGTGTTTGCAAAGATGGAGACTGCAGCTGCCTCTCTTTGTTTGAATATTCGATGGAATGTTAATTCTCATGATTCCACTGGCACGGGCGGTTGAGCAATTGTGAATTTTAATTCGTTTGCAGTGATACCGGGGCCTTCGAATAACAATAACTATAGACATACACACATATAAACAACACGTACATAACATGATTTCACAAAGACATATATTCTGAAGTGAAGCGAGCTATTTATAAAACTATCTTTATCTCAACGTTGTGTTACCAGTGCCAGAAATTGACCTTAGACTTAAGAACTGTTAGAAAAATTACCACCACATGAATGAAGTGTGTCAGACGCATGTCAGGAAACAACCTGAGAGATAAGATTACAAATGAAGAGTTACGAAAAAGACAAGGAACGCAACCAGCTACTGAGTACATAAAGTAACAACAGATCAAGTGGTTCGGGCACAGAAAAACTAAATCTAACTCAACAAGTTACCAACAAAAGATACGAGAACTTTGGCACTTTACAATACAATCTTCATCCCAACGTTGTGCTACCAATGTCAGTCCTGGACCAAGAACAATATGAAAAATAACCTCTACAGAGATGAAATGTGTTAGACGAATGACAGGAAACAGTGTGAGAGATAAGATCAGAAATGAAGAACTGAGAAAAAAGCTAGGAATAGCCCCCGTCATAGAATATATAAAGAAACAACAGATAAAATAGTTTAGCCACGTGACAAGGCAGAGTGATCAAAATACAACACAACAAGCCATCAATAAACGTTGCGAGAATACGAGATCCAAAGGTCGGGGACGAAAAAGACGGATCGACAGAATATTAAACACTAGGAAATATAACAGCAGCAGAGGTGAACAGAAGAGCAAAAGTCGCAAATTATATCTCCCCTCGACGTGGAATGGTAAATGAGGAAGGAAAGTAGAAGAAGAAGATGCGAGAACACCAGACCAAGAAGCCGACCAAGAAAAGGGTGGAAAAAAGGAATATTAGAAACACTCAGAGGTATAACAGGAGAAGAGGTATAACAGGAGAAGAGGTATAACAGGAGAAGAGGTATAACAGGAGAAGAGGTATAACAGGAGAAGAGGCTGTTAGAAGAGCAAGAAACCACGAAACACATCTATCCTTGATGCTGAAAGATAAATGGAGAAAAAAAAGAAAGAAAGAAAGAGAAATAAATAAATAAATAAAGGAGAGGAGCGAGGGAAAGAAGGAAAGAATTCTGAAAATAACATAAATACAGATACAGTGATGTATTAGAGATAGTTAGTGTGATAACATCAATACAGATACAGTGATGTATTAGAGATAGTTAGTGTGATAACATCAATACAGATACAGTGATGTATTAGAGATAGTTAGTGTGATAACATCAATACAGATACAGTGATGTATTAGAGATAGTGTGATAACATCAATACAGATACAGTGATGTATTAGAGATAGTTAGTGTGATAACATAAATACAGATACAGTGATGTATTAGAGATAGTTAGTGTGATAAGACGCATCTGTTTGTCATTAATACTTTAGTTGACTCCTTCCTCTGTGTCTTTCCATGAAAATAAAACAGGCACACTTCTTCTGTTACACATTCAAAGTGACTAGAAGAAGCTCTTTTACAATTTGTTAACTTTTATGGTTACACAATGTAATACTGCACCACCTGCAAACTGTCAATTATGCTAAATTTGTATCTTTCTTTTTATTACAAGCATTAATATTTAAACATCATTAACATATCAATATTGACTTTAGGTAAATTTATTTTCTATGTTTGCTGTGACGAATTTAAACCACTCCCATGGAATATCAATTTTAATCGTGAGTAGATTGTACTACAAAGTGAACATAATGCAAGGGAAAAATTAATGTCATGTCATTAATGTCATTAATGGCTAGGAAAGTAGGACTTGAGATCAACCAAGAAAAGACAAAAGTTATACAAAATTACATTTTCCCAGAAGATAAAATATACCTTGAAGGAAAAGTAGTGGAAGAAGATCTAGATCACTTTGTATGTCTTGGAAGCTGTCTAGATCAAGGAGACACAAAGAAAGAAATAAGAATCAGAATAACAAAGGCAGCAATGATTTTCACTAACCTTGAAAACATGAAGATCACAATTCACCATCAAGTCCCGTCTCCGTATTGAAGGTTGGCTACCATAGAGCCACCGCTATGTATCTTGCTTTGAGGTGCAGGTTGTCATAGGTTGACTTGTCCATCTTTTGATGTTACTCGTCCACGTTAGTCTTGGTCTGTCTCTTTTACCTTGTATTTTCCCTTCCAATATTACTTTTAGTAGGTTGTTGTGCCTTTTAACATACCTCAAAATTTCATTTGTCTTATTCTAATTGTGTTTAGTAGTTCTCTTTTCATGTTTAATTGTTTTAAAACTTCATCGTTTGTTTTCATTTCTTTCCATCCAATTCTACCTATTCTTCTATAAATCCACATTTCAAAGGCCTCAATTTTCTGTTCTGTTTTCTTGTCTAATGCAAATGTTTCTGCAACATACTGGAATATTTAGAAGATATAACATTTTGCTATACTTAGTTTTAGCCCTGGTGTTATTTGTTTTGATGTTAGTATATTTATCATGGTCCTATTCTTTTGTTTATTTCAGTTTTACATTTTCCATCACTGCTTATAGTATGACCAAGGTAGTTGTAGCTCTGAACTGTCTCCAGATCTATTCCTTCAACTTGATATCCACTTGAAGGTTTTAAGTATTAAGAAATCAAAATTAGTTTTTAAAAAAAAACAGTAAAGGTTCCCCTCATGCCTTGCTAGTCGTATGGGGAATATGGTGTTAGTGACCATATTTGACTATAACCACGGCATATTTGTGGGTGATGTGGTCGGTATCACTATTACGCCAGGCCGCTTTTACTTCCCATAAAAATCCCTGGTACCCATTTCTAGAGGCTGGGTGAACCACGGAGTCTTGTCGGTCCGAAATCAAAATTACTGAGCATAAAAACAAAGCTCAGGATTTTCACATAAAATGTATTATCACCATTACCTATGCATGCGAGAGCTGGAAAACAACTAAAGAAATAGAAAATACACAGGATGCATTTCAAAACAAATGACTGAGGAAAATACTTTGTATTCCATGGAATGAGTTCAAGACAGTGCAGAAATAAGAGAAATGATAAAGCATCAAAAAATAGCAACTATAATCAAGTGAAGAAGGAGGTCATATGCTGGCCATGTGATGAGAAGAGACAACAAAGGAATCTCAAAGTAGGCGTTCAAATGGGAACCAAAGGGTAAAATAAAAAGAGGCAGGCCTAGAGAAATACTAAAAATAACATTAAAACAAGAGGCAACAAAAGCAGGCCTCGACTCCCTCGCCGAGATTTAGCACCTCGCCCAGATCAGAGCAGTGTTGCGAGACAGTGCAGGTCCGGTAACTGTTGAAAGACCGTGAGACACAAGAGTCTAGAATGTCTGCTCTATGTGCCGTCTTCGGCTCGAAAGGACAATAGATAGACAGACAGTCAGACAGACAAGCAGACAGGCAGACAGACAAAAGATAACTAATTTCCTGTTGTTTAAGCCCAATACTTTTTATAGCAAGTTTGTGCGGGGAACTCCCCTACGCCACGTGGCTAGCATTCCGCCATTTTGCAAATATGAGCCATGAATGGTGTTCGTTAACATAAATGGACGAACTGCAAGTAAGTTCCATTATTACGAGCCTCACCTCAGATAGAGCGATTTCTAGGTCTACAACATCTTTAGCGTCCATATCAGCTTCAGCTCTGGATGCCCCCAACATGACGGCTATATTGGCTAAATACTTTTGATAAGTACTGATGACTGAATCATTTCGAGACCTGCTGAAGAACAATTTGGGCAATCCGAGTTCTGGGTACGTCACCTGAAATGAAAAATCCAACTCATTTTGTTTCGGTTTGTGATTGTGTTCCTGTGTCATTGCCAGTCTTGTCTCTTTATAGATTTAGCTCTTTTTTAAGAGCGTTACTCAGGAAGTCATATTTTGTCCAGAGGCGATCCGGAGATTAAAATGAACTAGACATCGCATCTAACTACCCAGAGACCAGGGGCAGGTAAAGTTGCGAAGAAACCATGGATTTTAAATGAAAGGTTCCTACCACATGTGGCAAGATTTGAACCCTGGACCTTTCTGTCCAGAGACCGAGGCCTTACCTCTATACCATCCAGCCCTCTGTTGACGAAGATGGTGACGATGACACGAAGATAACAACGACCCCCGCCCCCATTTTTTTCCCCATTCCATCCCCCACCCCCATTTCAACTCACACAAACGTTCTGGTGTGAGCACTTTCTAAATGGCCCACGGCAATGGCCGCCATCATTCCAGGAAGACTTCCGGGAAAGATGGCGGCCATTGCGCAGGCCTCTCAGAGAGTACCAATACTAAAACAGTCTTTGTTTTGACTGGTTCCTATGTGGGTTTTTTTTTCTCTATTTAATCGAGTGAATTAGAGTTGGAAGTAACCGTGAAACTCTCTTTTCGGTGATGTTTGAAATTGTCGCCCAAGCAGCCGACTTGGCTCACACAGAAGTTCGACCTTGCTAACGGTCGCCAACGGACAATGCGAAATTAAAATGGCCGTATGTCGACTTTTTTTTTTGAGAGAGAGAGAGAGACTAACGTTGTCGCGTTGTATTTTCGAGAAAACTGGTGTAAGGAGGTGACAGTTGGTACTCTCTATTAAATGGAAGTCGTTTGGAATCGTCGCCTGTGCGCCGAGTATGCTGCCTGGAGTCTCATGTGTCAACAGAATTTGCCACCTTGCCTTGGCGAAAGCTGTGACATGAATTGAGCGGATATGGGAACTTCCCGACTGCAGTGATACTGACTCCATAAAGAGAACAGAGGAAACGTTCAATGCCGCGAATTGCCTCCTTCATGGACTATTGTGTAAAGCGTTAAAATGTCAACATACAAAAAGTTAAGTAAAGTGCCCACGTCACGCCAAGTGGCGTATAGGGACTATGGTGTTAGTGACCATACATTTTACAGACCTTCGGCACATGATTTTTGGGGTATTGTGGTCGGTATTACGCCCGTGCCGCTTTACTTTCCCAGAAAAACATCCGGTACCCATTAAAGGCTGTGTGAATCGAAAGCCGTCGGTTGGGATCGAACCCTACCTCTTGTCCTTTGTCGTCCAGTTCACTAACCACCGAGCTATCGCGGCTGAAAATGTCAACATAACGGATCTGTAATACGACATCAAAGGAGTGGATGGGCATTTACAGCACTCTCGGCAGGCAGACTAGTCAAGGAAGACAGTTTCGTATACGTCGTGACCACGAGTAGCATGCCAATGGAGGTGATGGCAGTGACCAAGGTATTCAAATGGTTAGAGTCACACGACTACACTCACGCCTGCATACTGAGTGATTCGATGAGTATGATAAGAAAAGTGGAGGCGGACTCTGTACGCATGCAATGGGTAGAGTCGTTGCAGAAATCCAAAATACGTAAGGTCACCTTTGTCTATGTCCCACGACATGCGGGTGCACGGGAAAATGAAAGAGAGTACAGGTTGGCTAGTTGCGCTATTTTTGTGAACTGTCAACCAATGGATCGGGCGGACATCATCAATGCCCTCCTGGAATTGGGAAGGACATAGGACTTCGATAACCATGAGTCCACGTCACTCCTTCGAATGAAAGAGATGGGAGTCAAGAAGGGCACAGCCAAAAACGAGAAACTTAGTGGGCGTGTAAGAAGAATAATCAACCAACACAGAACTGGAGTCGTCAGTCGCTGGACACTGAGGGACTTGCTGAGGAGGGGATCTGAGCACCTATGTACATGTTCGGATTACAATGATGATGACTCCCAAATAACTCAATGCCAATATAATTCTGCATATTTTACCTTATTTTATAAATAGAGGACTAACATCGGAGCTACCGTCGAGTGGGAAACATGTTATAATTAGACCTATGCATTAAAAGAAAAATACACTATTCTTTTGCTTCTTTTCAGCTCCCTATTGGGCATAAGTCTAGAGTAAAGACTTTCCAAGCCGTTCTTTTCTTGTATTCTTTAAAGATAATTCCATGGCTCCCCATACTCTGCTTCCACCTTTGGTTCTTGGTTCTTTGGTTATGGAAGGCCCCGGTATCACTGCAAACAAATTAAAATCCATAATTGCTCAACCGCCCGTGCCAGTGGAATCATCCGACTTACTAACTTATCTCCCAAACAAAGAAAACTAGCTGTAGTCCCCATCATAGCAGTCCCAGCACACGCCAAAAGACATAAGGCGAAACCGCACAGAAAGTGAACACAGCCAACTGTTCCCTGTCATACGATATCATCATTCATCGTAAACAAGTGCTTCCATCTGACTTCTCCAAGTATAGTTTGGTCTTCCTCAATGTCACCTCCCATTGGGAACTCTAAAAAGAAGGCTTGTATTGTAAAACTCTAATTTGGTGTGTATATGCGCAGTATGGTTTCCTAACAAGCACATCGTTTTTTACGTATCTCTTTGTCCACTGGTATTTGACTGGTACTTTCCCATAATTAGTAAAGTACATGCACAATGTAAAATACTGACTTATTATACGTACAGAGAGTGCACATACAGACAATACACATACAGACAGTGCCCGTACAGACATTACACATACTGACAGTACACATATAAACAGTACACATACACACAGTACACAATCAGATAGTACACATACAGACAGTACGCATACAGACAATACACGTACAGACAGTACATATACAGATATTACATATACAGACAGTACACATACAGACAGTACACGCACAGACTTTACACATACTGACAGTTCACATTTAGACAGTACACATACAGACAGTACACATATAGACAGTACAAATACA
Source organism: Megaustenia siamemsis (assembly GCA_032433765.1). Lineage (NCBI taxonomy): Eukaryota > Metazoa > Mollusca > Gastropoda > Stylommatophora > Ariophantidae > Megaustenia > Megaustenia siamemsis. The sequence continues at coordinate 69,475,238 of JAVIAB010000088.1, read as the reverse complement.
GACAGTACACATATAGACAGTACAAATACAAACAGTGCACACATAGACGGGACACATATAGACAGCAAAGATACAGACTTTACATACACTGACAGTTCACATATAGACAGTATACATGCATACATTACCCATGCGGATAGTGCACATACAGACAGTACACATACAGACAGTACACATACATATAGTACACATACAGAAAGTACACATACTGACAGTACACATACTGACAGTACACATACAGACAGTACACATACAGACAGTACACATACAGACAGTACACATACATGCAGTACACATACAGACAGTACACTTACTGACAGTACACATACAGACAGTACACTTACTGACAGTACACATACAGACAGTACACTTACTGACAGTACACATACAGACATTACCCATACAGACAGTACACATACAGACAGTACACAAACTTACATATACTGACGTGCTCCTGGAGTCCCTGGGGTCTCTATATGTGTAATAGGAGTAAATGGGGAAGATTCCGAGTTTCGCATAACGGAGAATGACTTTAGAAAGCTGAAAATTGACCTCCGTCCAGTTTTTGTTGAGAGTTGGCCAGTCATTGGCGTATGATCCATTCAGATATTGTCTAAATACAAACTTGTCATCTATGACTAGATGGTGGTATGAAATAAAATGCAAAAAAATGTTGGTTAAGACTACGGTCAAATATCCTGGCATGCAACAAATAAGGGCGTATTAGCAATTAATGTAATTAAAAGATAATACTATATATTGAAACGTTCTGAAAGAGGCCGAAACAAAAAGACAGCTAATTTTCAATATTATGAAGAAACAGTCATCATTTTTTTTCCGAAAGGGGAGTAAAGAATAGTAGCGCTGTACCCTACCAGGCATATTCGTATGAGGCGAGAAAGGAGGGTTGGGCATGGGACTGGCTATCCCATACTGTAAAAAAATAAGCCGACAAAAACTCCACAAACCTGGACAAGTCAAAGAAAATAATAAAAGTAAATCCGCCATGCAGGAAAGATAAAGACTCTCTGCCTAAGAGACGTATGACGCAAACCGGAGAAAGCCGTAAGGAGTCCGGGTTGCCGACTCACCTTTTGTCTACCAGGAAATCATCCAGAATTGGCACCTGGAATGTTCGTACCCTTAACGAACAGGGAAAAGCTGCACATGTAGCAGCAGAAATGAAAAATTACAAGATAGATATTCTGGGAATGTGTGAAACAAAATGGCTAGGAACGGAAAGAATAAAACTAAATACAGGAGAGATGATTTTATCACCAGGACACCAGGAACATGGAGCACAACATAGTTAAGGAGTTGTAATGTTATCAAGGAATGCACAGAAGACACTGATAGAATGGGAAGCAGTAGGGCCAAGACTAATGAGAGCAACATTTAAAACAACAAAAAACAAAGTAAAAATACACATTATCCAATGATACACACCAGCCAACGATAAGGATGATTTAGATAAAGGTGATTTCTATAAACAGCTACAATGTCAGATGGATGCAAGGCGAGCCAAGGATATTATAATCTTGATGGGAGACGAAATTGCTAAAGTAGGATCATACAACAGAGCCTTCGAAGAGATTATGGGAAAACATGGACTTGAAGATATAAACAAGAATGGAGAGATATTTGTGAATTGCTGTGCTCTTAATCAAGTGAGCCTAGGAGGAACAATATTCCAACATAAAAGAAATACACAAAGCTACTTGGGTGTCACCAGATCATAGAACGGAAAATCAAATTGATCACATATGTATTAATAATAAGTTTAAGTCATCCTTAAAGGATGTAAAAGTATATAGAGGGGCAGATGTAGCTTCTGATCATCATCTTCTGATAGCCAAACTTGAACTTAAACTAAAAAGATATACTACAACGAATAAGGGTAGAAAGTATTTCAATGTAGGGTTTCTTAAAGAACAAGGAATTAAAGATAAATTCGCAGTCACAATATCAAACAAATACCAAGTCCTCCAACAACTAGAAAATACAATAAATATAGATAAATGGAAACAGGTAAAAGATATATGGAAAGAGACATGCGAAGAAACACTGGGGAAAAGAGAACGCCAGAATAAGGCATGGATGACAGCAGAGACCCTGGATAAAATTAAAGAAAGAAAGAACAAGAAAGTAGACATAAATAAAACCAAAACGAGAAGTAATAAAGCCAAGACACAGGAAGCTTACACAGAGGTGAACAAAGAAGTGAGAAGATGCATTAAAAGGGATAAGAGGAAATATATAGATGAACTAGCTAAAGAGGCAGAAGGAGCAGCAAATAAAGGGAATATGAAAGAACTGTACAACAGCACAAAGAAATTAAGTGGAAAATACAAACAGATCAATGCCTTTATTAAAGATAAGAAAGGAAATCTGCTTAGTAATATAAGGGAACAAATGGAGAGATGGAAAGAGCACTTTGAAGAACTTTTGAACAGACCCGGCTCAAATAATCCTCCAGATATACTACCAGCAGAAGAAGAGTTACACGTTAACTGTGGAAAACCAAGTAAAGAAGAAATAACGAAAGCCATCAAACTATTAAAAAATGGTAAAGCCACAGGACCAGATGAAATTCCTTCGGAAGCCATCAAAGCAGATATTAACACCTCTACCAAGATGTTACATGATCTATTGGATAAAATTTGGGAGAGGGAAGAAATACCTAAAGACTGGAGAGAAGGTTATATGATCAAACTACCAAAGAAAGGAAGTTCACAGGAGTGCACAAATTATAGGGGAATTATGCTACTATCAGTGCCAGGAAAAATATTAAGCAGAATCATTCTGGAGAGACTAAAGGAGGCTATAGAGAAACATTTGAGAGATGAACAAGCAGGTTTTAGGAAGAACAGCTCATGTGCTGATCAAATAACTACTCTACGTATAATAGTTGAACAAAGTTTAGAACTAAAATCCCCACTTTATATTGGATTCATAGATTACGAAAAGGCATTTGATAGTTTAGACAGAAGAATGCTTTGGAAGTTGCTGAGTCATTACGGAATCCCCATAAAGTTTATTAACCTGATAAAAACAATGTATGAAGGAACAAAATGTAGTGTGGTGCATGAAGGACAGCTTACAGAAGCATTTGAAATAAGGACAGGAGTAAGGCAAGGATGTCTTCTGTCCCCATTTCTCTTTCTACTGGCCATAGATTGGATTATGAAAATAACTCAAAACAACAGAAATGGGATCCAGTGGTCACTGACCAAACAACTTGATGATTTAGACTTTGCTGATGACATAGCTCTCCTATCACACAGCCATCAACAGATGCAGGATAAAATGAGTATATTAGATGAGAGATCACAACAGCTAGGACTAAAGATTAATAGAGATAAGACCAACATTATGAGAATTAATGCAATTGGCAATAACCAAATAAAACTAGGAGAAATACCTCTACTAGACGTACAATCTTACATATATCTGGGCAATAATATAGATAAAGAGGGAGGAACAGAAAATGATACCAAAATAAGGATATCAAAAGCAAGAGGAGCTTTCATTGCACTGGGAAACATATGGAAATCCAAAGAAATTAGGCTAAATACAAAAATAAAAATTTTCAACTCAAATGTTAAGTCGGTCCTATTATATGGCTGTGAAACATGGAGAATAACAAAATTGACAATCACGAAGGTACAGACTTTCATTAATGGATGCTTGCGCAGAATAAAGGGATGGAAATGGCAGGACAAAGTCACTAACGTGGAATTATGGAAATGTACCGGTCAAATCTTCTACCTTTTAGCTCCCAGTGGAGCATAGGTCTTCAACAAACACTTTCCAAGTCGTTCTGTTTTTTGCAATTCTTTTAAGATCATTCCATGTCTTCCCCATCATCTTCATCTCTGCTTCAATCTGTCTTCTCCAAGAATTCCTTGGTTTTCCTCTTTGTCTTTTCCCCTGGGGATTCCAAAAAAGGGCCTGTTGTGTAATACTCTCAGTTGGTTTCCGTAGTGTGTGTCCTATCCATCGCCATCGTCTTCGCTGTATTTCTTTATCCACTGGTATTTGACCGGTACATTTCCATAATTCCACGTTTGTGACTTTGTCCTGCCGGTCAAATACCAGTGGATAAAGAAATACAGCGAAGACGATGGCGATGGATAGGACACACACTTCGGAAGCCAACTGAGAGTATTACACAACAGGCCCTTTTTTTTAATCCCCAGGGGAAAAGACAAAGAGGAAGACCAAGGAATTTATGGAGAAGACAGATCGAAGCAGAGATGAAGATGATGGGGAAGACATGGAATGATCTTAAAAGAATTGCAAAAAACAGAACGACTTGGAAAGTGTTTGTTGAAGACCTATGCTCCACTGGGAGCTAAAAGGTAGAAGACGAAGAAGAAGAAACAGAACGGTTTTGAAAGTTTGTTGAAGACTTATGCTCCACAGGGAACTGAAAGGTAGAAGAGAGAGAGTGCTGATTTTTTGGCCATGTAGTGAGAAGGGAACAGCTGGAATATGAAATATGCTGAAGCATTTAATGAAACAATCATCATTTTTTGGCCATGTAATGAGAAGAGAACAATTGGAATATATTGTGACAACTGGGAAAGTTGAGGGACGAAGAGATAGAGGAAAGCAAATAGAAAAGATACCAAACAGCTTAAGAGAATGGCTTAGCAGAAGGTCAACAACAGAAATGATAAATAACTGTCTTGATCGAAAGTTGTGGAGAGACATGATCACCTACGCCAGCAGGCCCGGTACTTGATGATAATGATGATCTCACTCGCTACCGAATCTGGTATTTCCTTAATGGCTTTAGCACTAGACATTCTCTCCTCCATAGTAGACCAACACATTTCCCAGCTATCTTGTGTGAACGTACTGAACACTAACACTCACGTACTGAACACTAACACTCACGTACTGAATACTAACACTCACGTACTGAACACTAACACTCACGTACTGAACACTAACACTCACGTACTGAATACTAACACTCACGTACTGAACACTAACACTCACGTACTGAACACTAACACTCACGTACTGAACACTAACACTCACGTACTGAATACTAACACTCACGTACTGAACACTAACACTCACGTACTGAACACTAACACTCACGTACTGAACACTAACACTCACGTACTGAACACTAACACTCACGTACTGAACACTAGCACTCACGTACTGAACACTAGCACTCACGTACTGAACACTAGCACTCACGTACTGAACACTAGCACTCACGTACTGAACACTAGCACTCACGTACTGAACACTAGCACTCACGTACTGAACACTAGCACTCACGTACTGAACACTAACACTTACGTACTGAACACTAACACTCACGTACTGAACACTAGCACTTACGTACTGAACACTAACACTCACGTACTGAACACTAACACTTACGTACTGAACACTAACACTCACGTACTGAACACTAGCACTCACGTACTGAACACTAGCACTCACGTACTGAACACTAACACTCACGTACTGAACACTAACACTCACGTACTGAACACTAACACTCACGTACTGAACACTAACACTCACGAACAATGCATTGTATAGATACCAGCAGCCAATCGACAGAGATCCGAAGAGAGGCATGCCAGGCAGGCTGTGTCACACCACTTACACACACACACACACACACAGACACACATCATCATCATCATCATCATCATGTGTCATACAGGTTTGCATAGGCGATGATGCCCTTACAAAGTTTTATATCCACTGTGCATCGTTTCAGTTATGTTATTGAATATTTTCCATACGATGTCACCAAACTATCCAGTATTTTCTCTCTTTGTCATCCACGGTCTCTCTTTCTCCGCATTTTGCCAGTTGTAACCAAGTACTCCGACTTTCCTCATCTCATGATATGCACGATAAATGTCGATTGTATCTTTCTGTTGTTATTTAGAAGCTCCCTTTTTTGTGTTGGCCTCTTTGAGAATTTCATCGTCGGTCTGTTTAGCTGTCCAGGGAACTTTCATCATTTTTTCTGAGAAATCCCATCTCTGTGACCTTTAATCGTCTTTTCATTTGATTTTCCAACGTCCATGGTTCGCATCCATAGGTCATAATTAGCTCTATATAGCACAAATAAAATCTCTTTCTCACTTCTATTATTATAGACTTGGTCCACAAGACGTTCTTCATTTTCTGAAATACTATTATGGCCAGTGCTATTCCACATTTTATTTCTGTGGTGCATCTTCCATCTGATGTTATTATTGTACCCAGGTTTTTGACACGTTGCTCTTGTTTCAGATTTGTCCCGTTTTATTTTTTTTTTTTCGTTTACACACATACACACTGCATACAGATTTCTTGTAATTTGCTTCACAATGTACACTAATTTTTTTTAACGAAAAGGTTATCTCCCCTCCCTTGCTTGGCGTATGGGGAATACGGTATTTTAATGACCACATTTTTCTATGAAGACACATTTTTGGGTGATGTGTTCGATATAACGCCAGGCCACCTTTACTTATAAGAAAACTTCCTGGTACCTATTTATAGAGGCTGGGTGAACCCGGAGCCTTGTCGGTCCTAAAAAAAAATCCGCGACTTCTATGGATCAAACCTTGACACTTCAGATCCCGTATTTGCCTGTCTGGTGGCGCCACCTGAGCACACATCTGCTGGTGTGAAAAATAGGAAGAAGTGTATTCACGCAAATTCCAGTCCCTCGGGACTTCACTAGAGATTTAAAGCTGGAGAACACAAGCAAAGAACGAATATCTGGGAATAATCTTGATCTTGATCTTGACCTTGATCTTGATATTGTTGTTGTTTACGTTCGGCCGATGACTAAAGTATTCTAGAGTATTCGTAGACCTGAATTCCTCTTCGTCATCCGCCCTTAAAAGGACGTTAAGTGGACGTGTCTGCGTTGTGTTGTGATTTGCAGTATAACTGTTATATTTGCGCCTTTCGGACCAACACATCCGACTTCAGCACAACATTTTTGAGTACCGGGTTGTCTTCCCCCTTCGATCCCTGCTCACTTGGCCGGACTAGACAGGTTAGTCTATTACTGGAGGCACCACGGAGAGGTGGAGCAGGGTCTGAATGGTTTTGGTTTACTGATCCTGGCGCAAGCCATCAGCTGTAGGTCGCTGACAACTTCCAGCTCTGGGTCGCTGACAACTTCCAGCTCTGGGTCGCTGACAACTTCCAGCTCTGGGTCGCTGACAACTTCCAGCTGTGGGTCGCTGACAACTTCCAGCTGTGGGTCGCTTACAACTTCCAGCTCTGGGTCGCTGACAACTTCCAGCTCTGGGTCGCTGACAACTTCCAGCTGTGGGTCACTGACAACTTCCAGCTCTGGGTCGCTGACAACTTCCAGCTCTGGGTCGCTGACAACTTCCAGCTCTGGGTCGCTGACAACTTCCAGCTGTGGGTCGCTGACAACTTCCAGCTGTGGGTCGCTTACAACTTACAGCTCTGGGTCGCTGACAACTTCCAGCTCTGGGTCGCTGACAACTTCCAGCTGTGGGTCGCTGACAACTTCCAGCTCTGGGTCGCTGACAACTTCCAGCTGTGGGTCGCTGACAACTTCCAGCCCTGGGTCGCTGACAACTTCCAGCTGTGGGTCGCTGACAACTTCAAGCTGTGGGTCGCTGACAACTTCGAGCCCTGGGTCGCTGACAACTTCCAGCTGTGGGTCGCTGACAACTTCCAGCTCTGGGTCGCTGACAACTTCCAGCTCTGGGTCGCTGACAACTTCCAGCTCTGGGTCACTGACAACTTCCAGCTCTGCTGCTGGGAGGCGCGCCTCCCTTTTGATCTTGAAATTGACCTTGATATTGACCTTGATCTTGCTATTGACCTTGATCTTGATCGCTACAGAGCTCGTCAGTCTCTTGCCAGCAGCCACCAGAATGGTTGACTAGACTACATTATGGTTATTTGTCTGCAAAGCTAGTATCCAGCCCTATCCTATCCGGAAGATACTTCTTTTAAAAGGAAAATACAGATATACAATTAATTCGCGAGTTGTATTCTAAACCCTATGATATAGTCATGAGTACACATACGTTATCTCTTTGGGAAGTTTGCACCATGTTTCGTTCCTTGTAGACTGCATTCACTAGAGTAATCATGAATACATGGGCGCAGCCATATTGTGCGTGCTACGTCATCATATTGTTTCATCGTGTGTCCCAAGACCGACCATGCGCTAATCTTGCGATCTGTTGTTTGGTGTGCATCGGGGATAATCTGACGACGAACTGTGTTTTGTATGTTCGGAGTTGGAGTCAAACACGATGTCCTAACATCATCAAGCGCCATACATTTACTATGACGATGATCATTTTCAGGAGGACGTGATCTTCCGGGCAATGTGGTGGATAGGCGGCAGGAACCAGTGAAGGCTATGTCTGAAAAGTGTTCCTTGTTGCATTTTCCTCATATTCCAAGTCCGGCTTGTTGCAGGAGCTACTGAGTTAGGAGCTCTGTGCACACCGTGAGCTGTGTGTTTCACCCGTTTTGATCATGTTCCGATATTCCAATTGCTTACGATGAATGCTGATATCGTATGACAGGGAACAGTTGGCTGTGTTAACTTCAGTGCGGTTTCGCCTTATGTCTTTTGGCGTGTGCTGAGACTGCTATGAGGGGGACTACAGCTACCTTTCTTTGTTTGGGAGATGAGTTAGTAATTCGGATGATTCCACTGGCACGGGCGGTTGAGCAATTATGGATTTTAATTCGTTTGCAGTGATACCGGGGCCTTCCATAACCATAAACCATAACCATAAACGTTAGAGATATCGTCAATGATAGCTACTTTTTAAGATAGCTTTTTTGGTCGTGAGCTTCAGAATTTATTTCTGGTGGAAATGCGCTGTGTCGAGGAGTTCGGGTTTGATCCTGCTTCGAGCTGTTTATTGTTTTTGGTTTTTTATTCTGTTGTTGATTATTTGTGATTTTTTCCGAGTGTTGTAAACATACCTCTTCCCCTGAAATGACTCGCTGGAGACTGGTTGGTCTTGAGGCAAGACGCCGGCCTCGAGACAAAGAGGTTGTGGGATCAAATCCCATCTGCACCAGTTGGGATTTTTATTTATGATTTCTCTCTGCGACAACCACCCCTGGTCTCCACAGCGAGGCCCGGCTTGAAACGTCAATTACTCATCCAAGGAAAAAATATGAGTACCTCCGAAGACGGAGTTATATGCCTGTGCGGCGAGGGACCCCAGCGCACACGGCTGCCAAGGAAAAAATGGATTAATACACAATATTCAGTTATTCGTCTCTAGGGACTTCGTCAGAGGTAAAAGTTGGCGAATGCAAAAAAAAAAATAAAAAAATAAATAAAACAAAAAAAAAATAAAATAAATAAAATACACAAAAAAATAAATAAATAAAACACAAAAAAAAGACTCAACTTATCTATCGTCTAGAAAGTCTCCATCTATAATGATATTCATCTATTATTATTATTTGTATTCTTCTTTATGGTATTTTGTTACTGACTCTACAACGCTGATTCTTACTTGTTACCTTTTACTTCTCACTAAGAAATTTGTTTGACCAGTCTGTAAGATGATGTCACATGCTAGTGTGTGCACATCCGACTATAGATTGACTTAGTCCTTTGGGCTGAGATTACATTTCTGGAAAACTTCCAACTAGCGTGACGTTTTCTTCTTGTGAGCCGATTGTGGGTAGAGTGACGTCAGCCGTCTGTAGCTGAAAACGTCACACCAGTTGGAGGTTTTTATAGTTTAATTTCTGACCGCGTGAACTATTGAATCGTATCAGCGTAATTTGTGTGTCCCTTAACGTCTAAATAAAGGACAAGAGGTAGGGTTCGATCCCAACCGATGGTTTCCGGTTCAGCCAGCCTTTAATTGGTACTGGATTTTTTTTCTGGGAAAGGAATGCGGCACGGGCGTAATACCGACCACATTACCCCAAAAATAATGTGCCGGTGGTCTATAAAATTTATGGTCACTAACACCATATTCCCTATACGACACTTGGCGTGACGAAGGTACTTTGCTTTACTTTTATTTAACGTCTAAATGGTGGCCGCGATAGCTCAGTGGTTAGTAAACTGGACAGTGGTTAGTAAACTGGACAGTGGTTAGTAAACTGGACAGTGGTTAGTAAACTGGACAGTGGTTAGTAAACTGGACAGTGGTTAGTAAACTGGACAGTGGTTAGTAAACTGGACAGTGGTTAGTAAACTGGACAGTGGTTACTAAACTGGACAGTGGTTAGTAAAATGGACTGCTTAAAGACAAGAGGTTGGATTTGATTATGATCGACGGTTTCCGAGCTCACCCCAGCCGTAAACGAGTATTGAATGTTTATCTAGGAAAGAATAGCGACGCTGGCGTAATACTGACCACACAATCCCAAAAATCATGTGCCGAAGGTCAATACAAATATGGGCAATAGCACCATATTTCTTATATACGTCCCGATGTGGCTCTTTTCTTTTCCTTCTTTTCTTTCATCATCAAGTACCGGGCCTAGTGGTGTAGAGTATCGGTCTTCAACAAACAGTTTCAGCTCCATGTGGAGTATAGGTCTTCGACAAATACTTTTAGCTCCCTGTGGAGTATAGGTCTTCAACCAATACTTTTATCTCCCTGTAGAGTATAAGTCTTTAACAAACAATTTCAGCTCCTTGTGTTGTATAGATCTTCAACAAACACTTTCAGCTCCCTGTGGAGTATAAGTCTTCAACAAACACCTTCAGCTCCCTGTGGAGTATAGGTCTTCAACAAACACCTTCAGCTCCCTGTGGAGTATAAGTCTTCAACAAACACCTTCAGCTCCCTGTGGAGTATAGGTCTTCAACAAACACTTTCAGCTCCTGTGGAGTATAGGTCTTCAACAAATACTTTCAGCTCCTGTGGAGTATAGGTCTTCAACAAACACTTTCAGCTCCTGTGGAGTATAGGTCTTCAACAAAAACTTTCAGATCCTGTGGAGTATAGGTCTTCAACAAACACTTTCAGCTCCCTTTGGAGTATAGGTCTTTGTGGAGTATAAGTCTTCAATAAACACTTTCAGCTCCCTGTGGAGTAAAGGTCTTCAACAAACACGTTCAGCTTCCTGTGGAGTATAGGTCTTTGTGGATTGTAGGTCTTTGTGGAGTATAGGTCTTTACAAACACTTTCAGCTCCCTGTGGAGTATAGGTCTTCAAAAAATACTTTCATCTCCCTGTGGAGTATAAATCTTTAACAAACAATTTCAGCTTCTTGTGAAGTATAGATCTTCAACAAACACTTTCAGCTCCCTGTGGAGTATAAGTCTTCAACAAACACCTTCAGCTCCCTGTGGAGTATAGGTCTTCAACAAACACTTTCAGCTCCCTGTGGAGTATAGATCTTCAACAAACACTTTCAGCTCCCTGTAGAGTATAGGTCTTCAACAAACACTTTCAGCTCCCTTTGGAGTATAGGTCTTTGTGGAATATAAGTCTTCAATAAACACTTTCAGCTCCCTGTGAAGTAAAGGTCTTCAACAAACAAGTTCAGCTTCCTGTGGAGTATAGGTCTTTGTGGATTGTAGGTCTTTGTGGAGTATAGGTCTTTACAAACACTTTCAGCTCCCTGTGGAGTAAAGGTCGTCAACAAACACTTTCAGTTCCTTGTGGAGTATAGGTCTTTAACAAACACTTTCAGCTCCCTGTGGAGTATAGGTCTTTGTGGTGTGTAGTTCTTTGTGGAGTATAGATCTTCAACAAACACTTTCAGCTCCCTCTGGAGTATAGGTCTTTAACTAACACTTTCAGCTCCCTGTGTAGTATAGGTATTCAACAAACACTTTCAGCTCCCTGTGGAGTATAGGTCTTCAACAAACACTTTCAGCTCCCTGTGTAGTATTGGTCTTCAACAAACACTCTCAGCTCCCTGTGGAGTATAGGTCTTTAACAAACACTTTCAGCTCTCTGTGGAGCATATGTCTTCAACAAACACTTTCAGCTCCCTGTGGAGCATAGGTCTTCAACTAACACTTTCAGCTCCCTGTGGAGTATAGGTCTTCAACAAACACTTTCAGCTCTCTGTGGAGTATAGGTCTTCAACAAACACTTTCAGCTCCCTGTGAAGTATAGGTCTTCAACAAACACTTTCAGCTCCCTGTGGAGTATAGGTCTTCAACAAACACTTTCAGCTCCCTGTGGAGTATAGGTCTTCAACAAACGCTTTCAGCTCCCTGTGGAGTATAGGTCTTCAACAAACACTTTCCAAGCTGTTCCGTTTCTTGCCATTCTTTTAAGTTCATTCCATGTCTTCTCCATTATCATCATCTCTGCCTTCACCGGTCGTCTCCAAGAATAACTTTTCTTCCACTTTGCCTTTTTCCTTGAGGGTTCCAAAAAGGGTATGTTGTGTAATGCTTTTATTCTGCGTAATCATCCATTAATGAAGGTCTGTATCCTAATAATTGTCGTTTTTGTTGGTCTTCATATTTCACAGCCATAAAATAATATTGACTAAACATTGAAGCTGAACATTTTAATTTGTGTATTTAACTTAATTTCTTTGGACTTCCATATGTTTCCCAGTGCAACGAATGCTCGTCTTGCTTATGATATCCTTATTCATTTGAACCTTAAAGCTCACGAAAGGTTGCGCATGTCATAGAAAATAAACTCTGATCTAGACATTTTCTGATTGAATCTACTGTACATACCCAGTTGTATCCTTAAATGGTTAGATGTTTCTACGCGTCGCTCTTAAATACTCTTGACCGCATGGGCACTCCCGAGATCTAATGACAATTAATCCACTTATCAGGGCATGACTCGACACAGTGAAACAATAATCGGCTGATCATCATCATCATGTGCCATACCGGTTGGCGTAGGCGATCATGTCCTTCAACAATCTTCTATCTACAGTGAATCGTATCAGTTCCGTTGTTGACTGCTTTCCATGCCATGACACCAAGTTATCTAGTATTTTCTCTCTTTGTCATCTGCGTTCTCTCGTTCCTTTTATTTTACCAGTTGCAACCAAGTATTCCAACTTTCCTCTTCTCACGATGTACCTGAAAAATGTTGATTGCCTCTTTCTGATTTTTTTAGGAGCTTCCTTTATGTGTTGTCCTCTGAGAATTCCCTTATTGGTATTTTTATCAGTCCAGGGAACTTTCAACATTCTTCTGAGAAATACCATCTCTGTGGCCTCTAATCGTCTTTTCATTTGTTTGTCTACTGTCCATGATTTGTTTCCATAGGTCAGAATTGGTTCTATATAGCACCCATGAACTCTCTGTCTCACCTCTATTGACATAGATTTGTTGCATAAGATAATTTTCATTTTATGAAATGCTATTTTGGCCTGACCTATTCTGGTTTTTATTTATGTGGTGCATCTTCCATCTGATGTTATTATTGTGCCCAAGTATTTGAAACGTTGCACTTGTTTCAGATTTGTCCTGTTTATTTGTATGCTGCATGATGGTGATGATTGTTTCATTTATATAACCATTACTTCTGTTTTCTTACTATTCAGTCTGAGACATTTCTTGTTGCTTTCTTTTACTATTATGTCTATCATTTTTGTAGTTCATTCTCTGTCTCTGCTATTAAGATATTCATTAAGATCATCATTACGATATTCATTCTTAATAATTCATTATTAAGATATTCATTCTCTGTCTCTGCTGATATCATTTGATAATATATACCGCTAAAGCAAAACATCGGCTAATTCACTTATCCAAACATGACCTTGAACTGTGTCGTCATCAGTTTTTTGAGAACTTGACCTTCAACTATTTTCATGGAAAGATAAAAATAGATTACTTTACTACAGGCATACCTCCACTCATGCAAGTCTGGTAAAGAATCTTCATGAGCGTCAAATTTGTTGGTTCTCCTTTCTTGAGATTCTCTGACATCATACCTGAAAGGTAATGCCATTATTGTAGTACTTTTAGCTGTAACTGTAATAATGGGTCAAAGAATATAGAACATCACGTTATAGAACAAGTAACACACTTTCAATTCTTCATTTTGGAATCACATAATTTGTTTGTCATTTATAAACAACAGGGTATGACTATCCTAGTGATAAATACTGAAGCCGCTAAAAAGGCTAGCAGGCTGTGATGAGTGCAACGTTCTGTGGGAGATCTGGCTAGAGACAGAGATTCTTTCAGACGCGCTCTGGTGAGTGCAACGTTCTGTGGGAGATCTGGCTAGAGACAGAGATTCTTTCAGACGCGCTCTGGTTAGTGCAACGTTCTGTGTGAAATCTGGCTAGAAACAGAGATTCTTTCAGACGTGCTCTGGTTAGTGCAACGTTCTGTGGGAGATCTGGCTAGAGAAAGAGATTCTTTCAGACGCGCTCTGGTTAGTGCAACGTTCTGTGGGAGATCTGGCTAGAGAAAGAGATTCTTTCAGACGTGCTCTGGTTAGTGCAACGTTCTGTGGGAGATCTGGCTAGAGACAGAGATTCTTTCAGACGCGCTCTGGTTAGTGCAACGTTCTGTGGGAGATCTGGCTAGAGAAAGAGATTCTTTCAGACGCGCTCTGGTTAGTGCAACGTTCTGTGGGAGATCTGGCTAGAGAAAGAGATTCTTTCAGACGCGCTCTGGTTAGTGCAACGTTCTGTGGGAGATCTGGCTAGAGAAAGAGATTCTTTCAGACGCGCTCTGGTTAGTGCAACGTTCTGTGTGAAATCTGGCTAGAGAAAGAGATTCTTTCAGACGCGCTCTGGTTAGTGCAACGTTCTGTGTGAAATCTGGCTAGAAACAGAGATTCTTTCAGACGTGCTCTGGTTAGTGCAACGTTCTGTGTGAAATCTGGCTAGAAACAGAGATTCTTTCAGACGTGCTCTGGTTAGTGCAACGTTCTGTGTGAAATCTGGCTAGAAACAGAGATTCTTTCAGACGTGCTCTGGTTAGTGCAACGTTCTGTGTGAAATCTGGCTAGAAACAGAGATTCTTTCAGACGCGCTCTGGTGAGTGCAACGTTCTGTGGGAGATCTGGCTAGAGACAGAGATTCTTTCAGACGGGCTGTGGTGAATGCAACGTTCTGTGGGAGATCTGGCTAGAGACAGAGATTCTTTCAGACGGGCAGTGGTGAGTGCAACCTTCTGTGGGAGATGTGGCTAGAGACAGAGATTCTTTCTGACGGGCTGTGGTGAATGCAACGTTCTGTGGGAGATGTGGCTAGAGACAGAGATTCTTTCAGACGGGCTGTGGTGAATGCAACGTTCTGTGGGAGATGTGGCTAGAGACAGAGATTCTTTCAGACTGGTTGTGGTGAGTGCAACCTTCTGTGGGAGATGTGGCTAGAGACAGAGATTCTTTCAGACGGGCTGTGGTGAATGCAACGTTCTGTGGGAGATTTGGCTAGAGACAGAGATTCTTTCAGACTGGCTGTGGTGAGTGCAACCTTCTGTGGGAGATCTGGCTAGAGACAGAGATTCTTTCAGACGGGCTGTGGTGAGTGCAACCTTCTGTGGGAGATCTGGCTAGAGACAGAGATTCTTTCAGACGGGCTGTGGTGAATGCAACGTTCTGTGGGAGATCTGGCTAGAGACAGAGATTCTTTCAGACGGGCTGTGGTGAATGCAACGTTCTGTGGGAGATCTGGCTAGAGACAGAGATTCTTTCAGACTGGCTGTGGTGAGTGCAACCTTCTGTGGGAGATGTGGCTAGAGACAGAGATTCTTTCATTTGGACTGTGGTGAATACAACGTTCTGTGGAATATCTGGCTAGAGACAGAGATTCTTTCAGACGGACTGTGGTGAATGCAACGTTCTGTGGAATCTGGTTAGAGAAAGAGATTCTTTCTGACGGGCTGTGGTGAATGCAACGTTCTGTTCTGCTGGAGTGATTAGATGTTATCGATCCCAGGGTTTGGAGAAGATGGACGTGGTTATGTTTATTCGACGGCCCCTGTATCACTGCAAACGAATGAAAATCCATAAATGCTCAACCGCCCGTGCCAGTGGAATCATCCGAATTAACATCTCATCGAATATCCAAACAAAGAAAGGTAGCTACAGTCCCCATCGTAGCAAACACAGAACACGTCAAAAGACATAAGGCGTATTATAACACCGGCAGTGAACACAGCTTAAATGACCTTCGTCATTCGATATCATCACTCATCGTAAGCAATCTGAATATAGACGCACCATCTGGATGAAACACACAGCTCTCGGTGTGCACAGAGCAATTAACTCAGTAGCTCCGGCAGCAAGTCGGATGGACATGCGCAGTGGCTGCGGCGTGAAAGTCGTTGATATTTATAATGTTGGTATCGACATCGGTAAGGGTGGACTAACTACTGTAAGGTGAGAATCAAAGTTTAACAATTAAGGATAGCAAGGTATGAAAGCGAGCTAATTGAGTGTGCATAGCCAGTGAGATACTGAATCTATCAATATGTATATTTTTTATAAATTTGTCAAATGCAACCAACCACCTATGGGTGTAACTCGGATGTTAACTCATACAACTATCAATGATTATTCGTTTAATATAAAACAACAGAAATAACAGTCCAAAGTAGCATTTCAGAGTGTAAACCTCAGACAGAAGATTTACAAAAGAGGTGAGATGCAGAATGGCTCAGGCACAGCAGCTTTCCAAAAAAATGAGGAAGATACTATGCAATCCATTTTTGACAATAGAAACAAGAAAAAGAGTTCTTAAATGCTATGTGGAGCCAGTCTTAATATATGGATGTGAATCATGGACAATAGGACAACAGACAAGAAAATCACTGCATTCTGTAGAAATTTGGTTTTACAGAAGAATGTTGAGAAAACCATGGACAGCTAAGACGAGTAATGAAGATGTTCTGAAAGAGGTCAAAGCAAAAAGAGAGATAATTTCCAATATTAAGAAGAAACAATCATCATTTTTTGGCCATGTAATGAAAAGAGAACAACTGGAATATATTGTAACAACTGGAAAAATTAAGGGACGAAGAGATAGAGGGAAGCAAAGATAAAAGATGCCAGACAGCTTAAGAGAATGGCATGACAGAAGGTCAACAACATAAATGATAAATAACTGTCGAGATCGAAAGTTGTGGAGAGACATGATCACCTACGCCAGCAGGCCCGGTACTTGATGATGATGACCATTTCAGAAAAGGAAAAATATCTTGTTTAACAATTCTATGTCAAAAGGAGTGAGAAAGAGAGAGTTCATCGGTGATATATAGATACAGTTATGACCTTTGAAACTGAATAATTGACAGCAGAAATAATTAAAAAGCGTTTAAAGGCCACAGAGATGGAACTTCTCAGAAGAATGTTAAGAGTTCCTTGGACAGCTAAAAGGACTAACGAGAAAATTCTGAAAGAGGTCAATTCAAAAAGAGAGCTCTTTAAAAACGCCAGAAAGAAAAATTTGACATCTTTCAGGCACATCATGAGAAGAGGAAAGTTGGAATACTTGGTTACAACTGGTAAAATACAGGGATAGAGAGATCGTGGACGACAAAAAGAGAAAATACTAGATAGCTTGGTGTCATGGCGTGGAAAACAGTCAACAACAGAGTTGATGCGATGCACTGTGGATAGAGATCTGTGGAATGACATAATCGCCTACGCCAACCGGTATAGTAAATGATGATACACCTAAAACTATTTATTTAATTATTACTTACCTTTCAGAATGAGATTATTTTCATGTAGTGCAATACCAAAGATATCTTCTTGGTCAAAACCATCAGGAATCAGAGTCTCCTGAACAAATCGGCCACACGCAAATAAGTGGAAATCAACACATGGATCAGCAG
Organism: Megaustenia siamemsis; assembly: GCA_032433765.1. Taxonomy (NCBI): domain Eukaryota; kingdom Metazoa; phylum Mollusca; class Gastropoda; order Stylommatophora; family Ariophantidae; genus Megaustenia; species Megaustenia siamemsis. The sequence goes on along the minus strand of JAVIAB010000088.1, from coordinate 69,457,486 downwards.
ACAGGTTCATTTTCTGAACCATTCTTCCCGCTATGATAATGAAATGTTTATTATTTTGTTGGTTATGAGGTTGCTACACAACTTGAAAATAAATTGGTAATTTACGAGTTTAGCGACATAATTGAAAAGTGACCTTCCCTAATTGTAGACAAACGTGAAACGACGCGAGTGTAAAGTTCTATGTTTCTAACCCGAACATACGCTAACCCAAACCCAAAAACCCAACGCTAACCCAAAACCCTGACCCAAAGACTAACCCTAACCCAAACCCTAACTCTACCTCTAACCCTAACCCAAACCCTAACCCAAACACTAACCCTAATCCTATCCTATCCCAAACCATTACCCTAACCCAAACCATAACCCAAACCCAAACCCCAACCCTAACCCTAACCCAAACCCTAACCCTAACCAAATCCTAATCCTAACTCAAACCCAAACCCTGACCCTACCTCTAACCCTAACTCTGAACGAAACCCAACCCTTAATCCTAGTCATGATCCAAGCCCTAACACAAACTCTTACCCAAATCCTAACCTAAACCCCAACCTCAACCCTGACCCTGACCTTGACCCAAACCAAAACCAAAACCCTAAACTTAAACCTAACCCTAACCTTGACGCAAACCCTAATTCAGACCCTAACACAAACCCTGACCCAATTCCTAACCAAACCCTAATTCTGACCCTGACCCAAACCCTAACCCAAACCCTAACCCTAACCCTGACCCAAACCCTAAACCAAACCCTAAACTTAAACCTAACCCTAACCATGACCCAAACCAAAACCCAAACCCTAGCCCAAAAATGAAAATAAATGCATAATTTATGAACATGGATGAAGATTGATGAACATTAATGAAGAATGATGAAGATTGATGAAGATTGATGAACATTAATGAAGAATGATGAAGATTGATGAAGATTGATGAACATTAATGAAGATTGATGAAGATTGATGAACATTAATGAAGAATGATGAAGATTGATGAAGATTGATGAAGATTGATGAACATTAATGAAGAATGATGAAGATTGATGAAGATTGATGAATATTAATGAAGAATGATGAATATTGATGAACATTTGTGAACAGATATAATTTCTAGTATTTGAAAACTACTGTAGTTTTACTGTGACCTAAACGTAGGGGAGATCACTTTAATTTATGTCGCTAAATTACCAATAAATTGAGATTCGTAAATTTATATTCTTTTTTTTTCCCATAAATTATGTTAAAAGTAAGAATAGCTGGTGGAACATGTTCGTATTATACACAGCCAAATATAGTTTTGCTAAAGCCTGCGGGCTCAGACAATTTGCCCGAAGTCATTCAAGGCTAGTGAAGTGTCCAGCTATAGGCAGCTGACGTCATTTTACCCACAACCGCCGCAGCACGCAAGGCTGAAAACGTCACAGGCATTGGGTGGTCTCTTCCAGTCTGTGTCTTTAGTAAAACTATCGTTGGCTTCTTATTTCTTTCCTCATTTGCCTTTCAACGACGAGGGGAGATATATTTTGCTATATTTTGCTCTTTTCTTCGCCTCTGCTGATGTTATGTTTCCTAACGCTTCTAATATTCCATCGATCTATCTTTTTCATGGTCAACGCTTGGTTCTGGTATCCTCGCAGTGTTTACTGAGGGCTCGTTGTGTTATATTTCGATCACTCTGCCTTGTCTCGTGGTCAAACTATTCTATCTGTTGTTTCTTTATATATCCTATGGCGGTGGCTTTTCCTAGCTTTTTTCTAAATTCTTCATTTCTGATCTTAACTCTCATGCTGTTTCCTGCCATTCGTCTAACACATTTAATCTCAGTAGAGGTTATTTTTCATATTGTTCTTGCATCTAGGGTCCAGGTCTGGCATTGGTAGCAAGCACAACGTTGGGATGAAGATTGTATTGTATAGTGCCCGTTTTGCCTCTAGAGTTATTTCCTTGTTAGGACAATAGTCGTGATAACTGTCCAATGATTTGACAAGCTTTGTTGCATTTTGAGTCTATCTCAGCTGTTTGTGAATTGTCATTTGTCACTAGACTACCTAGGTATTTGAATTCTTCTACTAGTTTTAGTTGCCTGCCTGGCGACAATCATGACTTCTGTTTTGTTGATGTTGATTTTCATGTTGTATTTTGTGCCTGTGCTGTTGAGTCTAATTAAGTGTTCTTGTAGGTCTTCTATTTTTTCATGTATTAGTGTCTGATCGTCTCCAAATAAAAGCTCATTGATCTCCTCTGTCTCTGATGGGTTGGCTAACTTGCATGTGTAATCCATGTATGTAATAAACAGTAGGGGGTATCGTTGGCTGTGCACCGTAATTGCCTAATGCCGTGACGTAACAATTTGATAGATTCGGATGAAAATGTGAAAGTTAGTGCACCCAAGTGCGCAGCGGCTAGTTGTCAGTTGACATCATGTTGTCTACACAATTTCAGCTTCTGCACGCCAGTTTTGACTCAGTGTATCAAGAAATCTCTCGACATGTATCGTGACTAAAAGAAATTCGAGAAATTCGAGAAAAGTGTTTTCATTATATTTTGTGCGAAGCTTTGCAGATCTGCGGTACACACACTTGAAGTTCTTCATGCTTTTGGTGTACACTCTTTAGGTCGAACATAGGTCTTTGTCTTGTGCGGAGAAATGAAACAAAAAATATATTTTTTTTTTTAATTGTAAAAAGAGGTATGGTTAAAGCTTCGCGTAACAAGTGGACACCATGAACCAGAATGGCGTTTCGGCTCAATAGGCCTTCAGCAGAAACAAACATACAATCCCACATACAAATATGTATTTAAAATTAAAAATAATGTTTAATGTATGAATGTTGTATGTTTGTTCCTGTTGAAGGCCTACTGAGTTAAAACTGAAGGCACCTTTATTTTTAAGGAGCGTTTAATTTGAAAGTCTCATTTGAAGGAGCGTCACGTTTATTTTGAAGAAGACTTTGTAATTGAAATAGTATCTTTATTTGATGCTGTGTTGTTATTTAAAGCATTTTGAAGGATGTTTATTACAAGTCATATCTTTATGATGCACCTGGAAGGATCTCTCATTTAAATGAATTCATACTCAACACGAACACTGCTTCTTTTACTTGGAGCCGCTTTCTTTATTTATTTATTTCTTTCTCTTCTGTTCGTTTATGTTATTCATAAGACACGTGATGTTATTTGTCAATTACTTTGTAATTTGCATTCATTCTCTCTATCCCTATCTATCGATCTATCTACTTTGTAGTCTCCTTCTTGTGACAGTTAACCTACTCTGGTACGTTCCCATCGAACGCACAATCCTATTCTCTCTATCCCTATCTATCTACTTTGTAGTTTTCTGGCCACATCTGCTGAATTGCTACCAATCTCTTAATAACTGATTCTCTCCATCACTCTCGTTCTTCCGTTGTGGCTGCCGCTCTGGGGTTTACCGTGTCACTCTACTTGGATCCCCATTATGATCCTCTAGGTCCATATCTCTCTCTCTCTCTGAGGTGTCGATCTCTATTTATTGGTGACTTGACTTCTATTATTTACGATGTTAATCTCTGGATCCATCTTCTCTTTATTGCTCTCCTTCCAAGTGCGTCTGCTCTCTTCAGCGGTCCATCTCCAAGTGCGTCTGCTCTCTTCAGCGGTCCATCTCCAAGTGCGTCTGCTCTCTTCAGCGGTCCATCTCCAAGTGCGTCTGCTCTCTTCAGCGGTCCATCTCCAAGTGCGTCTGCTCTCTTCAGCGGTCCATCTCCAAGTGCGTCTGCTCTCTTCAGCGGTCCATCTCCAAGTAACTAGTCTTCGTTGGCCCCCTCGCAACCGTATCTCCCTGCCACGTCATACCCCTTTCTTTACGTCATTTTCTTTTCTGTATAAGTATGTGCTTAATTTATATTTCCCCATTCTTCATCTCTTGGTGTGTACTTCCCTTCACACCATTCCCCGCTATTATATACCATTAGCTATACTTTCTCTGCTATAAAACGTTGTTCTGGTTTGTATTGTACTTGTTACGTGAAACTTTAATCCTACTGTTTGTTTTCTTATATCTATCTTTTGTTCATTTCTCCTCACAATTAGCTTTATTGTAGCTTCGTAATGTTTTGACATTATCTGTATTCCTTTGTCTTGATCCTAATTTGACTGCCATGCACGTTTATTGTTTGTTTTCAAAGCCCGTAGAGTGCCTGTTCATGATAATGAGTTTTCACGGCGTCTTGTCACCAGAAAAACACGAGAATTTGGAAATAATTCATGAAGTGAATCATGAGAAGCGCCGTTGAACAGTCTCTCGCATGGCTGGGATCAGTAATGGGGTCTGTCAGAATATCCGAACACAAAACCTGCGTTGTTGCGATGTTCGACCCCATGTTTTTGACACTCCATCAAAAACACGTGAAAATGTGACTTTCGTGTCAACCCTTCCACTACGATGACTGTTCTTTACTTCGATCACCCGATGACTAAAGTAATAGTCATATCTTTTAGTCATTCACCCTTACAAGTTCCTGAGTCTGAATAATCAGGACGAGATCACCAAGTCAATAGCTAGTGGGAAATTCTCAAACAACTATAAAGCAGAAACTGAGGCCCTCAGAGATGCTGCAAAACTGGTTATCAAACACAAAAATAACATGCACAAGAAATTGGTGATATTGACTGATGTACTGTCAGTCCTAACAGCTCTAAAAAAAACCCAGGAACATTGAGCTAGATGACTTGAGAACAACCCTAGACCAACTGTGCAATAACTTCCAGAGAGTGGTCATCCAGTGGATACCATCACACTGTAATATACACGGAAACGAACGCGCAGACAAATTAGCTAAAGAGGGAGGGAGATTACAACAAGAGAACCATCTGGTCAGCTACGACGAAGCCAAATCCATCAACAAAGGTCAGTACAATGAACAATGGAAACGAGATCACCCAAAGTATAACTAGAGGGATGGATACGTCCAACTATCAAAGAAGGATCAAGTCATCATACTTCGCCTACGCACTGGCCACAACAGAATGAGAAACCACATGTTTAACAAACTCAAAATAGGAACCACCAGCCAATGCCACTGTACACTGGGCAACATGACAACAAAACATGTTCTACAGGATTGCCCCCAGTACACAGACCTGAGAAGGACAATGTGGTCCACACCCACCTCCCTGGAAGAGAAACTATACGGGGCGACAGAATCACTTAAACAGAAAGCTGACTTCGTAAGAAAGTCCGGATTCCTACTCTGAATAAGCTATGATCGCAGAAGAAAAGAACATTAAATGGACGTAAATGCGTTGTGTTGTTGTTTTAAGCAGATATGTGATATTTACGCCCTTCGACCCAACACATCCGACTTCAGCGCATAATTTTTTCCTAGCAGGTTGCCTTCCCTCTCGATCCCTACTCACTTGCCCAGACTAGACTAGTTAGTCTGTTACTCGGGGCACAACGAGGAGTTGCAGTTGATCGGGATAGTTCTTTTTCACCGCCCCTGGCGCAAGCCACTAGCGATGGGTCGCTAACAACTGTCAGCTCTGAAGCTGTCGAACACCTCTACCTACTGATGACTGTTATCTTGATTCTCAAAAAGACTCTGTCGCGTAATAAAATAAAAAAAAGTAAAGAGCCCCATCACGCCAAGTGGCGTGTAGGAAACATGGTGTTAGTGACCATAAATTTTACAGACCTTCAGCACATGATTTTTGGGGTAATGTGGTCGGTATTACGCATGTGCCGCTTTACTTTGCCAGAAAAAATCCGGTACCCATTTAAGGCTGGGTGAACCTGGAAGCTGTTGGGATCGAACCCAACCTCATTTGTCCAGTTCCCTAACCACTGAGCTATCGCAGCTCCCCTGTCGCGTAACAATCGCAGTTAATTCGTGTAGTGTGTTCTATCTAGCGACATTACCGTTGTTGTTGCATCTATGATGTTATGCTGCTACTTTATCACACCTCAATGTTAATTATTTTTTTTACCAACTCAATCATTTTATTCTGTACAACAATCCATTAATGACATGACATATGACAGGATCCAACTAAAAACAAATGTACACAGTTGTACTAACACAATGTGTACACAATCTTACTAGAAAGAAATATACACAGCCATAAGACCACTATGCATGGGACCGCGATAGCTCAGTGGTTAGTGATTTGGACTACAAAGCCAAGATGTCGGCTTCGATCCTGTTCGACGGCTTCCAGGTTCACTCAGCCTTAAGTAAGTGCCGGATTCTTTTCTGGGAAAGTAAAGCGACACGGGTGTAATACTGACTACATTACCCCAAAAATCATGTGCTGAAGGTTTATAAAAATTATGGTCCCTTACACCATACAAATTCCCTATACGAAACTTAGCGTTACGGGGCTCTTTAATATTTTGTAATTACCATTACGGGATTAAAATCCGACTAAAAACAAAAGTACATAGCCCTATTAGCACTATATGTACACAATCCTATTAAAAACAAATGTACACAGTTGTACTAACACAATGCGTACAAAGTCTTACCAAGAACAAAAGTACACAATGTCATCAATATTAAATATGCATTGCCTAATAAATTAAAACGCACAATCATTCCAATCCAATATAAGTGAGTCACGCACAGTCATTCCAATCCAATATAAGTGAGTCACGCACAGTCATTCCAATCCAATATAAGTGAGTCAGCAATATTTAATCTTACCTGTGATGATACATTCCGGCGTGTTACAAACGTTATCTGTCTCTGTCTCTGTCTCTGTCTCTGCATCTGTAGAAGATAAGACACATACAAGTATAAATGCAGACAAAATTATCTTTAAGATATACAAATACGTTCGTCATAATGAATTTTCAAACCGCCTCTCGAATGTAACCAACATAATACACCAGCGTCCCTTGGTCACAACCAACATAACACCGTGATATGTGTCCCTAACATAAAACCAACAAATTCCTTCCTGGACAGAACCAACATAATTCCCACATACTACCTCACTGGATATATCGTCATCATCATCATCATCATGTGCCATAACCTGTTGGCGTTGGCGATCATGTCCTTCCTGTATCTTCTATCCATAGTGCATCGTATCAGTTCAGTTGTTGACAGTTTTTCATGCCATGACACCAAGCTATTTAGTATATTCTCTCTATGTAGTCCGCGATCTCTCTTTCCCTGTATTTTGCCAGATGTAACCAAGTATTCCAACTTTCCTCTTCTCATGGTGTGCTCGAAAAATGTTAATTGTTTCTTTCTGCGGTTTTTATGAGCTCCCTTTTTGTGTTGGCCTCTTTGAGAATTTCCTTTTTGGTCTTTTGGCTGTCCAGTATGTTATAGACTTGTGATGTTCTTTCTTTTATTATCTTGATTATTTTGACTTTATTGACTTGTAAACATCACAGTACATTTATTTTAATTTACCAACACAACAGGTACATTCATGACAGAGTCTTTCTTGAATTCAAAATGATAATCAGTTTATTGATTTCTTTCGGCTCAATGATCTGCTAGTAGCTGATGCACTTATCTGAAATTAATGTTAATTAATTCGGAACTTCCCTGAGGCTACCGCCGGTGACTATAGTCCGTTCCAAGTGCACATTTTAATACAACATTATTCAACTTACTTGATGAAATGTGAAACACAATTCTATGAATCTTCAAAACAACACTTTCACAGCTTACGTTCATAATATTCTCGATCAACTATCTATCAATAATAACTTGAAAACTGACTTGAACTACACTTGGAGATTCTAACTTCCTAACTAACTGCCTTTGCTACATCAAGAAAACTTACTAACTAATTACTTGTGATCTAACTTGCTTAGCTTCTTATTCTAACACTTCTAGTTCTACTTAACTTCTAACTAACTGCCTTCGGCAATTCGGCCGAAGCCGGACTAAGCTTACTTAGTCTACATTCTGACTCTCTCTCTCTCTCTCTCTCTCTCTCTCTCTCTCTCTCTCTCTCTCTCTCTCTAACTTCCTAATCTGGTAATTCCAGTTGTTTAGGAGTTTAAATACTCAACAAACTCTCTTTCACCTGAAATTCAGCAACCAATCAAAACTGCTGTCAAGTGACCACCTGCGACCCTTTTAGCCAATCAATTCTTACTACAACAATTCCACCGTCAAATTTCCATTTCCGAACTGTGACTCAAAGTTCAACTTATGTCCAAGACTTGACAGTACCATGACTTTAGTCTAAAATTTGTCAAAACAAACTATTTGTGACCATCATCTTCATGACCTGACCTCTCCTGGTTTGATGAAAACACCTTGTTTATCAGACGGGCCAAAGTCATGGCGTCAGGGCATGCTATTTGTTATTTCCCCAACCTGCTTTTGGTGGAAATCTGTTTCTCCTCTCACTCACAAACTTGGCTGAAGGAAATTTCCATGGACCTAACTATTGTATGTCGTCCAACAATTCTGGACATTACCTCCTTCCATTGGTGGGTGTCCTTGTTATGTCTGAGGACCCTACCCCTATAAACTTTTACCGTAACTTAACTTGCTACTCAGGCTGGAATTTTCCATACCTAAATTTAAACTAACCACTGCCGGTCGCCACTATATGATACTGCTATTGTCTACTGAGAAGAGGGTAACAACTAAGTTACCTGCCTCCATGCTCTCACTAACTCACTCTATTACAAGGGAACTGTCAACAATCTTCTAAGAAATCTCATCTCTGTGACTTATAATCCTCTTTTCATTTCAAACAACACTACTTTAAAAAAAAAATAAAGAAAGATCTTATAATAGCTAATATCTCGCAGTCACTGCACTGGGCAAGCGACCTTTATCTTTTGGTCCCTTATGTCTACCAGGTACACCCCAAAAATGGCCGTAAAAAAAAAAAGAAAGACACTTAAAGCAACATCAATCTCAATAACACCATTCCCCAAAGTAGCAAACAGTGAGAGTGTCAAAAAGTGTACACTTAGAACAGTCCTACTAACAAAGTGTACGCTTAGAACAGTCCTACTAACAAAGTGTACGCTTAGAACAGTCCTACTCACAAAGTGTACGCTTAGAACAGTCCTACTAACAAAGTGTACACTTAGAACAGTCCTACTAACAAAGTGTACGCTTAGAACAGTCCTACTAACAAAGTGTACACTTAGAACAATCCTACTAACAAAGTGTACACTTAGAACAGTCCTACTAACAAAGTGTACACTTAGAAAAGTCCTACTAATAAAGTGTACACTTAGAACAGATCTACTAACAAAGTGTACATTTAGAACAGTCCTACTAACAAAGTGTACATTTAGAACAGTCCTACTAACAAAGTGTACATTTAGAACAGTCCTACTAACAAAGTGTACACTTAGAACAGTCCTACTAACAAAGTGTACATTTAGAACAGCCCTACTAACAAAGTGTACACTTAGAACAGTCCTACTAACAAAGTGTACGCTTAGAACAGTCCTACTAACAAAGTGTACGCTTAGAACAGTCCTACTAACAAAGTGTACACTTAGAACAGTCCTACTAACAAAGTGTACGCTTAGAACAGTCCTACTAACAAAGTGTACACTTAGAACAATCCTACTAACAAAGTGTACACTTAGAACAGTCCTACTAACAAAGTGTACACTTAGAAAAGTCCTACTAATAAAGTGTACACTTAGAACAGATCTACTAACAAAGTGTACATTTAGAACAGTCCTACTAACAAAGTGTACATTTAGAACAGTCCTACTAACAAAGTGTACATTTAGAACAGTCCTACTAACAAAGTGTACACTTAGAACAGTCCTACTAACAAAGTGTACATTTAGAACAGCCCTACTAACAAAGTGTACACTTAGAACAGTCCTACTAACAAAGTGTACGCTTAGAACAGTCCTACTAACAAAGTGTACGCTTAGAACAGTCCTACTAACAAAGTGTACACTTAGGACAGGCCTACTAACAAAGTGTACACTTAGAACAGTCTTACTAACAAAGTGTACACTTAGAACAGTCCTGCTAAGAAAGTGTACATTTAGAACAGTCCTACTAACAAAGTGTACACTTAGAACAGTCCTACTAACAAGGTGTACAATTAGAACAGTTCTACTAACATAGACATGATTTAGATAGCCCTACTAACAAAGACATAATTTAGACAGTCCTACTAAAAAAGACATAATTTAGACACTCCTGCTAACTAAGGCATGATTTAAACAGTCCTACTAACAAAGACATAATTTAGACAGTCCTACTAACAAAGACATGATTTAGACAGTCCTACTAACAAAGACATGATTTAGACATTATTATTAACAAAGACATAATTTAGACACTCCTGCTAACTAAGGCATGATTTAGACAGTCCTACTAACAAAGACATGATTTAGACAGTCCTACTAACAAAGACATAATTTAGACACTCCTGCTAACTAAGGCATGATTTAGACAGTCCTACTAACAAAGACATAATTTAGACACTCCTGCTAACTAAGGCTTGATTTAGACAGTCCTACTAACAAAGACATAATTTAGACAGTCCTACTAACAAAGACATGATTTAGACAGTCCTACTAACAAAGACATGATTTAGACAGTCCTACTAACAAAGACATAATTTAGACACTCCTGCTAACTAAGGCATGATTTAGACAGTCCTACTAACAAAGACATGATTTAGACAGTCCTACTAACAAAGACATAATTTAGACACTCCTGCTAACTAAGGCATGATTTAGACAGTCCTACTAACAAAGATGTGATTTTGACAGTCCTACTTACAAAGATGTGATTTAGACAGTCCTACTAACAAAGATGTGATTTAGACAGTCCTACTTAAAAAGACATGATTTAGACAGTCCTACTAACAAAGACATGATTTAGACAGTCCTACTAACAAAGACATGATTTAGACAGTCCTACTTGCAAAGACATGATTTAGACAGTCTTACTAACGAAGGCATGATTTAGACAGTCCTACTAACAAAGATGTGATTTAGACAGTCCTACTAACAAAGATGTGATTTAGACAGTCCTACTAACAAAGATGTGATTTAGACAGTCCTACTAACAAAGACATGATTTAGACAGTCCTACTAACAAAGTCATGATTTAGACAGTCCTACTTACAAAGACATGATTTAAACAGTCCTACTAACAAAGACATGATTTAGACAGCCCTACTAATCACGCACTATTCGTCTCATGAGTGAAATGACTACAATATTACTAAGAATCATCATGAGACGTGTAAGGGACAAAATAAAACCAGAAATAAGTGAGGAACAATGTGGATTTGTGGAAGGAAAGGGCACCAATAATGCAATATACATCTTAAGAACATTGATAGAAAGATCTATAGAGGTAAAGAAAGATCTATGTATGTGCTTTATAGACTACACGAAAGCATTTGACAAAGTAAAGCATGTGGAAATAATCAATATGCTGGAGAAATTAAAATTTAATGGCAAGGATCTGAGAATCATAAAAAACATGTACTGGCAACAAACAGCAGCTATACGAATTAACAACCAAACAGGACAATTTCAATTAATAAAACAAGGAGTCAGACAAGGCTGTGTTCTGTCGCCGGATTTGTTTTCACTTTACAGCGAACATATTATGAGATCAATAGTAGACAAAAAAAGGAATTGAAGTCAGCGGTCACAACATAAATAATTTTCGATATGCGGATGACACAGTCTTAATAGCAGAGACAGATAATGAGCTACAAGAAATGATATATATAATAATAGAAGAAAGCAACAAGAAAGGTCTCAGTCTGAATAGTAAGAAAACAGAAGTAATGGTTATATCGAAGAAACAATCACCACCATCATGCAGCATAAAAATAAACAAGTGCAACGTTTCAAATACTTGGGCACAATAATAACATCAGATGGAATATGCACCACAGAAATAAAAAGCAGAATAGCTCAGGCCAAAATAGCATTTCAGAAAATGAAAAATATCTTATCCAACAACTCTATGTCAATAGAAATGAGAAAGAGAGTTCATCGATGCTATATAGAACCAATTCTGACATATGGAAGCGAATCATGGACAATAGACAAACAAATGAAAAGACGATTACGATTAGAGGCCACGGAGATGGGATTTCTCAGTAGAATGTTGAAAGTTCCCTGGACAGCTAAAAAGACCAATGAGAAAGTTCTCAAAGAGGCCAACACAAAAAGGGAGCTCTTAAAAAACATCAGAAAGAAGAAATCAACATTTTTTGGGCACATCATGAGAAGAGGAAAGTTGGAATACTTGGTTACAAATGGCAAAAAAAAAAGGAAAGCGAGATCGCGGACGACAAAGAGAGAAAATGCTGGATAGCTTGGTGGCATGGCATGGAAAACAGTCAACAACAGAACTCACTGTCGATAGAAGATTGTGGAAAGACATGATCGCCAACGCCAACCGGTACGGCACATGATGATGATGACTAATGACGAGCATACACATTAACCATCCCTACCTGCGATTGCACAATCTGGAGTGCTACACATTCGTCCTGTTTCTGGGGCTTTTAAATATACATAACATATTTACATAACCTCAAATGTAAATTATTAAATCTGATTCATCACTTGTATTTACATTCTTCACAAAACTTTTCACCTTATATGGACAACCTCAGTCTGCCAGACCGATATCGTCTCAAGTACCACATTAATCTAGCTCTCACTTTAAGTACCACATTAATCTAGCTCTCACTGCAAGTACCACAATAATCTAGCTCTCACTTCAAGTACAACTTTAATCTAGCTCTCACTTCAAGTGCCACATTAATCTAGCTCTCACTTCAAGTACCACATTAATCTAGCTCTCACTTCAAGTACAGCATTAATCTAGCTCTCACTTCAAGTACAGAATTAATATAGCTCTCACTTCAATTACAACATTAATATAGCTCTCACTTCAAGTACCACATTAATCTAGCTCTCACTTCAAGTACCACAATAATATAGCTCTCACTTCAAGTACCACATTAATCTAGCTCTCACTTCAAGTACCACAATAATCTAGCTCTCACTTCAAGTACCACATTAATCTAGCTCTCACTTCAAGTACCACATTAATCTAACTCTCACTTCAAGTACCACATTAATCTAGCTCTCATTTCAAGTACCACATTAATCTAGCTCTCACTTCAAGTACCACATTAATCTAGCTCTCACTTCAAGTACCACAATAATAATATAGCTCTCACTTCAAGTACCACATTAATCTAGCTCTCACTTCAAGTACATCATTAATCTAGCTCTCACTTCAAGTACCGCATTAATCTAGCTCTCACTTCAAGTACAACATTAATCTAGCTCTCACTTCAAGTACCACATTAATCTAGCTCTCACATCAAGTACCGCAGTAATCTAGCTCTCACTTCAAGTACCACATTAATCTAGCTCTCACTTCAAGTACCACATTAATCTAGCTCTCACTTCAAGTACCACATTAATCTAGCTCTCACTTCAAGTACCACATTAATCTAGCTCCCACTTCAAGATCACATTAATCTAGCTCTCACGTCAATGCCACATTAATCTAGCTCTCAGTTCAAGACGACATTAATCTAGCTCTCACTTCAAGACAACATTAATCTAGCTCTCACTTCAAGGCCACATTAATCTAGTTCTCACTTCAAGATCACATTAATCTAGCTCTCACTTCAAGGCCACATTAATCTAGTTGTCACTTCAATACCAATTTAATCTAGCTCTCACTTCAAGACCACATTAATCAAGTTCTCACTTCAAGATCACATTAATCTAGTTGTCACTTCAATAACAATTTAATCTAGCTCTCACTTAAATACCAATTTAATCTAGCTCCCACTTCAATACCGCTATAAACTAGCTCCCACTTCAAGACCACATTAATCTAGCTCCCACTTCAAGACCACATTAATCTAGTTGTCACTTCAATCCCACATTAATCTAGCTCCCACTTCAATACCACATCATTCTAGCTCTCACTTCAAGATCACATTAATATAGCTCTCAATTCAATACCACATTAATCTAGCTCTCAATTCAATACCACATAATCAAGCTTTCACTTCAAGACCACATCAATCTAGCTCTCAATTCAATACCACATTAATCTAGCTCTCAATTCAATACCACATTAATCTAGCTCCCACTTCAAGACCACATTAATCTAGCTCTCACTTCAAGACCACATTAATCTAGCTCCCACGTCAAGTACCACATTAATCTAGCTCCCACTTCATGACCACATTAATCTAGCTCCCACTTCAAGACCATATTAATTTAGCTCCCACTTCAAGACCACATAAATCTAGCTCACACTTCAAAACCACATTAATCCAGCTCCCACTTCAAGACCACATTAATCTAGCTCCCACTTCAAGACCACATTAATCTAGTTCTTACTTCAAGATCACATTGATTTTTTAGCTTTAAACAAGAACTACAAAAACAAATAATTGACTTCAACTCAAGATCTGCAAAAAAACATTCATATTGATCTCACCACACGACCAGATTAATATTGATCTCACCACAAGACCACACTAATATTGATCTCACCACAAGACCACATTAATATTGATCTCAGAACACGACAACATTAATATTGATCTCACCACATGACCACACTAAATATTGATCTCACCACATGACCACACTAAATATTGATCTCAGCACACGACCACACTAATATTTATCTCACCACACGACCACACTTAAATTGATCTTACCACACGACTACACTAATATCGATCTTACCACACGACCACACTAATATTGATCTCACCACACGACCACACTAATATTGATCTCACCACACGACCACACTCAAATTGATCTTACCACATGGCCACACTTATATTGATCTTACAACATGACCACACAAATATTGATCTTACCACACGACCACACTAATATTGATCTCACCACACGACCACACTCAAATTGATCTTACCACACGACCACACTAATTTTGATCTTACAACATCACCACACAAATATTGATCTTACCACACGACCACACTAATATTGATCTTACCACATGACCACACTAATATTGATCTTACCACACGACCACACTAATATTGATCTCACCACACGACCACACCTAAATTGATCTTAAACCATGACCACACTAATATGGATCTTACCACACGACCACACTAATATTGATCTTACCACACGACCACACTAATATTGATCTTACCACATGACCACACTAATATTGATCTCACCACATGACCCCACTAATATTGATCTCACCAACGACCACACTAATATTGATCTTACCATACAACCACACTAATATTGATCTCACCACACGACCATACTAATATTGAACTAACCACACGACCACACTAATATTGATCTTACCACATGACCACACTAATATTGATCTTACCACACGACCACACTAATATTGATCTTACCACACGACCACACTAATATTGATCTCACCACACGACCACACTAATATTGATCTCACCACACGACCACACCTAAATTGATCTTAAACCATGACCACACTAATATGGATCTTACCACACGACCACACTAATATTGATCTTACCACACGACCACACTAATATTGATCTTACCACATGACCACACTAATATTGATCTCACCACATGACCCCACTAATATTGATCTCACCAACGACCACACTAATATTGATCTTACCATACAACCACACTAATATTGATCTCACCACACGACCATACTAATATTGAACTAACCACATGACCACACTAATATTGATCTCACCACACGACCACACTAATATTGATCTCATCGCACGACCACACTAATATTGATCTTACAACATCACCACACTAATATTAATCTTACCATACGACCACACTAATATTGATCTTACCACACGACCACACTAATATTGATCTCACCACATCACCACACTAATATTGATCTCATCACACGACCACACTAATATTGATCTCATCACACGACCACACTAATATTGATCTCATCACACGACCACACTAATATTGATCTCACCACATCACCACACTAATATTGATCTCATCACACGACCACACTAATATTGATCTCATCACACGACCACACTAATATTGATCTTACAACATCACCACACTAATATTGATCTTTCCACACGACCATACTAATATTGATCTTACAACATCACCACACTAATATTGATCTCATCACACGACCACACTAATATTGATCTTACAACATCACCACACTAATATTGATCTTTCCACACGACCATACTAATATTGATCTTACAACATCACCACACTAATATTAATCTCATCGCACGACCACACTAATATTGATCTTACAACATCACCACACTAATATTAATCTTACCACACGACCACACTAATATTGATCTTGCAACATCAACACACTAATATTGATCTTACCACACGACCACACTAATATTGATCTTACCACACGACCACACTAATATTGATCTTACCACACGACCACACTAATTTTGATCTTATCACATGACCACACTAATATTGATCTTATCACATGACCACACTAATATTGATCTTATCACATGACCACACTAATATTGATCTTACCAAACGGCCACACTAATATTGATCTTACCACATGACCACACTAATATTGATCTTACCACACGACCATACTAATATTGATCTTATTACATGACCACACTAATATTGATCTTACCACACGACCATACTAATATTGATCTTATTACATGACCACACTAATATTGATCTTACCACACGGTCCCACTAATATTGATCTTACCACACGACCACACTAATATTGATCTTACTACACGACCACACTAATATTGATCTTACCACACTAATATTGATCTTACCACACGACCACACAAATATCGATCTTTCCACATGACTACACTAATATTGATCTTACCACACGACTACACTAATATTGATCTCACCACACGACCACACTAATATTGATCTTACCACAAGACCACACTAATATTGATCTCACCACACGACCACACTAATATTGATCTCACCACACGACCACACTAATATTGATCTCACCACACGACCACACTAATATTGATCTTACCACACTAATATTGATTTCACCACACGACCACACTAATATTGATCTTACCACACGACCACACTAATATTGATCTCACCACACGACCACACTAATATTGATCTCACCACACGACCACACTAATATTGATCTCACCACACGACCACACTAATATTGATCTCACCACACGACCACACTAATATTGATCTCACCACACGACCACACTAATATTGATCTTACCACAAGACCACACTAATATTGATCTTACCACACGACTACACTAATATTGATCTTACCACACGACTACACTAATATTGATCTCACCACACGACCACACTAATATTGATCTTACCACACGACTACACTAATATTGATCTCACCACACGATCACACTAACGGTGATCTCACCACAGAACCACTCTACCCATGCCGAAAATGAATATGTGGGACCGATAGTTGCAGATCTCACCCCAGGGTCTTGTTCTGGCTTTCTCTATCCCTTTTGCCTTTGAGCTTTGCGGATAATGGAATTATTTGATCTAAATTGACATTAATCTTGACTCTCATGCTAGGACCACATTAATCTTGACTCTCACTCAATGACCACATTAATCTTGACTCTTACTCTAGGACCACATTAATCTTGACTCTCACTCAATGATCACATTAATCTTTACTCTAATTCAATGACTACATTAATCTTTACTCTCACTCATGACCATATTAATCTTGACTCTCACATTATGAACACATTAATCTTTACTCTCACACTATGACCACATTTAATATTTACTCTCACTCATGACCATATTAATCTTAACTCTCACACTATGACCATATTTAATATTTACTCTCACTCATGACCACATTTAATATTTACTCTCACTCATGACCACATTAATCTTAACTCTCACACTATGACCATATTAATCTTGACTCCCACACTATGACCACATCTAATCTTTACTCTCACTCAAGCACCACATGAAACTACACCCTGAGACTACACAAACAAGGGGAAGTTATCCTTACCATTATCAACATACTTGACGTGAGTGTAAACGAAGAGTGCCAAAAAAACAACTGTTGTTATAAAGAAAAGTATCGCCAAAATCGTGCAAATTCTAGCCGACCTGGTCTTGGTGTTTTCCAAAAACCTGTTAAAATGAAATATGGATGTGAGTCAATACACTGCTAACGATAGATCTACTTAAGCCTGTTGAATGAAAGGGAATTCCAGGAAAACGATCAACTGGCGTGACATTTTCAGCTTTGTGACCAGGGATGATTGTGGGTAGAGTGAAGTCATCCGTCTATATCTCCAATATTTGGAGACGTCACGTTAAATGGTAGTTTTTCCTGTTTTATTTTCTGCCTGTAAAAAAAAGTAAAGTACCCCCGTCACACCAAGTGGTGTATAGGGAAATATGGTGTTAGTGACCCTATATTTTACAGACCTTCAGCACATGATTTTTGGGGTAATGTGGTCGGTATTACGCCCGTACTGCTTTACTTTCCCAGAAGAAAATCCGGTACCCATTTAAGGCTGGGTGAACCCGGAAGCCGTCGGTTGTGGGCCTTATAAATTCTATAGTTGGCAGTGATCAGTATCTGTGATATAGTCTTACTCGTTGAATTGTTGCTAAAGAACGAGCTGTGTTGTGAGGGTCTACGTGTGTTCCTTTTATGGTAAATGAAAAAGTAAAATCATTTTCCTTTTCCACAATTAAATTTAAGCAAGACTTTTATAATAAGTCAGTAAATGAAAATACTTAGGTACGATGTCATGATGTCAATTTCGAGTAGTAGATATGTAAACGAGGTGCATAAAAGCTCAGGTTATAGGTATAGCTTGGTTAGTCAAAGACCCCAGTATCACTGCAGACGAATTAAAATCCATAATTGCTCAACCGCCCGTGCCAGTGGAATCATCAAAATTAACATATTATCTCACTTAAGGATCCAAACAAAGAAAGGCAGCTGCAACCCTCATCATAGAAACAACAGCACACGCCAAAAGACATAAGGCGTCACTCCATGTTTTAACTACACTTTCTTGTTTGCTTTGAATATTGTGTGCTGATTGACGTCAAATCTAGGCTTGGTTTGTTGAGATAAGACATTGTTTGAGGAGTGGAGATGTCCTCTGGAAAATTTGAGACCTTTCATAAACGTTTCTTTGCTGCTGGAAAGTGTGGTTTGTACTGAATATGTATGCGGATGTTTGTATAAGGACGGTGTTTGCGTGCATATGTATGCGTGTATGTTTCGCTCGTGGGGCTGTTGGGGTCTTGCGAAAAGAATACACCAACTGGCACCTGCCATGTATGTCGTCAGAGACAGCTAAGGAGGTTAAGATCTAGATAGTCGCAGGTGCTACGGAGTCTGTGCTTATGAGCTGAAGCCATCTTTAGTGCGTTCGCTAGTGTGTGGCGGGGAAGGGGGGTGGGTGGTTCATACTGGGGAATGTTCTGAACTGAACCAATCTTTAGTGAACTCGCTAGTGTGTGGCGGGGTAGGGGGCTGTTTCATACTGGGAAATGTTCTCAGCTGAAGCCATCTTTAGTGCGCTCGCTAGTGTGTGGCAGTAAGTACGAACGATAAATGGAGATAATCATCAAACAAACAAAAGAATTTCATCCCCTTTAAGGCTGGGTATACCAAGAAGCCAACCAATCGTGGAAATGAACCCTAACTTTTATCTACAAGAAAACAGCCCAAAAGTCACTTTCCTACCGCTGCTTCTCAAACGGCGACGGTGTACCACGAGCAGATTACAGGGACCGCTGTCCGGAATAACAACCATCGTTATAAAAATAAACATGTTGACACCAGAATGGAAAGTAAACATATCAATACAGGTGTAATTACGTGTAAAGACTCTTTACAATCAAAAAGACCTTTCTTTTGTGCAATCAGGGAGAAGGGGGGGGGGGGGGTGGAGATGTTTAGTTTTATTCAACTCTGCTCCAAATATAAAGATGTTTGCTAGTGTTCAAATATGGGGAATGTGAGCTAGTTTGTATATGGCCTTGGTTGTGGTAATATAAAGATGTTTGCTTGTGTTCAAATATGGGGAATGTGAGCTAGTTTGTATATGGCCTTGGTTGTGGTAATATAAAGATGTTTGCTTGTGTTCAAATATGGGGAATGTGAGCTAGTTTGTATATGGCCTTGGTTGTGGTAATATAAAGATGTTTGCTTGTGTTCAAATATGGGGAATGTGAGCTAGTTTGTATATGGCCTTGGTTGTGGTAATATAAAGATGTTTGCTTGTGTTCAAATATGGGGAATGTGAGCTAGTTTGTATATGGCCTTGGTTGTGGTAATATAAAGATGTTTGCTTGTGTTCAAATATGGGGAATGTGAGCTAGTTTGTATATGACCTTGGTTGTGGTAATATAAAGATGTTTGCTTGTGTTCAAATATGGGGAATGTGAGCTAGTTTGTATATGGCCTTGGTTGTGGTAATATAAAGATGTTTGCTTGTGTTCAAATATGGGGAATGTGAGCTAGTTTGTATATGGCCTTGGTTGTGGTAATATAAAGATGTTTGCTAGTGTTCAAATATGGGGAATGTGAGCTAGTTTGTATATGGCCTTGGTTGTGGTAATATAAAGATGTTTGCTTGTGTTCAAATATGGGGAATGTGAGTTAGTTTGTATATGGCCTTGGTTGTGGTAATATAAAGATGTTTGCTTGTGTTCAAATATGGGGAATGTGAGCTAGTTTGTATATGGCCTTGGTTGTGGTAATATAAAGATGTTTGCTAGTGTTCAAATATGGGGAATGTGAGCTAGTTTGTATATGGCCTTAGTTGTGGTAATATAAAGATGTTTGCTTGTGTTCAAATATGGGGAATGTGAGCTAGTTTGTATATGGCCTTGGTTGTGGTAATATAAAGATGTTTGCTTGTGTTCAAATATGGGGAATGTGAGCTAGTTTGTATATGGCCTTGGTTGTGGTAATATAAAGATGTTTGCTTGTGTTCAAATATGGGGAATGTGAGCTAGTTTGTATATGGCCTTGGTTGTGGTAATATAAAGATGTTTGCTTGTGTTCAAATATGGGGAATGTGAGCTAGTTTGTATATGGCCTTAGTTGTGGTAATATAAAGATGTTTGCTTGTGTTCAAATATGGGGACATGTGAGCTAGTTTGTATATGGCCTTGGTTGTGGTAATATAAAGATGTTTGCTTGTGTTCAAATATGGGGAATGTGAGTTAGTTTGTATATGGCCTTGGTTGTGGTAATATAAAGATGTTTGCTTGTGTTCAAATATGGGGAATGTGAGCTAGTTTGTATATGGCCTTGGTTGTGGTAATATAAAGATGTTTGCTTGTGTTCAAATATGGGGAATGTGAGCTAGTTTGTATATGGCCTTAGTTGTGGTAATATAAAGATGTTTGCTTGTGTTCAAATATGGGGAATGTGAGCTAGTTTGTATATGGCCTTGGTTGTGGTAATATAAAGATGTTTGCTTGTGTTCAAATATGGGGAATGTGAGCTAGTTTGTATATGGCCTTGGTTGTGGTAATATAAAGATGTTTGCTTGTGTTCAAATATGGGGACATGTGAGCTAGTTTGTATATGGCCTTGGTTGTGGTAATATAAAGATGTTTGCTTGTGTTCAAATATGGGGCATGTGAGCTAGTTTGTGCATTACCTTGGTTGTGATAAGTTGGCCGGTTATTGGTTGGTTGTGTCGTTCGTTGATCGGTTGATTTCAGTTGATTGGTTGTTTCACTGGTTAGCTGATTATTGGTTGATTGATTGATTGGGTATTGCTTAGTTAGTTGATTGATCGTTGACTGATTCAATGGTTGATTAGTTGGTCAGTTGTTATTCAGTTGGTTAGTTTACTACTTCACATATGGAGGCTGCTGACTTAAGTCAACACTTTACAGGAACAGTCTGAATACGTTTCGAGAAATGCTGGAACGGGCAGTGGAGCGGATATGCCAGTAAGGGAATGCACCGATTGCAATGAAACAAATTCAAAGAATAGAATAGAATAGAATAGAATAGAATAGAATAGAATAGACAACAAATCATTTACTTACTTTATCTCTGGTACGATAGAGCTACTACTTCCATTGGGCGTTGGCTGACTCATGACATTCATTTTAGCGCAGAAAAACCTGACGAGAAAATATAACCAGTAGAGATGTAGAGCTTCATGTGAATCCCTCAAACTTTTTGGACATAATGAACCAAAAAGAAACATCCTAAGAGAGCTGAAAGTTTGCAAAAGCATGTTTATTCATTCTTGTGCGTTAGCCCGATCTATACTCCGCTTCATCGTCGTCTTTAAAAGAACATTGGTATGTCGTGTCATGGTTGAAGTTAATGTTTAAAAGAACATTGGTATGTCGTGTCATGGTTGAAGTTAATGTTTAAAAGAACATTGGTATGTCGTGTCATGGTTGAAGTTAATGTTTAAAAGAACATTGGTATGTCGTGTCATGGTTGAAGTTAATGTTTAAAAGAACATTGTTATGTCGTGTCATGGTTGAAGTTAATGTTTAAAAGAACATTGGTATGTCGTGTCATGGTTGAAGTTAATGTTTAGAAGAACATTGGTATGTCGTGTCATGGTTGAAGTTAATGTTTAAAAGAACATTGGTATGTCGTGTCATGGTTGAAGTTAATGTTTAAAAGAACATTGGTATGTCGTGTCATGGTTGAAGTTAATGTTTAAAATACGATTCCGACTTCGACCCGATACAATCGATGTAAAGACATTTTATTTAGTTTGGAGTTTTTACCTTCTTTCTTGTTTTGTTTTTGTGCAAAGTCACAGTGTGAAGATGAAGTAATATTTTGATCTAGATTCAAGACCTTACCTTTTACTGAACTATTCTAGGCCTTACCTTTTACTGAACTAAACTAGACCTCAATTTCTGCTGAACTATTCTAGACCTTTCATTTGCTGAAATATTCTAAATCCTACCTTTTACTGAACTATTATAGACCATACCTTTTACTGAACTATTCTAGACCCCACCTTTTACTGAAATGTTCTAGACCTTACCTTTTACTGAATTGTTCTAGACCGTACCTTTTACTGAACTATTCTAGACCTTACCTTTTACTGGACTATTCTAGACCTTACCTTTTACTGAACTGTTCTAGACCTTACCTTTTACTGAACTATTCTAGACCTTACCTTTTACTGAACTATTCTAGACCTTATCTTTTACTGAACTATTCTAGACCTCTCATTTACTGAACTATTCTAGAAGTCTCCCTTAACTGAAAGAGTCTAGACCTTTCATCTACCGGGAGCCGCGATAGCTCAGTGGTTAGTGAACTGGACTACAAAGGACAAGGGGTAGGGTTCGATCCCAACCGACGGCTTTCGGGTTCAGCCAGACTTAAATGGGTACCGGATTTTTCTGGGAAAGTAAAGCGGCGCGGGCGTAATGCCGACCACATTACCCCGAAAATCATGTGCCGAAGGTCTGTACAATTTATGGTCACTAACACCATATTCCCTATACGCCACTTGGCGTGACGGGGGTACTTTTTTTTTTCATCTACTGAACAATTCTAGATCTTTCCTTTTACTGAACTATTCTATATCTTTTATTTTACTGACCTATTCTAGGCCTCTGTTTTGCTGAACTAATTCTAAAACTCTTTTTACTGAACTATTGTAGAACTCTTCTTTTTCTGAACTATTCTAGACTTCTCCTGGAATCTTGTGTTACTGTCCTTCATAGTTTCTTGTATTTATTGATGTTCTTTTTAATATTCTCCAAATCCTTTTAATACTTTTCGGAAGTTCATTTCCTTCCTTGCTACCTTAATGTCCCTTTCGTATTCAGGGTGAGCTCTTTATTTGTTAATTCCGTTACTAATATATTTATATTTTTCTGCATATACCAGTTTTTCCATTAAAAATAATGAAATGTAATTTTTCCGCAAAAAAATAATAATAAAATAAACAAATAAAATAAACCACCACCAAGATTATTTAACACAATTTGCTTATATCGTCGACCCCTTAGGAAGCCATCAAAATCAACTATCAAAATATGCAAGGAAACATTGAAATAAATAGAAAGAACCTAGAAATAGTATAAGAATATAGCTATCTTGGACATACTATAAGAAATTATGGGATATGTAAGACTGAAATAAACAAAAGAATAGGAATGGCAAAAAGCAACATTTAACAACATTAATAATATCATCATCATCATCATGTGCCATACTGGTTGGCGAAGGTGATCATGTCCTTCCACAATCTTCTATCTACAGCGCATCGTATCAGTTCTGTTGTTGACCGTTTACCATGCAATGACACAAAGCTATCTAGTATTTTCTCTCTTTGTCGTCCGCGGTCTCTCGTTCCATGTATTTTGCCAGTTGTAACCAAATATTCCAACTTTCCTTTTCTCATTTTGTGCCTGAAAAATGTTGATTGTTTCTTTCTGATGTTTCTTAGGAGCTTCCTTTTTTATGTTGGCCTCTTTGAGAACTTCCTCATTGGTTTTTTTAGCTGCCCATGGAACTTTCATTATTTTTGTGAGAAATCCCATCTCTGTGGCCTCTATTAGTTTTTTCATTGAGTTATTGAGTTATTTGCGGGTCATCATCATTGCACTCCGAACATGTCCATAGGTGCTCAGATCCCCTCCTCAGCAAGTCCCGCAGTGTCCAGTGACTGACGACTCCAGTCATTTTTTCATTTGCTTGTTTACTGTCCATGATTCGTTTCCATTGGTCAGAATTTGCTCTTTATAGCACCGATGGACTCTCTTTCTCACTTCTATTGACATAGATTTGTTGCATAAGACATTTTTTTTATTTTATGAAACGTTATTTCGACCTGCGCTATTCTGCTTTTTATTTCTGTGATGCATCTTCCATCTGATGTAGGTAACGATTGTTTATTCGATATAACCATTACTTCTGTTTTTTTACTATTCAAACTGAGACCTTTCTTGTTGATTTCTTTTACTATATTATCTATCATATCTTGTAGTTCAATCTCTGTTTCTGCTATCAATCCTGTGTCATCTGCATATCGAAAATTGTTTATGTTGTGACCATTGACTTCAATTCTTTTCATCTCTACTATTGATCTCATAATATGTTCGCTGTAAAGTGAAAACAAATCCGTCGATAGAACACAGCCTTGTCTGACTCCTTGTTTTATATATATTAGTTCTGTTTGGATCCTAATTCTTATGGCTGCTGTTATGAAAAATATACTCACATCAAAGCACAAGAAATAAAACTACGAATAGCAAAATGTTATATTTACTCAACATTCCTGTATGGTGCAGAAACATGGACATTGAATAAGAAAACAGAGTAAAATTGTAGCACTTGAAATGTGGATCTCTAGCAAAATGGCGAGAATTGGGTGGAAGGGAAAGAATACAAACAAGGAAGTTCTGAATCAGCTGAAAGTGAACAAATAGTACTTAACACAATTTGAAAAAGGCAATTAAAATTGTTTGGAGATTTGAAGAGGCATAATGCCGTTCTAAAAGTCATCTTGAAAGGAAAGGTACAAAGTAAAGTATGCAGAGGCAGACCAAGACTAAAAGTAGACTGATAACATCAAAAGTGTAATAGAAAATCTTCGATGTGGAGACGGCACCCAATGAATGAATGACGATCCATGGTAGCCAACCTTCGATGTGGAGACGGCACCATTTTAATGAATGACGCTCCATGGTAGCCAGCCTTTTATGTGGAGACGACACCTCATGAATAAATGACGCTCTATAGTAGCCAACCTTCAATGTGGAGACGGCACCCAATAAATAAATGGCGTTCCATGGTAGCCAACCTTCGATGCAGAGACGGCACCCAATGAATGAATAGCAACTATCAAAATAATCCACAAAAAAACAACCACCAAATTATCCAACTACTTACACTATATGTTACTTGAAGTAATTCCTAACTCCTGTGGACTGAACCCACAGATCACACCAATAACGCATTTACTAAGACCTCTCCCGTCCGAGCGTTACTATATAAGTGTCAAGTCTCTACCAGGAAGACAAAATTTATCTGTTGGGTCTTCGGGATAACCAGTGAACCAGGATAACCGAATATTCCGACAAACGTGACATATTTACATAACCGCTTCTATTTATGAGCTTCCATTCGCCACACCAAATGGCTATGCCAGGCCACGATCTACAGTAGGAGTCCCCAGTTTTTGGATTTGGTCCTTCCAATTCATCATCAAAGAAACAACAGATAAAATGGTTTGGCCACGTGATAAATCAGAAAGATCAAAACACAATACAACGAATCTTCAGCAAACGTTGTGAGAATACCAGACCCAATGGTCGACCATGAAGAAGATGGATGGATGGGATATTAGAAACACTAGGAAACTGACCAGCAACAGAGGCGAACAAAAGAGCAAAAGACCGCAAATTGTATCTCCCCTCGACGCTGAAAGGGAAATGAGGAAGGAAAGAGGAAGAATTCATCATCATCATCAAGTGCCATCTCCACAACGAAGGTTGGCTACCATGGAGCGCCATTCTGCTCTGTCTCTTGCTTTGATGGTGCAGGTTGTCATAGGCTGATTTGTCCATCTTTTGATGTTACTCGTCCACGTTAGTCTTGGTCTACCTCTGCCTCTTTTACCTTGTATTGTCCCTCCCAAGATTACTTTTAGTAGGCTGTTGTGTCTTTTAACATAGCCAAAAATTCGCATTTGTCTTGTTTGAATTGTGTTTAGTAGTTCTCTTGTCATTTTTAGTGAGAATTTCCAATTACAACAAAAAATCATGATCTTTTCATTGATCTTTTCATTGATCTTTTCATTGATCTTTTCATTGATCTTTTCATTGATCTTTTCATTAGATCTTTTCATTGATCTTTTCATTGATCTTTTCATTCATCTTTTCATTGATCTTTTCATTGATCTTTTCATTCATCTTTTCATTCATCTTTTCATTCATCTTTTCCTACAATTTGTCATTCTTGATGGCACTGACGGCATTGGCTCAATATGTGAAGTCTGCTGTGGTGGGGAAAAGGGGGAGAGGGAGTGAGTCTTTAATATTAGACAATACATCTCGCGTGCCCAGTGCAGTCGTTACGAGATGTTCGAGTCAAAGTTTTATTATCATCATAGGTTGTGCGTACTTTGTAGAACGTTGTATTCATCACAGCTCATCTGGAAGAATCTCTGTCTTTAGCCATATCTACCGCTTCTTCTGTTGTCATGTTCAAAGTATCCTTGATGGCTTGAAACCACAGTTTTCTTGGTCTGCCCCTGATGTATCAAATATATAAACGAAATATGAAAAATACAAACTCAGCTTCGAACATCAAGTGTCGACTGCACTGGAGAAGTGGTCTTAATTCTCTGGGCCTATAAATACTCACGACAGACCGCGTCTTAATTCTCTGGGCCTATAAACACTCACGACAGACCGAGTCTTAATTCTCTGGGCCTATAAACACTCACGACAGACCGAGTCTTAATTCTCTGGGCCTATAAATACTCACGACAGAACGAGTCTTAATTCTCTGGGCCAATAAACACTCACGACAGACCGAGTCTTAATTCTCTGGGCCTATAAACACTCACGACATACGGAGTCTTAATTCTCTGGGCCTATAAACACTCACGACAGACCGAGCCTTCATTCTCTGGGCCTATAAACACTCACGACAGACCGAGTCTTAATTCTCTGGGCCTATAAACACTCACGACAGACCGAGTCTTCATTCTCTGGGCCCATAAACACTCACGACAGACCGAGTCTTAATTCACTGGGCCTATAAACACTCACGACAGACCGAGTCTTAATTATCTGGGCCTATAAACACTCACGACAGACCGAGTCTTAATTCTCTGGGCCTATAAACACTCACGACAGACCGAGTCTTAATTCTCTGGGCCTATAAATACTCACGACAGACCGCGTCTTCATTCTCTGGGCCTATAAACACTCACGACAGACCGAGTCTTAATTCTCTGGGCCTATAAACACTCACGACAGACCGAGTCTTAATTATCTGGGCCTATAAACACTCACGACAGACCGAGTCTTAATTCTCTGGGCCTATAAACACTCACGACAGACCGAGTCTTAATTCTCTGGGCCTATAAATACTCACGACAGATCGAGTCTTAATTCTCTGGGCCTATAAACACTCACGACAGACCGAGTCTTAATTCTCTGGGCCTATAAACACTCACGACAGACCGAGTCTTAATTCTCTGGGCCTATAAACACTCACGACAGACCGAGTCTTAATTCTCTGGGCCTATAAACACTCACGACAGACCGAGGGCCTATAAACACTCACGACAGACAGAGTCTTAATTCTCTGGGCCTATAAACACTCATGACAGACCGCAATAATGGGAAAATGCCGTAAGGATATATTTAAAAAAAAAAACAATAGATCTTTCCTTCCTCAGATCGTAACCCGGATAGTATATATTATAGTTGAGGCACTACTGACAGACTTCATCAATTTTATCCTGAGGGTCGTTGGGTCACTACTGACAGACTTCATCAATTTTATCCTGAGGTTCGTTGGGTCACTACTGACAGACTTCATCAATTTTATCCTGAGGGTAGTTGGGTCACTACTGACAGACTTCATCAATTTTATCCTGAGGGTCGTTGGGTCACTACTGACAGACTTCATCAATTTTATCCTGAGGGTCGTTGGGTCACTACTGACAGACTTCATCAATTTTATCCTGAGGGTCGTTGGGTCACTACTGACAGACTTCATCTATGTTATCCTGAGGGTCGTTGGGTCACTACTGACAGACTTCATCAATTTTATCCTGAGGGTCGTTGGGTCACTACTGACAGACTTCATCAATTTTATCCTGAGGGTCGTTAGGTCACTACTGACAGACTTCATCAATTTTATCCTGAGGGTCGTTGGGTCACTACTGACAGACTTCATCTATGTTATCCTGAGGGTCGTTGGGTCACTACTGACAGACTTCATCAATTTTATCCTGAGGGTCGTTGGGTCACTACTGACAGACTTCATCTATGTTATCCTGAGGGTCGTTGGGTCACTACTGACAGACTTCATCAATTTTATCCTGAGGGTCGTTGGGTCACTACTGA
The DNA here is from genome assembly GCA_032433765.1 of Megaustenia siamemsis. Classification (NCBI taxonomy): domain Eukaryota; kingdom Metazoa; phylum Mollusca; class Gastropoda; order Stylommatophora; family Ariophantidae; genus Megaustenia; species Megaustenia siamemsis. Next base: position 69,428,406 of record JAVIAB010000088.1, on the reverse strand, counting down.
CAGACTTCATCAATTTTATCCTGAGGGTCGTTAGGTCACTACTGACAGACCTCATCAATTGTATCCTGTGGGTCGTTGGGTCACTACTGACAGACTTCATCAATTTTATCCTGAGGGTCATTGGGTCACTACTGACAGACTTCATCAATTTTATCCTGAGGGTCGTTGGGTCACTACTGACAGACTTCATCAATTTTATCCTGAGGGTCGCTGGGTCACTACTGACAGTCTTCATCTATGTTATCCTGAGGGTCGCTGGGTCACTACTGACAGACCTCATCCATTTTATCCTGAGGGTCGTTGGGTCACTACTGACAGACTTCATCTATGTTATCCTGAGGGTCGTTGGGTCACTACTGACAGACTTCATAAATTTTATCCTGAGGGTCGTTGGGTCACTACTGACAGACCTCATCAATGTTATCCTGAGGGTCGTTGGGTCACTACTGACAGACTTCATCTATGTTATCCTGAGGGTCGTTGGGTCACTACTGACAGACTTCATCAATTTTATCCTGAGGGTCGTTGGGTCACTACTGACAGACTTCATCAATTTTATCCTGAGGGTCGTTAGGTCACTACTGACAGACCTCATCAATTTTATCCTGTGGGTCGTTGGGTCACTACTGACAGTCTTCATCTATGTTATCCTGAGGGTCGCTGGGTCACTACTGACAGACCTCATCCATTTTATCCTGAGGGTCGTTGGGTCACTACTGACAGACTTCATCTATGTTATCCTGAGGGTCGTTGGGTCACTACTGACAGACTTCATAAATTTTATCCTGAGGGTCGTTGTGTCACTACTGACAGACTTCATCTATGTTATCCTGAGGGTCGTTGGGTCACTACTGACAGACTTCATAAATGTTATCCTGAGGGTCGTTGGGACACTACTGACAGACTTAATCACTTTCTCCTGAGGGTCGTTAGCTCACTACATACAGACTTTATTAACTTTCTTCTGAGGGTCATTAGGGCACAACTGACAAACTTCATCAACTTTTATTTGGAGATCGTTTGCGGAGTTATTGTGAGAATTCATCACTTTCTCCTGGTGTTCGTTGGGTTACTACTGACAGAAATCATCACTTTCTCCTGGTATTCGTTTGGGTACTACTGACAGAATTCATCACTTTCTCCTTGTGTTCTTTGGGGTACTACTGACAGAATTCATCACTTTCTCCTGATGTTCTTTGAGGTACTACTGACAGAATTTATCACTTTCTCCTGGTATTCGTTTGGGTACTACTGACAGAATTCATAACTTTCTCCTGGTGTTCATTGGGGTACTAGTGATAGAATTCATCACTTTCTCCTGGTTTTCGTTGGGGTACTACTGACAGAATGCATCACTTTCTCCTGGTATTCGTTGGGGTAATACTGATAGAATTCATCACTTTCTCCTGGTATTCGTTGGGATACTACTGACAGAATTCATCACTTTCTCCTGATTCGTTGGTGTAAAAAAAAAAAAAGTAAAGTACCCCCGTCACGCCAAGTGGCGTATAGGGAATATGGTGTTAGTGACCATAAATTTTACAGACCTTCAGCACATGATTTTTGGGGTAATGTTGTCGGTATTACGCCCCTGGCCGCTTCACTTTCCCGGAAAAAATCCGGTACCCATTTAAGGCTGGTTGAACCCGGAAGCCGTCGGTTGGGATCGAATCCTACCCCTTGTCTTTTGTAGTCCAGTTCACTAACCACTGAGCTATCACGGCTCCCTGATTCGTTGGGGTAATACTGATAGAATTCATCACTTTCTCCTGGTATCCGTTGGGGTAATACTGATAGAATGCATCACTTTCTCCTGGTATTCGTTGGGGTAATACTGAAAGAATTCATCACTTTCTCCTGGTATTCGTTGGGGTATTACTGATAGAATTCATCACTTTCTCCTGGTATTCGTTGGGGTAATACTGATAAAATTCATCACTTTCTCCTGGTATTCGTTGGGGTAATACTGATAGAATTCATCACTTTCTCCTGGTATTCGTTGGGGTAATACTGATAGAATTCATGACTTTCTCCTGGTATTCGTTGGGGTAATACTGATAGAATTCATCACTTTATCCTGGTATTCGTTGGGGTAATACTGATATAATTCATCACTTTCTCCTGATATTCGTTGGGATACTATTGATAGAATTCATTACTTTCTCCTGGTATTCGTTGGGGTAATACTGATAGAATTCATCACTTTCTTCTGGTATTCGTTGGGGTAATATTGACAGAATCCATCACTTTCACTTGGTATTCGTTGGGGTAATACTGACAGAATTCATCACTTTCTCCTGGTATTCGTTGGGGTAATACTGACAGAATTCATCACTTTCTCCTGGTTATCGTTGGGGTAATACTGACAGAATTCATCAGTTTCTCCTGGTATTCGTTGGGGTAATACTGACAGAATTCATCACTTTCTCCTGGTATTCGTTGGGGTAATACTGACAGAATTCATCATTTTCCCCTGGTATTCGTTGGGGTAATACTGACAGAATTCATCACTTTCTCCTGGTATTCGTTGGGGTAATACTGACATAATGCATCACTTTCTCCTGGGGTTGGTTGGATCACAGCTGATAGACTTCATATAAATTCTCATTTGATCTCTCTCTTCAGTCATCCTTTGGGACTGCAAAGTCAAGGTCTGTTCATTCTTTGATACTATCTTCTCATCTGTTTAGCTACCTACCTCTACTTCTCCCTACTTTTACAATTCCTTGTATGTTGGTCTTTGCCAGGCTGAACAATCGAGATACGAATACACAAACCATTTCATTTTGCTTATTGAGTTAAGAGGTCATCATCATTGCACTCCGAACATGTCCATAGGTGCTCAGATCCCCTCCTCAGCAAGTCTCGCAGTGTCCAGCGACTGACGACTCCAGTTCGGTGTTGGTTGATAAGTCTTCTTACACGCCCACAAAGTTTCTCGTTTCTGGCTGTGCCTATCTTGACTCCCATCTTTTTCATCCGAAGGAGTGACGTAGACTCATGGTTGTCGAAGTCCTGTGCTCTTCTCACATCTCGGTGGGCATTGGTTATTGGTTATGGAAGGCCCCGGTATCACAGCAAACGAATTAAAATCCATAATTGCTCAACCGCCCGTGCCAGTGGAATCATCCGAATTACTAACTCATCTCCCAAACAAAGAAAGGTAACTGTAGTCCCCATCGTAGCAGTCAAAGCATACGCCAAAAGACATAAGGCGAAACCGCGCAGAAAGTGAACACAGCCAACTGTTCCCTGTCATACAATATCATCATTCATCGTAAACAAGCGGGCTATCGAAACAGGATCAAAACGGATGAGACACACAGCTCACGATGTGCACAGAGCACTTAACTCAGTAGCTCCTGCAACAAGCCGGACTTGGAATATGAGGAAACTGCAAGAAGGAGCACTTGCATTGATAATGTCGTCCCGATCCATTGGTTTACCGTCCTCAACTACAGCGAAACTAGCCAACTTGTCTGCTCTTTCATTTCCCCGTTCTCCCGCATGTCCAGGAACGTAGACAAAGGTAACTTCACGTATTTTTGACTTCTGCAACGACTCTACCCATTACCTGCGTACAGAGCCTGCCACCACTTTTCTTATCATGCTCATCGAATCACTCAGTTTACAGGCGTGGGTGTAGTCTTGTGACTCTAGCCAGATAAATGCCTTGGTCACTGCCATCACCTCCATCGTCATGCTACTCGTGGTCATAACGTCTGCACCATTGTCTTCCTTAACTATTCTGCCTGCCGAACATGCTGTAGATGCCCATGCACACTTTTGATGTCGTATTTCGGGTCCGTCTGTATAGATGACTGCATCTTTCTCATTGGTGTTATCCCAGAAGAGACCGTTACGTATATATATATATATACAGTAAAGTCTCGATTATGCGGTACTCAATAATCCGGAATTCTCAATTTAACGGACTTTTTTTTTTTAATTATTATAGGGAGATAGCTTGAATCATGTTTTGTTCAGTTAAATTAAATGCCTTTATCCGGAAATCGAAAACGCTACAACACGGTTTGTGCGCTGCGCTTACTTCTACAGGCTCTATCATTACACAATATTGCGTTTACAATAGTGTATTTACAGTAATATACTTCAAATAGGAGCGAACATATTTTATTCAATCCAGACATCGTGTCTCCAAATATTCCAAGTAAAAGCGACAGACAGTCTATATCTTCACTTTTTCCCCCGACTAAATGTTTTTGTCGGGAAATCTTAGTCGTGCCAAAAACACTTATCTACATGATTTTACAAATTTGCTTAATTTTCTCATAGCCTGCTTTAGATCTAAAGTTGGTCATGAATTTGTCAAAAATATGGCGTTTGACAGTCTGACCGAACATTAGAAGCAGACGTATTGTTTGTGAAAATTGAAGAGCCCATAACTTTGATGATTATAAATCAAAGGTTGAGCAGCCGGCGTGCAGTGACATAGAGATGGTGAGAAGAAAGGGGGAGGGGTTCAAAAATTACCGACTGGAAATTCAAAAAGAGTAAGATACAGAGTTTGACGTTAGTTTGTCTCAGACATTTGTGCAAGCTGAAATTCGTTCCATCAGTATAAATTATACATGATATGCTATAAACGCATGTGTGCATACTTTTTAACGGAATACATTTTTGTGTTAAATAATGGCCTCTGCGAGTGCAAACCACACCTCAATTTCCCGCAAAGGTAAACGCAAGCGAACTGTATTGACACTGAACCAGAAGATTGAAATCGCTAGTAGACTTGAAAAAGGCGTTAATCGCAACGTTTTGATGACTGAATTTGGCATAGCCTCTTCAACATTATATGACATACGAAATCAAAAAGATGAGTTGTTTAAGTTTGCGTCGGAGTCTGAAAGCAGCAACAATATACACCAGAGACGAAGTATGAAACGGCCAAAATTTGAAAAACTCGACGACGTCCTTTATGTGTGGTTTTTAGAAAGAAGAAGAAAAGGAATGCCAATATCAGGACCCATGTTGATAGAGAAAGCTAGTGAATGTCACACGAATTTAAATATTTCTGAGCATTGCAATTTTTCAATCATGTTTTTTCATAAATTTTGAGTTTGGTTTTCTTACTCTCGATTATCCAGAAAAATTCAATTATCCAGAATGGGTTCTTCCCCGAGCATTCCGGATAATCGAGACTTTACTGTATATATATGGTGTTGATGTGTGTATGTATGTAAGTATATATATATATATATATATGATGTTTATGTGTGTATGTATGTAAGTATATATATATATATATGATGTTTATGTGTGTATGTATGTAAGTATATATATATATGATGTTTATATGTGTATGTATGTAAGTATATATATATATATATCATGTTTATGTGTGTATGTATGTAAGTATATATATATATATGATGTTTATGTGTGTATGTATGTAAGTATATATATATATATATATATACATACATAAACATAAATTACACAAATACATTCATAACTTATTTCCGCTCGTATCATGGGAGGTAACCTCAAACATTTTCGCATCCTTGTTTCATATCTAGTTTAGATTACAGCCCTTAATTATATCTCTAATTTCTTCCTCTTCATTCCTTCCTGATTTGTCTTTCAGAGTCGAAGGGAGATATAATTTGCGGTCTTTTGCACTTCTGTTGCATCTCCAGCTGTTATGTTTCCTAGGTTTTCTAATATTTCACCAATCCATCTTTTTCGTGGTCGGCTCTAGATTCTGGTGTTCTCGCAGCGTTTATTAATGGCTCGTTGCGTTGTGTTTTGATTGTATCTATGTTTGATTGAAACGTTTAATCATGTGTAAAATTTGTGATAAATGGGAATGTTTCCACTAAGAATCTGTTCATTGCTTACATTTAAAACCGCTGTGTTTTTTCATCCGGATCATGTTTGGATATTCCGATTGCTTACGATGAATGATAATATCGTCTGATGAAGGACAGTTCAGCTGCGTTCACTTTCGGTGCCGCTTGGCCTTATGTCTTTTGGCGTGTGCTGTAGCTGCTATGTTGGGGACTGCAGCTGCCTTTCTTTATTTGAATAATTCAATGAGATGAATTTTAATTCGGATGATTCCACTGGCACGAGCGGTTGAGCAATTATGGATTTTAATTCGTTTGCAGTGATACCAGGCCCTTCGACTAACTATAACTATAACTATAACTATTTAAAACACGCGAAACGATACAACAAAGTCGTTCTGATTAATTGTTGTCTGCAGTTTATGCGAACGGATTTAGTTACAGCCAGTGGCTGTAGGAGTCCAAGCTGTTAGGTCTCCATTGTAAGGTTAATTTAGATGGAATCTTGTCAGGGTAAAAATGTGGGGTTCTCTCGCTCTCCTTTCTGAGTTGAAATAAAAACTCTCACAACGTGTCGACTGCACTGGGCGGGCGGTCTTTATTATCTGCTCCAAATAAAACCTCCGGCACTTCTCTGAAATCGTGTTTAGTCGTAGCTAGAGAGAGGGAGAAGTGAGGTAAAGAAAGGGAGGGAGAAAGAAAGGGGAACGAGAGAAGTTGGGAGAAAGGGGGGAGTGCAAGGGAGAGGCTGAGGAAGAGAACGGCTGAGAGAGAAGGAGAGAGAATAGAGAGGGATGATGACATAGAAAGACTGGGGGAGAGAGGGAGGGGGAGAAGAGTTGGAGAGAGGCTGGAGGGAGGGAGGGAGGGAGGGAGAGAGAGAGTGCAGGAGGAGGGGGAGAAAGGCTGAGGAATTGAGAGGAGAGAGCGAAGGAAAGACTGAGGGATGATCATATGTTGGACATGTGATGAGAAGAGATAATAACCGAATAATAAAGCAAGCTCTCATGTAGAAAATAACAGGTAAGAGGAAAAGAGGCTGCCCCAGAGAGACACTGAGAAGAACATTGATCAGAGAGGAAAGAGCAGCAGGAATCGGCTCCCTCAATGAGATCCTGCACAAAACAGAGACTAAATGGCGAGATTTGATAAAATATCTTTAAAAGAATTGAAAACTGCTAGAATAAAAATTTAGATAAGAGAAAGAGTATCTGGATCTATGCCCTATAGACCGGCTATGGCTCGAAAGGTCAATAGATAGATAGAATACTCAAAACCTACAAGTGGATATCAAAGTTGAAGTAAATAGACCTGAAGATAGTTCAGAGATATAGCTAACGTGGGCATATTATAACCAGTAACGGACACTGTCAGACTAAAATAAACAAAAGATTAGAAATGACAAAAAAGCATTTTTAATGACATGAAAAATTATACTAACATCAAAACAAATAACACCAGTGCTAATACTAAGAATAACAAAATGTTATAACATCTGAACATTCATGTTTGGTGCAGAAAAACATCAACAACATTGGCCAAGAAAACAGAAAAGTAAATCGAAACCTTTGAAATGTTTATGAAAGAATTGGATGGAAAGAAAAGAAAACAAATGATGAAGTCTAATATATAGCTTGTTTAACAACTTTAAACGAAAAGAGAACTACTAAACACAATTCAAACAAATGAAATGAGATTTTTGGGGCATGTTAAAAGTAATCTTGGAAAGGAAAATACAAGGTAAAAGAGGCAGAGACAGACCGTGGCTAGCATGTACGAGTAATATCAGAAGGACAAGTCAGCCTATGACAACCGGCACTATCAAAGCAAGTCAGATCGGAATGGCGGTCCATGGTAGCCAACCTTCAATTTGGAGACGGCACTCAATGATGATTAATTTGTTTGTACTATCCTTCGGTGGTGAAGTAGAGTTGGTAGTATAGATATCACTGACCCACAGTGGCACACAGATGCATACTTGTTCACAGCGATTGACATTAAACAAAAGAGCTGCTTTTCCGGTTTTCAAATGGGATGATTCCACCTCATATCTAATTGACGTAACCGATACAAATAGCCGTGGCTAAATGCTGGTCACTGACTTTTAACCCCATTATTTTGATAATGACAACTATTTTGTCAGTACTTATCAGGTCTTCTTTGGATTCGCGCGGTGCGCTTCCGTCTGGCATCTCCCTCCATATCATGATATCTGTGCAGTCTATTCATGGTTGTATATGTGATGTTTATTGTCTATTTGTGTCCCATATTGCAGGTCCAAACTGCCTTATTGGGAATCCTAACTCTTCCTATAGGCGAGTCAGTGGTTGTGGAGGGTGCCACATGCACTTGTGAGAGCTTTGATGATTTGGACGGCCAAAAGCTAACACTTGCCAGATATAACAAGGACTGAGAGTGGTTAACTTCCTACTGTTTTGTTATTTGTTACATTATACAAATGTAAATTTGTTCTTCACTTTTATTTTATGGAAGAGGACAAAGAGGTGACATTTAACAAACTTATGTAAACTTCTTCTTAGCTTTAGTTATATGGATGATGACAAAGAGGTGACATTTAACAAACTTATGTAAACTTGTTCTTAACTTTAGTTATATGGATGATGACAAAGAGGTGACATTTAACAAACTTATGTAAACTTCTTCTTAGCTTTAGTTATATGGATGATGACAAAGAGGTGACATTTAACAAACTTATGTAAACTTGTTCTTAACTTTAGTTATATGGATATTGATAAAGAGATGATATTAAACATATCTTATAAACTAGAAAACAAATCACTTTATGTCTTTTTGTTACTTTGTTTAAGCCTTTTATACCAGCGATGGTATTACATTTTATTTCGTAAGTTAAAAGATTTTGAGAAAAATTTTCCTTCACGCCTTTATAGGCGTATAGGGAATATGGTGTAGTGACCATATTTTTTCAAAATATTAATGATAACAACAGTACATGCTCGGGTCTTGTGTGATGAGGTCAGTATTACACCAGGTCGCCTTTAAGAAGTAAAGGTTCCCTCCACGCTTTGCTAGGCGTTCGGGGAATATGGTGTTAGTGACCATATTTTTCTATGACCACGGCACATTTTTTGGTAATGTGGTCGGTATCACGCCAGGCCGCCTTTGCTTCCCAGAAAAATATCTGGTACCCATTTTTAGAGACAGGGTGAACCCCGGAGCCTTGTCAGTCCAAAAAAAATCCGCCACTGCTGGGGATCTCTCTCTCTCTCTCTCTCTCTCTCTGCAATCAAGACTCAATCAGAACAGGATTTTAGACTCTCTCATGAAGTCAGCTGTCTGTTTAAGTGATTCGATTGCCCCATATAGTTTTTCTTCCAGGGAAGTGCCGGACCTTTCTGGTCAGGAAGCGAGCACACTACCCATTCAGCCACTGTGGATCGGTCGCCTTTGTTTACCATGAGAATCGATGGTACCCTTAATTAAAGGCTGTGTGAAACCCGAAACCTTATCCGTTTAAAAAAAAAAAACAATGTCAACACATTGGGAATCGAACCCTAGTCTTTAGTATCAGTAGTAAGCTCACTAATCAATTCATCACCATTGAGTGCCGTCTCCTCATCGAATGTTGGCTACCATGGAGCGCCATTCCACTCCGTCTCTTGCTTTGATGGTGCAGATTGTCATAGGTTGACTTGTCCATCTTTTGATGTTACTCGTCCATGTTAGTCTTGGTCTGCCTCTGCCTCTTTTACCTTGTATTTCCCCCTTCCAATATTACTTTTATTAGACTGTTGTGTCTTTAAATGTGCTCTAAAAATATCATTTGTCTTGTCTGAATTGTTTTTAGTAGTTCTCTTTTCATTTTTAGTTGTTTTAAAACTTCATCATTTGTTTGTTTTCTAGAGTTTAAGACTTGTCAATCTTTTGATGTTACTCGTCCATGTTAGTCTTGGTCTGCCTCTATTACCTTATATTTTCCCTTCCAATATTACTTTTAGTACGCTGTTGTGTCTTTTAACATGCCCCAAACATTTCATTTGTCTTGTTTTAATTGTGTTTTGTTGTTCTCTTTTCATTTTTAGTTGTTTTAAAACGTCATCGTTTGTTTTCTTTTTTTTCCTTCTAATTCTACCTATTCTTCTATAAATCCACATTTCAAAGGCTTCAATTTTCTGTTCTGTTTTCATGTCTAATGTCCATGTTTCTGAACCATACAGGAATGTTGAAAAGATATAACATCTTGCCATTCTTTGTTCTTGTTGCTTATTTTTATACGAAAGAGAAAAGATTACACCACTTCACGTCATAAGTAACAAAACAATTTTTCTCACATTCCTTCCTCCTTTCATCATTTGTCTCAGTCTATCTCTTACGTTCTTACATTTCCTATTACAATTAGGTCTCTATTGGGGAGCTTCCATGCAAATTCTGCCCGCGCATCGTCAGCAGACAAAGAATGTGCGACCGCATAATGAGTCTCGTCACTCGAATCTTCAGCCAGGTAAATTAGCATATTATAATTAGCCTTTACCTGAACTTATTATTGCCACTGTCCTGACTCATTGGCCACGCCTGTTGTCAAGTGGTAGAGATTAGAAAATCTCCTATTGACAAGGCATCTATAGTGGCTGCAGTGGTTCTCAACCTGCCATTCACCACGGACCTCTGCTAACTAAGGGAGCCGCGATAGCTCTGTGGTCAGTGATCTGGACAACAAAGGACGAGAGATCGAGTTGGATCCTAATCGACTGCTTCCGGGTTCACCCGGGCCTTAAATGAGTAAAAGAAGTAAAAGTAGAGAGCCCCCGTCACGTCAAGTGGTGTATAGGAAATATGGTGTTAGTGGCTATATATTTTACAGAACATCGGCACATGATTTTTGGGGTAAATTGGTCGGTATTACGCCCGTGCCGCTTTACTTTCCCAGAAAAAAAAGTCCGGTACCTATTAAAAGCTAGGTGAACCCGGAACCGTCGCTTGGGATCGAACCCTATCTCTTGCCCTTTGTAGTCCAGTTCACTAACCACTGAGCTATCGTGGGTCCCTAAGCCAATAAGCCCTCTATTTATAATTTCTTGATAAATTTCCCCTCCCCCCCCCAATTTCTGTCTCACCCTTCACCCTTTCATTCCACTCTCTTTTCTGTCTCACCCCTCTCCCTTTCATACCACTCTCTTTTCTGTCTTTCGCTTTTCTGTCTCACCCCTCTTCCTTTCATTCCACTCTCTTTTCTGTCTTTCACTTTTCTGTCTCACCCCTCGCCCTTTCATTCTACTCTCTTTTCTGTCTCATCCCTCTCCCTTTCATTCCACTCTCTTTTCTGTCTTTCACTTTTCTGTCTCACCCCTCTCCCTTTCATTCCACTCTCTTGTCTGTCCTTCGCTTTTCTGTCTCACCCCACTCCCTTTCATTCCACTCTCTTTTCTGTCCTTCACTCACCATCACTAACACGATTTTTACATGACAATCACTTGTGAATACAAATGAAGTAATTTATATAATGGCTTTATTAGATGATGGTATCTAGCTCTAGGTGTCTTCATAGATTTCAGATCTGGCCCTAAGAAAATAAAATGTTGCCCACCCTTGATCTTAAGTCATAATTTTGTATCAGATGTTGAATGAAATAAAAATATATATATATATATATCTTGTCAGGGATCCTCAAACTTCGAAAGATCGAAAACGAAATAAATAGGCGCATTTCTTCCAACATTTTATGTTAGATTATGGACAATTTCAAGTTCTACCAGGCATTGAACACAGCTGTTAGTTTTCATGTAGAGTGGCAATTTAGTTACAATCTTCAAAAATTGTACACCATTTCTGTATGAAGATGTCCTGAACCTAGTACATTCCCCTCATTTTAAAAAATAATATTTTATGGGAGTGGTTTCAGTTTGTGACAGCACGCACAGAACATAGAATTTGTAGATAAAGCAAAAATGTATGTATCAAATATATTGCATTAGCTAAACCTTGTAAAAGAGAGACAAAAGATTGCCAAATTTGAGAGTTTCGGGAGATGCAATATTACATTTTACACCACAAAAGTTGTTTTTCATTATACATCATCATCGTGTGCCATACCGTTTGGCGTAGGCGATCATGTCCTTCCACAATCATCTATCCACTGAGAATCGTATTAATTCTGTTGTTGACTGTTTCCCATGCTATGACATCAAGCAATCTAGTATTTTCTCACCTTGTCGTCCGCGATCTTTCTTTCCCTGTATTTTGCCAGTTGTAACCAAGTATTCCAAATTTCCTCTTATCATGATGTGCCCGAAAAATGTTGATTGTTTCTTTCTGATGTTTCTTTGGAGTTGCTTTTTTGTGTTGGTCTTTTTGAGAATTTCCTCATTGGTCTTTTTAGCTGTCCAGTGAACTTTTAACATTCTTCTAAGAAATCCCATCTCTAAATCTAGCCTCTAATCTTCTTTTCATTTGTTTGTTTACTGTCCATGATTCGCTTCCATAGGTCAGAATTGGCTCTATATAACACCGATGAACTCTCCTTCTCACTTCTGTTGACATAGTTTTATTTCATAAGACGTTTAAAAAAAAAAGGATAATAGTTAGGGCCAAATAGCATTTCAGAAAGTGAAAAATGTTTTGTGCAAGAAATCTTTGTCAACAGAAGGGAGAAAAAGTGGTCAGCTGTGCTATATAAAGCCAATTCTGACCTATAAAAGCGAATCATGGAGAGCACACAAACTTATGAAAAGACGAGTAGAGGCCACAGAGATGTGATTTCTCAGAAGAATGTTGAATGTTCCCAGGACAGCTAAAAAGACCAACGAGGACATTATCAAAGAGGCTAACACAAAAAGGGAGCTCGTAATAAACATAAGAAAGAAAAATTAACATTTTTCGGGCACATCATGAGACGATAAAAGATGGAATACTTGGTTACAGAAGGTAAAATCCAGGGAAAGAGATATCGCGGACGACAAAGAGAGAAGATACTAGATAGCTTCATGTCATGGCATGGAAAACAGTCAGCAACAGAATTGATACAAAGTAATGTGGATGGAGAATTGTGGAAGGACATGATCGCCTATGTTAACCGCTAAGGCACATGATGATGAGTAATATATATATATATATATAATATATATATATATATATATATATATATATATACATGTATTACAATCTCTCCTATATATGGTTATATCTAACTTCTGTATTAACTTGACATGTAAAACCTTCATTCCCTACGTGGACACGTCATTGTCGATTTGTCATGCCTCAATGTGTCTCCTTAACCTTGACCTCTCAGACACGAACGCCCAGTGAAGAATGAATCAGGTGCCTCATTGGTAGGATTGACAACATGGCAGAGGTTGTGTCACGAAGAAACACAAATAGCTTTTAAAATAAAATAAACGGGCGTGGTTTAATCTGCCCGTTATATTGAATTCTGCTGTAATGACTGTTGCTCTAGAGGTTTATATCTTGTCCTGGTTTTTGTTGGTTCGTTATCGCGTGCTTTGTGTCTTACGACATAACAAAATAGGTGACACCTGTGTCATTAATAATTCATGAACACCGGAAATAATTACTTATGTTCAACGGATACCTGTATCCAGACTTCAGCTCAACTTTTGAACGCGGTTGTGGGCTTTGCATACTTGCTTCCTCCTATTCTTCTTCTTCTTCTTTCTCATTTGAATTGAACCGTCGAGGAGAGATATAGTTTGCAGTCTTTTGCACTTCTGTTAGTTTCTCTTCCTGTTATGTTTCCTAGTGTTTCTAATATTCCTTCATACCATATTTTTCGTCCACTGCCGAGATGAAAGTTTAAACGATTCACAGGAAAAAGCCTGAGAGATAAGATTAGAAATGACGAATGGGGGAAAAGGTTAGGAATAACTCGCCATTGAGTACATACAGAAACGACAGATACAATGGTTTGGCAACATGAAAATGCAAACAGATCAAAACACAACATAGCGAGACTTCAATGAACGTTGCGAGAAAAACAGACCCAAGCGTCGACAGCGAAAAAAAAAAATGATGGATTGATGGAATACTAGAAACACTAGGAAACATAACACCAGCAGAGACCAAAAGAAGAGCAAAAGACCGCAAATTATTTCTCCCGTAGACGGTGAAAGGCAAATAAGGAAGGAAAGAAAGAAACTATTTTTCGTCGTCGGACCTTGAGTCTGGTGTTCTAGCAACGTTTATTGAAGGCTAGTTGGGTTGTGCTTTGATCTTTCTGTCTTATCACGTGACCGACCCATTTTTATCTGTTTTTGTCTTGATGTATGCAATGGCTGGAATTATTCCTAGAATGTTTCTCAGTTCTTCCACACAATGGCTGGAATTATTCCTAGAATGTTTCTCAGTTCTTCCACACAATGGCTGGAATTATTCCTAGAATGTTTCTCAGATCTTCCACACAATGGCTGGAATTATTCCTAGAATGTTTCTCAGTTCTTCCACACAATGGCTGGAATTATTCCTAGAATGTTTCTCAGTTCTTCCACACAATGGCTGGAATTATTCCTAGAATGTTTCTCAGATCTTCCACACAATGGCTGGAATTATTCCTAGAATGTTTCTCAGTTCTTCCACACAATGGCTGGAATTATTCCTAGAATGTTTCTCAGTTCTTCCACACAATGGCTGGAATTATTCCTAGAATGTTTCTCAGTTCTTCCACACAATGGCTGGAATTATTCCTAGAATGTTTCTCAGTTCATCCACACAATGGCTGGAACTATTCCTAGAATGTTTCTCAGTTCTTCCACACAATGGCTGGAATTATTTCCTAGAATGTTTCTCAGTTCTTCCACACAATGGCTGGAATTATTCCTAGAATGTTTCTCAGTTCTTCCACACAATGGCTGGAACTATTCCTAGAATGTTTCTCAGTTCTTCCACACAATGGCTGGAACTATTCCTAGAATGTTTCTCAGTTTTTCCACACAATGGCTGGAATTATTCCTAGAATGTTTCTCAGTTCATCCACACAATGGCTGGAACTATTCCTAGAATGTTTCTCAGTTCTTCCACACAATGGCTGGAATTATTCCTAGAATGTTTCTCAGTTCATCCACACAATGGCTGGAACTATTCCTAGAATGTTTCTCAGTTCTTCCACACAATGGCTGGAATTATTCCTAGAATGTTTCTCAGTTCTTCCACACAATGGCTGGAATTATTCCTAGAATGTTTCTCAGTTCTTCCACACAATGGCTGGAATTATTCCTAGAATGTTTCTCAGTTCTTCCACACAATGGCTGGAACTATTCCTAGAATGTTTCTCAGTTCTTCCACACAATGGCTGGAACTATTCCTAGAATGTTTCTCAGTTCTTCCACACAATGGCTGGAATTATTCCTAGAATGTTTCTCAGTTCTTCCACACAATGGCTGGAACTATTCCTAGAATGTTTCTCAGTTCTTCCACACAATGGCTGGAACTATTCCTAGAATGTTTCTCAGTTCTTCCACACAATGGCTGGAATTATTCCTAGAATGTTTCTCAGTTCTTCCACACAATGGCTGGAATTATTCCTAGAATGTTTCTCAGTTCTTCCACACAATGGCTGGAATTATTCCTAGAATGTTTCTCAGTTCTTCCACACAATGGCTGGAATTATTCCTAGAATGTTTCTCAGTTCTTCCACACAATGGCTGGAACTATTCCTAGAATGTTTCTCAGTTCTTCCACACAATGGCTGGAACTATTCCTAGAATGTTTCTCAGTTCTTCCACACAATGGCTGGAATTATTCCTAGAATGTTTCTCAGTTCATCCACACAATGGCTGGAACTATTCCTAGAATGTTTCTCAGTTCTTCCACACAATGGCTGGAACTATTCCTAGAATGTTTCTCAGTTCTTCCACACAATGGCCGATCTCCGTAGTTAACATCATCGTCATCGAGTGCCGTCTACGCATCGAAGGTTGGCTACCATGGAGCGCCATTCGGCTGTCTCTTGCTTTGATGGTGCAGATTGACATAGGCTGATCTGTAAATCATTTGATGTTACTCGTCCATGTTAGTCTTGGTCTGCCTCTGGCTCTTTTACCTTGTATTTTCCCTTCCAATATTACTTTTAGTACGCTGTTGTGTCTTTTAACATGCCCCCAAAATTTCATTTGTTTTGTTCTAATTGTGTTTTGTAGTTCTCTTTTCATTTTTTAGTTGTTTTAAAACGTCATCGTTTGTTATCTTTTCTTTCCATCCAATTCTACCTATTCTTCTATAAATCCACATTTCAAAGGCTTCAATTTTCTGTTCTGTTTTCATGTCTAATGTCCATGTTTCTGCACCATACAGGAATATTGAGAAGATGTAACATTTTGCTATTCTTAGTTTTAGCCCTGGTGTTATTTGTTTTGCTTGCTTGCGTTCGCCCGATGACTAAAGTATTCTAGAGTATTCGTAGACTGTATAATTCCTCTTCGTCATCCGCCCTTAAAAGGACGTTAAGTGGACGTGTCTGCGTTGTGTTGTGGTTTGCAGTATGACTGTGATATTTGCGCCTTTCGGCCCAACACATCCAAGTTATTTGTTTTGATGTTAGTATACTTTTCATGGCATTTTGTAATTAACAACCAATTAAAATTCTCTCCTGGATCACATGGTCGGTACCTCCAGCCAATTGACATCTCGTTAGCCGAGCTGCCTGCCTGACAACTTCTTCGATAACCTTTTGGGTTTGACAAACAGGAATTGTTCACCGCCTTCTTGTTGATTGTTCTTACATTTTATATGCAACTATTTCTGATTCTTTTTATGTCAATATTTGTGGATTAAAAAAAAATTAAACCACTATTTCTGTCTTTTTTATATTCTTGAATTGTATATGCCACTGCATGTGGTTTTTTTTATATTCATATATTTTATATGCCACTATTTTTCATCATCATCATCGAGTGCCGTCTTCGCAACGAAGGTTGGCTACCATGGAGCGCCATTCTGCTCTGTCTCTTGCTTTGATGGTGCAGGTTATCATAGGCTAATTTGTCCATCTTTTGATGTTAATCGTCCATGTTAGTCTTGGTCTGCCTCTGCCTCTTTTACCTTGTATTTTCCCCCTCCAGGATTACTTTTAGTAGGCTGTTGTGTGTTTTAACAAGGCCCAAAAAATCGCATTTGTCACTTGCCAATAGCATTTGCCACTATTTCTGTCTTTCTTATATTCTTAAAAACCATATAAAACACCATAGTTCTAGGGGATCTTAATGCAAAAGTGGGAAAGGAAAGAATTGAGGAAGTAGTTGGTCGTTATGGTTTAGGCGAGAGAAATGAAAGAGGTGACAAACTTATTGACTAGACAAGAACAAACAACATGATGATCGGAAACACCTAGTTTAAGCAACATCCAAGACCTCTGTGGACATAGAAAAGCCCAGGAGACAACGCACGTAATCAAATTGATTACATAATGATAAGCAATAGATTTAGAAACAGTCTGGTGTGTGTGAAAACTAGACCAGGGGCAGATTGCAATAGTGATCATGTACCAGTTGTGGGAAAGCTTAGAGTAAAATTAAAAGCAACAAAACGAGTCTCAGTTAACATCAAGTTAAATTTAGATTTACTAAAATCGGACAAGAAGTTGCAAGACAAATATAAAATCACAATTCAGAACCGGTACAATGCAATAGAGAAGATACAAAGCATTGATGAACAGTGGGAAATGCTAAAAGAATCAAGGCAACAAACATCAAAAGAGTTTATACCACCAGTGAGGACAAATTCAAGAAATAAATGGATGACAGACGACATTTTGCAGCTAATGGATACAAGAAGAAGAAATAAAGAAAATAAAGATTAGTATAAGAGATTAAACCAAAAAAAAATTGTAATAAAATATAAAGAAACATGGCTAACACAGAGATGCTAGGAGATTGAAATGCAACAAAAAGGAGATAGCAAAGCAATATATAAACAAATTGAAGATTTAACAGGAAGAAAAACGCAATCAAAAACTGGATGTTTAAGATTAAAGGAAGGAAAACTGTTGACTGAAAACAAAAGCATAAGGGAACGATGGACAGAATACATTAACGATCTTTATAATGATGAACGAACAGAAGTAAATATTAAGGATAAATGGAGAAGGACCAGAAATACTCAAAGAAGAAGCGGAAGACGCCTAGCGCAATATGAAAGCAGGAAAAGCTCCTGGACCAGGTAATATAACTAAAGAAGAGATTGAAACCATGAGTGATTTTGTAATAAAAATAATAACAAAAATATGAATGATATCTACAACAGCGGATATATACCAGACGACATGCTCAAATCAATATTCATAGCCCTACCAAAGACATCGGTGCGATTTAATGCGATGATCATCGCACAATAAGCCTTATGAGTCATATGACAAAGATATTACTAAGAATCATCACGAGAAGAGTGCGAAACAAAATTAGTCCAGAAATTAGTGATTAACACTGTAGTTTTGTTAGAGATAAAGGAACAAGCAATGCCATATACATCATTAGATCTTTAGTAGAAAGAGCCATAGAGGTGAAAACAGATCTATACCTATGTTTCATAGATTATACCAAAGCATTTGACAAAGTAAATCACCAAGAAATAATCAAAATTTTAGAAAGCATAAACGTAGACAGCAAAGATCTATGAATAATAAAGAACATGTACAGCCAACAAACAGCAGCCATATGAACTGGAAAACAATTGGAAATATTTCAACAAATAAAACAGGGTGTTAGGCAAGGTTGTGTGCTGTCACCAGATTTGTTTAATATTTGTAGTGAGATTATTGTAAGATCCATAAGGGGCATGCCTGGAATAACAATTGGAGGTCATAATGTAAATAATCTAAGGTATGCTGATGATACAGTCTTAATCGCTAAGAGTGAAAATGAGTTACAAGAAATGTTGGACATTATAGTGAAAGAAAGCAAAAATAAAGGACTCAGCCTTAATAGCAAAATGACAGAAGTAATGGTAGCAACAAAGAAAAAAACATCACCTCAGTGCAAAATAAAGACAAGTGGAACAATATTAAAACAGGTAAATGAATTTAAATATTTGGGAACTTTGTTAACCTCAGACGGAAGATGTACAAAACAGGTGAGATGCAGAATGGCTCAGGCAAAAGCAGCTTTCCAAAAAATGAGGAAGATAATATGCAATCTATTTTTGACAATAGAAACAAGAAAAAGAGTTCTTAAATGTTACGTAGAGCCGGTCTTAACATATGGATGTTAATCATGGACAATAGGACAACAGACAAGAAAATCACTGGAGTCTGTAGAAATGTGGTTTTACAGAAGAATGTTGAGAGTACCATGGACAGCTAAGAATAGTAATGAAAACGTTCTGAAAGAGGTCAAAGCAAAAAGAGAGCTAATATGCAATATTAGGAAGAAACAATCATCATTTTTTGGCCACGTAATGAGAAGAGAACAGCTGGAATATATTGTAACAACTGGGAAAATTGAGGGACGAAGAGATAGAAGGAAACAAAGAGGAAAGATACTAGACAGTTTAAGAGAATGGCTTGGCAGAAGGTCAACAACAGTAACGATAAATAACTGTCGCGTTTACTTTCTGCGCGGTTTCGCCTTATGTCTTTTGGCGTGTGCTGAGACTGCTACGATGGGGACTACAGTT
The DNA here is from genome assembly GCA_032433765.1 of Megaustenia siamemsis. Lineage (NCBI taxonomy): Eukaryota > Metazoa > Mollusca > Gastropoda > Stylommatophora > Ariophantidae > Megaustenia > Megaustenia siamemsis. The sequence continues at coordinate 69,409,003 of JAVIAB010000088.1, read as the reverse complement.
ACCTTTCTTTGTTTGGGAGATGTGTTAGTAATTCGGATGATTCCACTGGCACGGGCGGTTCAGCAATTATGGATTTTAATTCGTTTGCAGTGATGCCGAGGCCTTCCATAACCAATAACCAATAACCAATAATTGTCGTGATCGTAAGTTGTGGAGAGACATGATCACCTACGCCAGCAGGCTTGGTACTTGATGATGATGATATATTTATATTTAATGTGCCAATTTTACTGTCTTTTTTAATTTTATATTTTATATGCCACTGTTTCTGTTTTTTTTTTATGTTCTTATATTTTATACACCACTATAACTAGCTTTTTTATTTTCTTATATTTCATGTGCCACTATTTCTGGCTATTATATATGCCACTATTTCAGGATATTATATATGCCATTATTTCGGGCTATTATATATGCCACTATTTCAGGCTATTATATATGCCACTATTTCAGGCTATTATAAATGCCACTATTTCAGGCTATTATAAATGCCACTATTTCAGGCTATTATAAATGCCACTATTTCAGGCTATTGTATATTCCACTATTTCCGGCTATTATATATGCCACTATTTCAGACTATTGTATATGTCACTATTTCAGGCTAAATGCCACTATTTCAGGCTATTGTATATGCCACTATTTCAGACTATTATATATGCCACTATTTCAGGCTATTGTATATGCCACTATTTCAGGCTATTATATATGCCACTATTTCAGTCTATTATATATGCCACTATTTCAGGCTATTATATATGCCACTATTTCAGGCTATTATATATGCCACTATTTTAGGCTAATTTAAATGCCACTGTTTATACTAAATTTTTTACGCCACTATTTGTGGCTATTTTAAAATTATTCCCTTATTAAATTGTGTTTAATCATCTTTCATTGTATCATTTGTGCACCTTGGCGACTCCCATCGTTTATTGTTCGCTGTGTTGAAGTTATGGCCAAACCGTTAGATCTTGTGACCTGCCAGCACATACAAAATCTCTTCATTCTTAGCAATGTAAAAATGTGTCAACGTCTCCGGTTATTTCACGAACCTTCTTGTCTCTAATGTGGCCCCGTTATGGATATTACAGATGACGCTAAACTTCGTTACATGTCTTGTATTTCCCATTTCGATGTTTCATTTCGTGCGGATGTTTCAATGGCATATTAGCATACTGACATACTAGCAGAGATGTCAAGAACAATAGCGCCTCAAATGAAAGCACTCGCCCCTTCTCACTAAATATAGCACCTCATTAATTTGGGAATAAACGAATTGCAAACTTCCATTGTTCACCTTTAAAGGGATGTAACTGTAGGCGTACATATGTTGTGTTGTTAACTACCAGCTTTGTGCTCTACGAAATTGAGTGATTTTGGGGTAGTTGTGTGTCTTCTCTATTTGATTCCTACTCGATATGCTAGATTGGTTAGTCTGTTTGCAGAAGCACCGCGTGAAGGTGGGGTTTGATTTTGTTCAGCAGTCGCCTCTAATCATGCAGCTAGCAGTCAGCGTTGAGTCGCTGGCTACCTTCAGCCCAGGTGATACCTGTCGATTTGTCCTTTTTCAGATCGAGATATATGAAATTGCGCTTATTTTAACATTATTAACCTTGTCTAATTCAGATTCAGGGCTAATTTTTTTATTATTAACCTTGTCTAATTCAGATTCAGAGCTAATTTTTTTATTATTAACCTTGTCTAATTCAGATTCAGAGCTAATTTTTATTATTATTAACCTTGTCTAATTCAGATTCAGAGCTAATTTTTGTATTATTAACCTTGTCTAATTCAGATTCAGAGCTAATTTTTTTATTATTAACCTTGTCTAATTCAGATTCAGAGCTAATTTTCAATATTTGAAAGAAACAATCATCATATTTTGGCCACGAAATGTGAAGGGAACAACTGGAATATATTGTGACAACTGGGAAAATTGTAGAACGAAGAGAAAGGGAAGCAAAGAGAAAAGATACCAGAAAATGGCTTAGCAGAATGTCAATAACAGAAATGATAAATAATTGTCGAGTTCAAAAGTTGTGGAGAGACATGATTTCCTACGCCAGCAGGCATGATACTTGATGATGATTTCAGATTCATTGCACCCAGACGAACTCTTGATACGCCCATGGAACAATTTCATAACCGTGTTACTACAAAGGTCAAAGTTGAGCAACACACTGGCTTGACATGTCAGTTTTATGCCTAACTTTTGGCTACTCCTGAATGTCTGACGTCAATTCAAACAAATTGGCGGGACAAGGCAATAAGCAGACATCGGCACGTTGGGAGAACTAAAGAACGTGGTATCAAATGAACAACATAGAGAGGGAATGAATTAGATTTTGTGGCCAATTTCTGTTTACAACCGAAATGCGATAATAATATGTCGTCCATTCTTCTTTTTCTTCCTTTCAGTTCCCTGTGCAGCATACATCTCCAAGAAATACTGTCAACCTCCTGTGGAGCATGGATTTTCAACAAACACTTTCAGCTCCATGTAGAGCATGGACCTTAAAAACACTTTCAACCTCCTGTGGAGCATGGATCTTCAACAAACACTTTCAGCTAAAATAAAAGGGAGCTCCTACAAAAAAAAAACCAGAAAGAAACAATCAACATGTTTCGGGCACAACATGAAAAGGGAAAGGTTGGAATAATTGGTTACAACTGGCAACATAAAAGGAAACAGAGATCGCGGACGACAAAGAGAGAAAATACTGGATAGTTTGGCGTCATGGCATGGAAAACAGTCAACAACAGAATTGCTACGATACACTGTAGATAGAAGAGTGTCGAAGGACATGACCGCCTACGCCAACCGGTATGGCACATGATGGTGATAACTTTAAGTGTTTGCATGAGTCGCGACCAATAGATGGCGCTCATCCCAACACAGTGTGTATACAGATGTGTATGTTGTAGATGACGTAATTATATATCTGTAAGAAATGGCTTACATCTGGAAAGAAACAATAACAGAAGAGACAATATCAATAATAATAGTTCTAAAAACAGAATTTCAGCCGAATACTAGCGGAATATGCCGAGAACAAACCGGCGGAAGTGTTTGTAATTACAGATGAATATATGCATGTGTGTATCTATGTGTACTGTTATATGTGGCCGTTCTTTTGTAACGTGTCGTTGTTGCGTGCAATATTGCGTAACTGGAGCGTGTAACTGATTTGTGTGTATTATTGCTGTAATTGTGTCATAGTGTACATGGGTTTTATCCGGGGTTTAACCAGGGGTTGCATTACTCAATAATTTACACTAGCCCACAGCACACCAACGGGAGCCGCGATAGCTCAGTGGTTAGTGAACTGGACTACAAAGGACAAGAGGTGGGGTTCGATCCCAACCGACGACTTCCGGGTTCACCCAGCCTTAAATGGGTACCGGATTTTTTTTCTGGGAAAGTAAAGCGGTACATAAATTTACACTAGCCCACAGCACACCAACGGGAGCCGCGATAGCTCAGTGGTTAGTGAATTGGACTACAAAGGACAAGAGGTAGGGTTCGATCCCAATCGACGACTTCCGGGTTCACCCAGCCTTAATTGGGTACCGGATTTTTTCTGGGAAAGTAAAGCGGTACTGGGCGTAATACCGACCACATTACCCCAAAAGTCATGTGCGGAAGGTCTGTGAAATGTATGGTCACTAACACCATATTCCCTATACGCCACTTGGCGTGACGGGTCACTAACACCATATTCCCTATACGCCACTTGGCGTGACGGGTCACTAACACCATATTCCCTATACGCCACTTGGCGTGACGGGTCACTAACACCATATTCCCTATACGCCACTTGGCGTGACGGGTCACTAACACCATATTCCCTATACGCCACTTGGCGTGACGGGTCACTAACACCATATTCCCTATACGCCACTTGGCGTGACGGGTCACTAACACCATATTCCCTATACGCCACTTGGCGTGACGGGTCACTAACACCATATTCCCTATACGCCACTTGGCGTGACGGGTCACTAACACCATATTCCCTATACGCCACTTGGCGTGACGGGTCACTAACACCATATTCCCTATACGCCACTTGGCGTGACGGGTCACTAACACCATATTCCCTATACGCCACTTGGCGTGACGGGTCACTAACACCATATTCCCTATACGCCACTTGGCGTGACGGGTCACTAACACCATATTCCCTATACGCCACTTGGCGTGACGGGTCACTAACACCATATTCCCTATACGCCACTTGGCGTGACGGGTCACTAACACCATATTCCCTATACGCCACTTGGCGTGACGGGTCACTAACACCATATTCCCTATACGCCACTTGGCGTGACGGGTCACTAACACCATATTCCCTATACGCCACTTGGCGTGACGGGTCACTAACACCATATTCCCTATACGCCACTTGGCGTGACGGGGGTACTTTACTTTTTTACAGCATACCAACGGTTTACTATATAGTTCCTCTCGTGGCGAAGTAAACGCTTCAGCTGAAATCATAACTCAACTGAAATCACGTGGCCAAACCATTTTATCTGTTGCTTCTTGACGCATTCTATGCCGCTATTTAATTGTTCTACATCAACTTTCTTTTGGTCTTCGTGGTTTTCTTGTCGTACAAAACGTCAACATGACGATCTAGCGCGAAATGTTTCAATGATTCTTCTTGTATAGCACGGCACGGTTCGTTGGATGGCTTCTACTCTTATAATACCTTTTGTTGTAAAGTCTCATGCCTTCTTTTCCTTTATGCGGAACTTTCTACAAATTAACAGAGCGACAACATATAAAAGCACACATGAATACATTTATTATAACCCTCTAAATTATGGGGTTTTTTTTTTTCGCTTGTTCCACAAAAATGCCAAGGAGTGTGGGTTCGATCCTGCTTAGGACCATATGTTGTTCTTTGGTTTTTTTTCTTCTGTTGTTGATTATTTGTCATTTTTTCCGAGTGCTGTAAACATACCTCCTATTCTGAATTGATTCACCGTTGAAGGCCCCCGCCTGCTTTTTGCGAGCTTATGACATTTTGTTCAATTTTTGGCTCCTTTAGATTTGCCTATGTTCAACATTAGATTGTTTTTTCTAGTTATTTTGAGCTTCCGGTTTGTGCGTGGTCACTTAGTCGAATCAGGTTCTGGACTAGTAACATTTTTTCTAGAACGTGGTTTCAAGTGACGTTTTCTGGTTGGGATTTTCGTTCGTAGCGTAGCGGTAGTCCGGTCGTATCCACCTCACTACAAAATCACCATGGTTTTGGCGCCAGTGCGCTGAGATAGTGCTGTAGGCGACTGGCAGTGGAGTTTAGTAGAATAGTCCAAGTTCCCGACTTACTGTGACGAGACGTGTGTTCTGCGATCGACTGCAAATTTTCCACGAACTGGACTGAGGTCGGATCGAGTGTTTCACTGAAATAGAGGACCGACTTCATTTGTTGGGACAGCGATTCTTGGGACACGCTCACCGATCATGAAGTCTATACCGTAATTGATGCCTGGAGCATGGAGATTCTGTTGCCTGTAACAGCCGTCACGACGACCGGAAGTTTCCATTATGAACTGCGTGCCATTTTTATAGAACGCATCACGTTCAATGGAACAGTACGAACGATTAGAGTGAACACTTTATTGGTCGCTGGAACGGAGGCTGTGCATATATGGGAATACTCAGCCTGCAGTGACGTCATTCCGTCCGAAAGACTTCTAGTTATATTGGAGAGCATGTACCTTTTAGTTATGGGCAGATTGTCTGCTGTCTCCAAGGAGACATTTATTTGGTGTGCAGTCCTATGGATCCGTGGAAAATACGCAGTATGAAGAGATAATAAAACAGGGATGTATAAGATATGTGAAATAAAAGTCATAATAATGAAATACAAGGAATTAAGTTGAACTTACAATATTTTACGGTGAATATGCTGAAAGTTATACTTAAAAATAATGATTGCATTAGAAAGTTCATACCGATTGAAACTTCCGGAAATAAACAAGACGAAAACAAGAAATACACTGAACATTTTTATTTAGCTGCAAAAACAACGTACTTACAGTACCTTGAAAAGAAAACTGATGACAATTACCACTTATTGTACCGGTGAATAATTTTCATATCTTCGTTCAGTGGTTCTCACTTTGTGGATCGCAGTCCTCGGTTGGATCATACTGGGTGTAACTTGGCGGGAGACTTTTTAGTCGCAACGTTTTTTTTTTTTTTTATAAAGGGGAGGGGATTTGACAACAAAGATTTTTTAAATGAATTTATTTATTTAAATATGACAACACGTCATTATCCTGTCGGCTGTTGTGACACTGAAAGTCGATAGTAAAATTCGTCAGTCATACTTGACTGTAGTAGCCTCCGTCAATTATAGTTGACTGTAGTAGCCTCCGTCAGTCATAGTTGACTGTAGTAGCCTCCGTCAGTCATAGTTGACTATAGTAGCCTACGTCAGTCATAGTTGACTGTAGTAGTCTCCGTCAATCATAATGAAAGCCATCAAACTATTAAAAAATGGTAAAGCCACATGACCAGTTGAAATTCCTTCGAAAGCCATCAAAGCAGATATTAACACCTCTACCAAGATGTTACATAACCTATTAGATAAAATTTGGGAGAGGGAAGAAATACCTAAAGGCTGGAAAGAAGGTTATATGATCAAACTACCAAAGAAAGGAAGTTTACAGGAGTGCACAAATTATAGGGGAATTATGCTACTATCAGTGCCAGGAAAAATATTAAGCAGAATCATTATGGAGAGACTAAAAGAGGCCATAGAGAAACATTTGAGAGATGAACAAACAGGTTTTAGAAAGAACAGATCATGTGCTGATCAAATAACTACTTTACGTATAATAGGTGAACAAAGCTTAGAATTAAAATCCCCACTTCATATTGGATTCATAGATTACAAAAAAGCATTTGATAGTTTAGACAGAAGAATGCTTTGGAAGTTGTTGAGTCATTACGGAATCCCCATAAAGTTTATTAACCTGATAAAAACAATGTATGAAGGAACGAAATGTAGTGTGGTGCATGAAGGACAGCTTACAGAAGACTTTGAAATAAGAACAGGAGTAAGGCAGGGATGCCTTCTGTCTCCATTTCTCTTTCTACTGGTCATAGATTTGATTATGAAAATAACTCAAAACAACAGAAATGGAATCCAGTGGTCACTGACCAAACAACTGGATGATTTAGACTTTGCTGATGACATAGCTCTCCTAACACACAGCCATCAACAGATGCAGGATAAAATGAGCATACTTGATGAGAGATCACAACAGCCAGGACATAAGATTAAGAGAGATAAGACCAACATTATGAGAATTAATGCAATTGGCAATAGCCAAATAAAACTAGGAGAAATACCTCTACCAGACGTACAATCTTACATATATCTGGGCAGTAATATAGATAAAGAGGGAGGAACAGAAAATGATACCAAAATAAGGATATCAAAAGCAAGAGGAGCTTTCATTGCACTGGGAAACATATGGAAATCCAAAGAAATTAGGTTAAATACAAAAATAAAAATTTTCAACTAAAATGTTAAGTCGGTCCTATTATATGGCTGTGAAACATGGAGAACAACAAAATTGACAATCACGAAGATACAAACTTTCATTAATGGATGCTTACGCAGAATAAAAGGATGGAAAAGGCAGGACAAAATCACTAACATAGAATTATGGAAATGTACCAGTCAAATACCAGTGGATAAAGAGATACAGCGAGACGATGGCGCTGGATAGGATACACACTACGGAAGCCAACTGTGAGTATTACACAACAGGCCCTTTTTAGAATCCATAGTCGAAAAGGCAAAGAGGAAGACCAAAGAATTCTTTGGAGAAGACAGATAGAAGCAGAGATGAAGATGATGGGGAAGACATGGAATGATCTTAAAAGAATGGCAAAAAACAGAATGACTTGGAAAGTGTTTGTTGAAGACCTATGCTCCACTGGGAACTAAAAAGGTAGAAGAAGAATTACGCCCGTGCCGCTTTACTTTCACATAAAAAAAATCCGGTACTCATTTAAGGCTGGGTGAACACGGAAGCCGTCGGTTGGGATCGAACCCTACCAACGAGAGCCATAGCCATCTAAATATTTACAAAGGCTCGTGTGGTGATAGGAAATTCCAGGAAAACCTTCAGCGTGTCGTTTTCAGCTTAGCAAACACGGGCGGTTGGGGGTAGGGTGACGTCATCCGCTTATAGTTCCTATGTTTGATAACGTCACGCTAGTTTCAGGGTTTACCCGTTTTATCGTCTGTCCTCGGGCCCTTGTAAATTTATAGCTGGCTATGTGAACTACAGAGAACGAACAAGCAGAAATGATAGACATAATAGTAAAAGAAAGCAACAAGAAAGGTCTCAGTCTGAATAGTAAGAAAACAGAAGTAATGGTTATATGGAAGAAACAATCATCACCATCATGCAGCATAAAAATAAACGAGACAAATCTGAAATACGTAAAACGTTTCAAATATTTAAGCACAATAATAACTTCAGATGGGAGATGCACCACAGAAATCAAAAGCAGAATAGCTCGAAAAATAGGCCAAAATAGTATTTCAGAAAATGAAAAATATATTATGCTACAAATCTATGTCAATAAAAATGAGAAAAAGAGTTCATCGGTGCTATATAGAACCAATTCTGACCTATGGAAACAAATCATGGACAGTAGACAAACAAATGAAAAGACGATTAGAGGCCACAGAGATGGGATTTCTCAGAAGAATGTTGAAAGTTCCCTGGATAGCTAAAGAGACCAATGAGGAAGTTCTCAAAGAGGTCAACATAAAAAGGGAGCTCTTAAAAAACATCAGAAAGAAACAATCAACATTTTTCGGGCACATCATGAGAAGAGGAAAGTTGGAATACTTGGTTACAACTGGCAAAATAAAAGGAAAGAGAGATCGCGGACGACAAAGAGAGAAAATACTGGATAGCTTGATGTCATGACATGGAAAACAGTCAACAACAGAACTGATACGATGCACTGTGGATAGAAGATTGTGGAGGGAAATAATCTCCTACGCCAACCGGTATGGCTCATGATGATGATGGTGATGATGATGATGATGATGATGATGATGATGATGATGATGATGATGATGATGATGATGATGATGATGATGATGATGATGATGATGATGATGTACGAGCTATAGACGACTGATGAAATGTTACCCACCCCTCCCGACAAAACAGAAAACAAGCTGTTGTGTGATTCATTTCAGCCCGCAAGCCTACAAATGAGGGATGTGATATCGACAGAACGTATAGTTCTGGATAGAGTGTTCAGCAAACTACGAATGTGTCTTTCTACTCCAGAACAATCTAGCAACCACTGAAGCGTAAATGCCGTCCATCAGGTTTGAGTTCACACTCCAGCGGCGGACGGTGAGTTCGAAACTTGAAGAAGTCAGGACTAGTAAAAGTCCCAACTCTGGGGTTGACCTTGAACCTGATTATTTGTGTTATTACTGCAATTTACGCTAGTTAAAATAGCTCCTTCAATTATTTACCTCATCATCATCAAGTACCATGCCTGCTGGCGTTGGTGATCATGTCTCTCCACAACTTTCAATCTCAACAATTATTTATCATCTCTGTTGTTGACCTTCTGCCACGTTATTCTCTATAGCTGTCTAGTATCTTTTCTCTTTGCTTCTCTCTATCTCTTTGTTCCTCAACTTTCCCAGTTGTCACAATATATTCCAGCTGTTCCCTTCTGATTACATGGCCAAAAAATGCTGAATGCTGATGATGTCCCCTACCGAACGAGAATATTCTCTTGGAATTCCCATTAACGTTATTGTAGAGAATTCTATAATTGTGTAGACCATTGATTTTACAAAGAAGTTACAACAGCTGTTTTTTATTGCGTTCCGTCTATTTGTTTACGGTTTACCCCCCCCCCCCCCTAGTCTCTGACTAAAATGGCTCACCCACAAGGCAGTGGAGTTGTTTAAATTTACGGTACCCTCACTTCTACTTTTACTCTCCCGAGCATACCTGCAAGGCAGCAGGGCAACTCCAGGTTGTACAATTATTGGCCTAAGCTAATATAATTATTTTTTTTTTAAAGTGACGTGCCCCGTAACGCTAAGTGGAATATAGAGAATATGGTGTTTGTGGCCATAATTTTTACAGACCTTCCGCACATGAATTTTGGGGTTATCTGGTTAGTATTATGCCCGTGCCGTTTTACTTTCCCAGAAAAAAATCCGGTACCCATTTAAGGCTGGGTGAAACCGGAAGCCGTCGATCAGGATCGAACCTGACCTCTTGTCATTGTAGTCCAGTTCGATAACCAATGAGCTATCGCGGCTCCCCATTATAATTATGGTTACATCATATCTTACTTATTTGCATTCTATATATATCAGAAAAATACATGGCTTTGCTGTTAATGAACATCTCTTACAGTTTTGTCCAAGTTATATACAGGGTGTTTATAAAGTCTCACTACACTTGGTATCTAGGTCAATTTGAAAAAAAAATGTTTATGACGTCATCACAATATGTGCTCCCACTGTCAATGAAATTTGTTGAATAAGTTTATTGCTACTGGAAATGTGGAAGATGCTCCACGATCTGGTAGGCCTGCTGTGAATGATGAAATATGTTTTGATATCCAAGACAGAATCCTTAAAAGTCCAGACAAGTCATTAAGAAAACTGTCGCAACAAGTGAACTTACCATTGAGCACATATTGTGATGACGTCATAAACATTTTTTTCAAATTGACCTAGATACCAAGTGTAGTGAGACTTTATAAACACCCTATATATATATATATATATATGCAGTGCATAGTCCTAAGTATATTCTAGATAAGGTCGTCTCCTATTAATTATGTTTCTATATGTTTCGATAAAGAAATAAGACGACATATGATTTGTCATTCTTCTGTTGCCGTGGCAAGGAGGAGCAATTGCAGAAATAGCCTACCTAGCTGTCATACACATTGCACGGTCGATAGATGTCGTTGTACGGTTGTAGTAGGTTTCCCTCCACAGACATTGAAGCTTATTTATTAGTTAAGATTTTAATTACTTGAACTATGTCATGGTTATACTAATGAATAGGGTGGCTAGTTGTCTGTTGATAGTGAACTCATTAACCTGGGATGTGATTATGTTATATATTCCGATAAAATATTAGAGGAGGTGTGGCCTCTCTTGCCTCATCTGAATATCCGCCTCTGCCAAAACTCATTTTGCCAGTACACCAATTCACTGATTGCTCTGCAGCGGCTCCCATGAGTGTTTGTTGAAAGTATGTTCATAAAAAAAAATATGTTTTCAGTCGTGTTTTGTTTTGCTTTTTAAGCCTGTTAAAAAAAAAATTGCATTTTTGTGCGAAACTATACCGAACCGAAGGGCGAATTACGTGGCTGTCAAAAATGGGAGGTCACGACCTTAAAGGTTGGGGGAACACTGCCCTAGACCACCGCTTTAACCAATAACCGGTGTTGTGTAGAAGTAGTCTTCCTAATAATAATGTCCCTTGCATGTGATGTCATGTCAGAGTGTCAGTGAATGTCAGTTTGACAAAGTCCATCTTTTATTTGCACTTGTTACTTTTTTTTTTTATTATCGGATTATTGAACATTATTTTCATTGTGTTGTATCGAAAATAAACAGGGGAATTCATCACTGAAGGTAAGAGACACATTTTTTTTTTTTGGACGTTGTATTACCTTTATTTTTTTGAACATATCTGTGCAATAATTTAGAATGTAATAAATAATATACATCATCATCAAGACCGTGCCTGCTGGCGTATGTGATCATGACTCTCCACAACTTTCAATCTCGACAGTTATTCATCATTTCCGTTGTTGACCTTCCGCCAAGCCATTCTCTTAAGCTGTCTGGTATCTTTTCTCTGTCTTATTCTTCTTTTCTCTTTCACTGATACCTAAAAGGTGTCGTGGTTTATATCATTTGTCGTTCTTGTGCTGCTCGAATTGTCTGAATTAGTGATTTTCCTTTCTTGTTACATGTCTCTGTCACTGCATCTATCCATCTTCTTCTGGGTCTTCCTCTTGGTCTTTTTCCATGCATTCTCGAGAAGAACGCCCTTGATAGTGATTGGTGAGATTCATTCTGACCAGGTGGCCAAACCATTTAAGTTGTTGTTCTATAAATTCTTGGCAGGGTTTTGTTCCTACCATTTTTCTTATGGTTTCATTTGGTATTCTATCTCTTCTTGTGTTGTTTGTTACTTTTCTCAAGCATCGCATCTCACATGTACTGATCTTTCTTAAATGTGATTTAGAAAGGGTCCATGTTTGACTTTCATAGCACAAAGTTGATATGAAGATGATATTTATCATTTGTTGCTTAGCTGGCATAGAAATGTTTGGATGTCTTAACAATGGTGAAAGCTGGTATGTGACAGCATTTGCTTTTTGTATTCTCGTGTCAATTTCTCTGTCTAGTTTTCCATCTTCTGTGAACATTGTGCCTAAATACTTGAATTCTTCTACTTGTTTTATTTCTTTATCTTTGATCTTGATGTTTAATGGGTGTCTTAATTTGCTTATTCTTATAGCCTCTGTTTTTGCTGTGTTAATTTTCATACTGTAGTCTCTTTACTTCCCACTATTTCTTCGTCCCTCGATTTTTCCAGCTGTTACAATATATTCCAACTGTTTCAGTACATGGCCAAAAAATGATGATTGCTTAAAATAATAAACAATTGGACATAGAAGTCTTTTTGATACATAAGAAAAAAAAAGCAATGAAGGTAATATTGAAATATCTAAGCATTTAACAGAACTGGCATATAAACAATATTTTACAGAGGAAATTAAAATACAATGGCCACGTTAAAAAAAAAAAACACTGCGTGCTAGTAAGTACAATAATGGAAGGTATGGTTCCTTGAGGATTAGACAGGGGCAGACTAAGAAGAAGGTGATTCCATTACATCAAGCTGGCCTTGACCATGAAAACAGAAATGGGAGATCTTACAAGATGCAGAGATTCTTTCAGCTTCCTGTGAATGAGTGCAATGTTCCGTGGGAGATCTGGCTCGAGACAGAAATGTTTCCAGACGAACTGTGAGGAGTGCAATGTTCCGTGGGAGATCTGGCTCGAGACAGAAATGTTTCCAGACGAACTGTGAGGAGTGCAATGTTCTGTGGGAGATCTGGCTCGAGACAGAAATGTTTCCAGACGAACTGTGAGGAGTGCAATGTTCTGTCGGAGATCCGGCTCGAGACAGAAATGTTTCCAGATGAACTGTGAGGAGTGCAATGTTCTGTGGGAGATCTGGCTTGAGACAGAAATGTTTCCACGCGAACTGTGAGGAGTGCAATGTTCTGTGGGAGATCTGGCTTGAGACAGAAATGTTTCCAGACGAACTGTGAGGAGTGCAATGTTCCGTGGGAGATCTGGCTTGAGACAGAAATGTTTCCAGACGAACTGTGAGGAGTGCAATGTTCTGTGGGAGATCTGGTTAGAGAGAGAGAGAGAGAGAGAGAGAGAGAGAGAGAGAGGGAGAGAGAGAGAGAGAGATTCTTTCAGACAGGTTATGGAGAAGATAATGCAGCGTTCTATGGGAGATCTGGCCAGAGAGAGAGAGAGAGAGAGAGAGAGATTCTTTGAGACAGGTTATGGAGAAGAGAATGCAGCGTTCTATGGGAGATCTGGCTAGAGATTGAGATTCATTCAACCGAGCTGTGACGAATGCAACGTTCTGTGGAAGATCTGGCCAGAGACAGAGAGAGAGAGAGAGAGAGAGAGAGAGAGAGAGAGAGAGATTCTTTCAGTCGGGCTGTGGTGAATGTAACATTCCTTGTGAGTTCTGTACAGAGGGAGAAATATGTTCAGTCGGGCTGTGGTGAATGTAACATTCCTTGTGAGTTCTGTACAGAGGGAGAAATATGTTCAGTCGGGCTGTGGTGAATGTAACATTCCTTGTGAGTTCTGTACAGAGGGAGAAATATGTTCAGACGGGCTGTGATGAATGTAACATTCCTTGTGAGTTCTGTACAGAGGGAGAAATATGTTCAGTCGGGCTGTGGTGAATGTAACATTCCTTGTGAGTTCTGTACAGAGGGAGAAATATGTTCAGTCGGGCTGTGGTGAATTTAACATTCCTTGTGAGTTCTGTACAGAGGGAGAAATATGTTCAGACGGGCTGTGATGAGTACAAAGTTCCGATGAACCCGATGATGAGGAATAAAATATAAAGATAGTAACATAGCATGCAATGAGGCGTTTTACTCTCTCACTATTTACTGTAAGTGGGGAAGAAAGTTCATCGTTGCTATATAGAGTCCATTCTGACCTATGGAAGCAAATCATGGACAGTAAACAAATGAAAAGACGATTAGAGGCCACAGAGATAGGATTTCTCAGAAGAACGAAAGTTCCCGGGACAACTACAAAGACCAATGAGGACATCATCAATGGGGCAAAAACAAAAAGAGAGCTCCTAATAACATCAGAAAGAAACAATAAACATTTTTCGGACACATCATGAGAAGAGGTAAGTTGGAATAATTGGTTACAGCTGGCAAAATACAGGAAAGGGAGATCACTGACGATGGACCGTTTTCCATGCTATGAAAAACGGCCAACAACAAAATTTATACGATTTATCTTCATCATCATCAAGCACAGTGTCTGCTGACGTAGGTAATGGTTATGATTATAGCTACGATTATGGTTATAGTTAGTCGAAGGCTCCGGTATCACTGCACACGAATTAAAATTCGTAATTCCTCAACCGCCCGTGCCAGTGGAACCATCCGAATTAAAACTCATCTCAATGAAGAATTCAATAAAAGAAAGGCAGCTGCAGATCCCAACATAGCAGCTACAGCACACGCCAAAAGATAAGGCCAAGCGACACCGAAAGTGACCGTAACTGAACTGCCCTTCGTCATACGATATCATCATTTATCGAAAGCAATCGGAGTATCGAAACACAATCTGGATGAAAAACACAGCTCACGGTGTGCACAGAGCACTAAACTCAGTATATCACAATTTTCTATCTTTACAATTTATTATACATTAGTTGTTGATTTTTATGTTAAATTATCCATTTTATCTGTTGCTACGATGTACTCTAGTTACATGCTACATCACGATGTACTCTAGTTGATCTCTCTTATACATGACTACATCACGATGTGCTCTAGTTGTTCTCTCTTATTACATGACTACATCACGATGTACTCTAGTTGATCTCTCTTATCACATGACTACATCACGATGTGCTCTAGTTGTTCTCTCTTATTACATGACTACATCACGATGTACTCTAGTTGTCATCTCTTATCACATTGCGACCGTACGATGTACTCTAGTTTTTCTCTCTTATTACATGGCTACATCACGATGTTCTCTAGTTGTTCTCTCCTATCACATGGCTACATCACGATGTACTCTAGTTGTCATCTCTTATTACATGGCTACATCACGATGTACTCTAGTTGTCATCTCTTATTACATGGCTACATCACGATGTACTTTAGTTGTTCTCTCTTATTACATGACTACATCACGATGTACTCTAGTTGTCATCTCTTATTACATGGCTACATCACTGTGTACTCTAGTTGTTCTCTCTTATTACATGGCTACATCACGATGTACTCTAGTTGTTCTCTCTTATTACATGGCTACATCACGATGTACTCTAGTTGTCATCTCTTGTCACATGGCTACATCACGATATACTCTAGTCGTCATCTCTTATTACTTGACTACATCACGATATACTCTAGTTGTTCTCTCTTATTACTTGACTACATCACGGTGTACTCTAGTTGTTCTCTCTTATTACATGGATACATCACGGTGTACTCTAGTTGTTCTCTCTTATTACATGGCTACATCAGGGTGTACTCTAGTTGTCATCTCTTGTCACATGGCTACATCACGATATACTCTAGTTGTCATCTCTTATTACATGGCTACATCACGATGTACTCTAGTTGTTCTCTCTTATTACTTGACCACATCACGATCTACTCTAGTTGTTCTCTCTTATTACTTGACTACATATATATATATATATATATATATATATATATATATATATATATAGAGAGAGAGAGAGAGAGAGAGAGAGAGAGAGCATGGGCCGACACCAATTTAACACTCAGGACTAAGATTAAAATTTACCAAAGTTGTGTGCTTAGTACAATTCTATACGGATCAGAAACTTGGACTACCTATGCAGGGCAGGAGAAAAGGTTAAACAGCTTTCATATACATTGCCTTCGCAAGATTATGAACATCAAATGGCAGAACAAAGTAAGTAATTCTAATGTCTTACAACGAGCCAAACTCCCATCGATCATGGCAACACTTAGGATTCGTAGACTCAGGCGGCTGGGCATAAAACAATCGTGTTCCCAAACAAATATTGCATGGAGAAAAGACGGAAAGAGACCAGAGGGCAGACCTGTGCTGAGATATAAGGATGTTTGCAGGGCGTCCTTGATGGAATTTTCTATAAGTGAAAGGAAGTGGGAAAATGTGGCTGCGGATCGTAGCACATGGAGAGCAAACATAAAAAATGGCACAACTTTCAAGACAGTGCATGTCAAATTCAGAAGACAAAGGGCGCAAGAGAAAGGAGACAAGGCCGGGTACCGCGGGTACACTTTGCTCGTTCTGTAGATGGATCTGTCTGTCCAGGCAGGATTGGCAAATTCAGCCACGAAAGAAGCTGTTCAGTAAAGCAGCACCCAATATGAGACACTAATACTTTACCAAACTACAGACTTATCATGATTGCTTGCTACCAACCGTCTGTCAAGACGCCAAAGGCCATATATATATATATATATATATATATATATATATATATATATATATTATTGAGTTATTTGCGGGTCATCATCATTGCACTCCGAACATAAATATATATATATATTGGTTATGACATTTTTCATTATTGTTATAGTTGACATCACGGCATTTCGGGCAAACCCATCATAGGTTATCTAGTTAGTTATGTTTCATAATTGAATGACAAGTATTAACGATATAATAATTCATTCAACATTTTCATAAGCATTATGTTCTTTCCTCTTTTCATTGAATGTTTCATTCTATATAATTAATATTCTTTGCATTGACAAGTTCTATCTTTATTTTAAAAACAAGTTAATTCATTGCAGCTATACAAATCACTTATTAAATAAGCTCCACACTTGAAAATCTCCCTGCATCAATTAATTTTTGTCAACAGCAGCCGCTGTTATATTCATCAAGTTAATTTCTGTGGAAGGTTTGTCCAGAGATCTATCTATCTATTGACCTTTCGAGCCGTAACCGGCCCATAGGGCGTAGACCAAGATACACCTTCTCCTATATGAATTTTTGTTCTAGCAGTTTTCTTTTAAAGATATTTTATCAAATCTCGCCATCTGTCTCTGTTCTGTGCAAGCAGTTCTATCTCATTGAGGGAGCCGATTCCTGCTGCTCTTGCCTCTCTCATCAATGTTCTTCTCAGTGTCTCCCTGGGTCTTCCTCTTTTTCTTTTACCTGTTGTTTCCCATATGAGGGCTTGCTTTGCTATTCGATTATTATCTCTTCTCATCACATGTCCAACGTATGACCATCGTCTTTTCTTTATTATTGAAGATATTAGTGGTTGATTGGCGATTTCTCTAATTTCCTCGTTTGTTTTGAATTCGTTCCATTCTATACCAAGTATTTTCCTTAGACATTTATTTTCGAATGCGTTCAACTTTGTTTCTATATCTCTTGTTGTTTTCCAGCTTTCACACGCATACGTAAGGGTTGATAGTACATTTGATTTGAATAGCCTAAGTTTTGTGTTTGTGCTAATGAGTTTTGATTTCCACAACTTTTCAAGGCTTCTGAAAGACATTGCTGCTTTAGCCAGTCTGATTCTAATTTCTTTGCTCGTATCCCCTTCTCGATCAATGTGACTTCCAAGATAGATGAAGTGATCGATCTCTTCTACTGGTTTGTTTTCCATGTATATTTTGTCACTTGTTGGAATTAAACTTTTCATGACTTTAGTCTTTTCATGATTGACCTCAAGCCCAATTTTGCTGGCTATTGATGATAGTTCATTTGTGTTTTCCTGCATCGTTTTTATCTGATTGTCCAGGGATGGGCGTTTATTATTATTTTTTTCTTCTTCCAGTTGTTTTGGCAGAAAAGTTTTACAAGCACCGCAATCTGACCAATCAGCGGTGACATGTCCTAGGCCTAACCAATCAAAAGCTGAAGTTTCGTGGGGCAGGCTGAGATAACTCTTGACGTGCTATGGCTAGCAAAAGTTTCGGATACGAGCAGACTCTGGTACTCTGTCTTTATTGTTTGTTTTGATCATTTTTATTAAACGTTTCTTGTAAAGTGTAAGGGAAAAACAAACTATTGTTAATATTTATCTCGTGCTTTTGGTTTTGCTGCAAAGATATTGTATTTTTATTTTAAAAAATATTTTTTAACGTTTGTTTTTGACTTGTTTTATTTCATGTTTACTTTATAATTATGGCTGTGCCCATCAACACGACACACGTCAGTCAGTCATTCTTCCAAAATGATGTCAAATGAAAAGTTCATAAGTTAAAACAAGTAGGGGTAGGCTGTTGCTAGCGTTATGGTCATATTTCTTTTTCTCTTTATTTAGTGAGGGCTTACTAAAAGTCAAAAAGGTGGTAGGGTCATGTAAGAAGAATGACAAAACAATTGTATTCCCAGACATATATTTTTTGTATAGTCAGTATAGTTACTATAGTGAAGTCACAGTGAACTTCTTAGGGACGGAAAGAGACCAAAGGGCAGACCAGTGCTGAGATATAAGGATGTTTGCAGGGCTTCCTTGATGGGATTTTCTATTAGTGAAAGAAACTGGGAAAATGTGGCTGTAGATCGTAGCACATTGAGAACAACATCACCATTTGAGACAGCATTGATATCAAATTCAGAAGATAAAAGTCACAGGAGAAGAAAGGAGACGAGACCATGCAAAACGAATACACCTTGTTCATTCTGTGGTCGAATCTGTCTATCCAATATTGGTAGATTAAGCCACGAGAAAAGTTGTTCAGTTAAAAACAAACATCTAGCATAAGATACTAATATTTTACTAAACTACTGACTCATCATGATTGATAGCAACCAGTCGTTTGTCAAGATGCCAAAGGCCATTAAAAAGTAAATTCGTCTCAAATAATTATATTATACCACCAGCTGCTTACACGATAGTTCAGTGGTTCGCGATAGTTCAGTGGTTAGTGAACTGGACTACAAAGGACAAGAGGTAGGGCTCGATCCCAACTGATGGCTTCCGGGTTCACCCAGCCTTTAATGGGTACCTGATTTTTTTCAGGGAAAGTGAAGCGGCACGGGCGTACTACCGACCACATTACCCCAAAAATCATGTGCCGAAGGTCTGTAAAATATATGGTCACTAACACCATATTCCCTATACGCCACTTGGCGTGACGGGGGTATTTTACTTTTTTTTTTTTACCAGCTGCTTACTAGTTATTTCATTTTTTAATAATGTTAATCTTGACTCAGACTCAAACATTGTTTGTGATGATGAAGAAAATTACTTTACTGACCCGTTGAATGCTACTGAGCCATTGAATGCTACTGAACGGTTGCTCAAGTTACTGCACTTCAGAAAGTGTGAAGAAAATTATGATAAATATATTATATTTAAAGTCCTATTTTAGCATCTTTCTGCTAAATGAATGATCTCCCCTGATTAACTGCACATATTTGAATGTATCAACTGCTTCTAGTTTCCCTAGCACAGGGGTCTTCTAATGACAGATGAATGACCATATAAAGTACAAGGGGGCATTACTCTGGGCAGAAAGATGCTAAACTAGGACTTTACCACTAAATAGTGGTCATGCACTCGACAGTAACACATTTAGTTACAGACTGTGCTAGTAGGGTACCAATGGTCGTTTTATTGTCATATGCTAGTTTGATTGTGATTAGTCTCGAGGGGCCATCGGGGTAAGACTGATGTCTTGGTAACTGGCCTAGTATCAAGCTCCTCTGATCACCACAGTTGGCTCACTCTTGTGCACCATCTGATCGCTCATTGGAGTTGCCTCACCCCTCGTGGCATCAATGTATCCCTGTCCCTCTGAGGACCCTCCTTCCTCCAACTCCATCCTCTAACGATGGACTTCTCTTCCTATTTCACTTCTCGGGCTTGGGTCTTCTACTCCTCGTCCATCCCTGCTTTCCATATCCTCTTTGAGTAACCCCTATCTTGCCTTCTTCATCCTAAACTTTTAACCTCTCGCGGGTCTCTCACTTGCATTGTCCGAGTGATTTATGAGACTACTCTTTTCCCTCCCTCCCCCCGGTCTTTGCTTGCTAGCAGTTTTACCCCTCCGGGCCGTTGGTTTTGGGCCTCTAGTTTTTCCTCTAACCAGTGACCATCGTTTCCATAGTAGTTTGGCAGCTTCGCCTATAGCTGTAGCTGTTTGGCAGCTGTAGCCGGCCCATAGGGCGTAGACCAAGATACTCCTTCTCTTATTTAAGTTTTTATTCTAGCAGTTTCCAATTCTTTTAAAGATATTTTATCAAATCTCGCCATTTGTCTCTGTTCTGTGCAAGCAACTCTATCTCATTGAGGGAGCTGATTCCTGCTGCTCTTGCCTCTCTCATCAATGTTCTTCTCAGTGAAACTATTACAGACCCTTATTTCTGGTGTGTTAATTAACCATCTTAGATCTACAGTCCCCACTTTCTTATATTTGAGGTAGCTGTAATAAGGGCCTCATAACATTCTCTGTCATCAAACAGAGATATAGGAAGAAGAATCCAATATAACTTCCTTCCTTTTTCATTACCCTCAGAGTGGTTGAGGCTACATTGATTCTTCCATTCCAT
Organism: Megaustenia siamemsis; assembly: GCA_032433765.1. Classification (NCBI taxonomy): domain Eukaryota; kingdom Metazoa; phylum Mollusca; class Gastropoda; order Stylommatophora; family Ariophantidae; genus Megaustenia; species Megaustenia siamemsis. The sequence continues at coordinate 69,388,109 of JAVIAB010000088.1, read as the reverse complement.
TTTGTTTAAAGCTGCCACAGACTTTTCTTTTTTTTTTTTTAGTCAATTTTTTTTGCTTTCCCGTAAATTTTTTTTTGTTTTGCATTTTCCATTCGCTCATATTATGTTCTCTGCAAGATGATTGTATTCATGTCTAAAGACTGAGGTACATGTCCACACCACTTGAAAACCCTACCCTCATAAAACAATAAAAAAAAACCCTAGGAAAAGTGAGCTAGATGACTTGAGATCAGCCCTAGACCAACTGTGCAATAACTTCCAGAGAGTGGTCATTCAGTGGATACCATCACACTGTAACATACACGGAAACAAACGCGCAGACAAATTAACTAAGGAGGGAGGGAGATTACCACAAGAGAACCATCTGGTCAGCTACTAGGAAGCTAAATCCAGCTTCAAAGGCCATGAAAATTGGAAACAAGAACACCCAAAGTATAATGAGAGGGATGGATACCTCCAACTATCAAGGATGGATCAAGTCATCATACTTCACCTATGCACAGGACACAACAGAATGAAAAGCTACATGTTCACCAAACTCAAAATAGGAACTACCAGCCAATATCACTGTACCTTGGATAACATGACAACAAAACACGTTCTACAGGATTACCCCCAGTGCACAGACCTGAGAAGGACAATGTGGTCAACACCCACCTCCCTGGAAGAGAAAATACAAGTGCAACCGAATCACTTAAACAGACAGCTGCCTTGATAAGAGAGTCCTAGTCTGAATGAGCCATAATCACAGAAGAAGAATAAAACATTTGTTAATTGAACATTTTCCGGACACATCATGAGAAGAGGAAAGTTGGAATACTTGGTTACAACTGGCAAAATACATGGAAAGAGATATTGCAGACTACAAAGAGAGAAGATACTAGATAGCTTAGTGTCATGGCATGGAAAACAGTTAACAACAGAATTGATACAATGCACAGTGGCTAGAAGATTGTGGAAGGACATGATTGCCAACTGATTTGGCATGATAATGATGATAATTTGTTCCCTCTCCCCTATGTTTGTATTTTACAATGTGATGGACACATTTTTTTCAAATTAATTCAATTCCATCTATCTATTGACCTTTCGAGCTGTAGCCTGCCCTTAAGGCATAGACCCATGTACTCTTTCTCTTATCTAAATTTTATTCTAGCAGTTTTCAATCCTTGTAAAGATATTTTATCAAATCTCGCCATTTGTCTCTGTTCTGTGCAAGCAACTCTATCTCATTGAGTGAGCCGATTCCTGCTGCTCTTGCCTCTCTGATCAATATTTTTCTCAGTGTCTCTCTCTCTGGGTCGGCCTCTTTTCCTCTTACCTGTTGTTTCCCACATGAGTGCTTGCTTTGTTATTCGGTTATTATCTCTCCTCACCACATGTCCAACATATGACCATCATCTTTTCTTTATTACTGAAGATATTAGTGGTTGATTGGCGATTTCTCTAATTTATTTGTTTGTTTTGAATTCATTCCACACTATACCAAGTATTTTCCTTAGATATGGTTATGGAAGGCCCCGGTATCACTGCAAATGAATTGAAATCCATAATTGCTCAACCGTCTGTGCCAGAGGAATCATCCGAATTACTAACTCATCTCCCAAACAAAGTAAAGGTAGCTGTAGTCCCCATCATAACAGTCTCAGCACATGCCAAAAGACATAAGGCGAAACTGCTCAGAAAGTGAACACAGCCAACTGGTCCTTGTCATACGATATCATCATTCATCGTAAACAAAGGGAATATCAAAACATGATCAAAATGGATGAGACACAAAGCTCACAGTGTGCACAGAGCACTTAACTCAGTAGCTCATGCAACAAGCCAGACTTTTTCCTTAGACATTTATTTTCAAATGCATTCAACTTTGTTTCTATGTCACTTGTTGTTTTCCAGCTCTCACATGCATATGTAAGGATAGATAGTATATTTGATTTGAATAGCCTTTGAATAACCTAAGTTTTGTGCTTGTGCTGATGAGTTTTGATTTCCACAACTATTCAAGGCTTCTAAAAGACATTGCTGCTTTAGCTATTCTGATAATTTCTTTACTTGTATCCCTTCCCGATCAATGTGACTTCCAAGTTAGATAAAGTGGTCGATCTCTTCACTGGTTTGTTTTCCATGTATATTCTGTCATCTGTTGGGATTAAGCTTTTCATGACTTTAGTCTTTTCACGATTGATCTCAAGCCCAATTTTGCTGGCTTTTGATGATAGTTCATTTGTGTTTTCCTGTATCATTTTAATCTGACTGCTGATGAGAACTATGTCATCAGCAAAGTCGAGGTCCTCGAAATGGTCTCCTTGTATCCATTCGATGCCTTTGTTACAAGGACGATAAAGTACATCCTTGTTTAACCATCCTTGTAAATCAATTAATCACTTGCTAATTAGGTTGATGTCGGTTTCAGTCTCTTTATGGGAAATATTTTTGCTTTACGGGAATTATGAGAGGATCTTTACACTACATGACGTCTGCCTTGGGCATGTTTATAATCCTTTCAAGCTCCTCATTTACCTCTTTGGCAGATCATACAAGCGGTATGACACCACTAAAAATATTTCCAGTAATTTTTTAGTCATAAGAAAAATCAAACATGTACAAATAATTAGAGATGATCCATAAAATTATTTAACCAACAAAAAATTGATACAGTTAATTACTTTTAATAATTTTGTATATGTCAATGAATGTGCTCCTTGATTGTGAAAATTGATAACTAAATAATTATCTTGAATATGTTGAAGACACGTCACATGTTCATATGTATTTGTTTTAAAAAATATAGTAATTTTCACTGGTATATTTTTTATTTCTCAAGTGTTTTCCCCTGAATGATTATATATATATATTAATTCCCTTAATGTATTTTTTTTCCCTAATATTTTTTTTACTTCCTTTGTACATTTTCAAGAGAAGATGGGCATGTGTTGAGAAGAGATACTGGGAGAATTCCAAAACAGGCTCTTTTATGGGAAACATTCAAGATGCAAAAAAAAACAGAAGAAGACCTAGAGAGACACTAAAAAAACACTTATAAGAGATGCAAAGTTGCTGGCATAGACTCATTAGATTAGATAAGATGAAATATCTCACCAAGAATAGAGATGGATGGTAAAAAAAACACTACGAGCCCTATTGACATCTAGCTGTACAGGAAGGTTAAAGATCAAGATATATTTTTATTTTCCCTAATACATTTTTGTTTCCTTTATATATTCTTCTTTTTCCTAATGTATCTTAGTTTTTTCCGAATATATATTTTTATTTTTCCATAATAGGGTCTATATATATTTTTTTTCAGTTATATGGAAAATACACACAAGAATTGGGCTCATTTGCCAGATTTCAGGCCTCCAAAGAGGCCAAAAGGTTACAGACTGTTGTGGAATATGAAGAAGCGAAAGAGAAGAAGTCACACAAATATGATGTCATCTGGATATACTTAAGTAAGTGTCACAGAATAAATTCACTTAAATGAGTGTCAGACTGATTCACTTAAGTAATAGCCAAACTGTAATACTTAAATAAGTGTCTGGCTGATTTACTTGAGTAGGCCAAAGTGTCACTTAAGTAAGTGTCCAGCTGATTCACTTAAATAAGTCTCAAACTAATTCACTTAAGTAAGTCTCAAACTAATTCACTTAAGTAAGTCTCAAACTAATTCACTTAAGTAAGTCTCAAACTAATTCACTTAAGTAAGTCTCAAACTAATTCACTTAAGTAAGTCTCAAACTAATTCACTTAAGTAAGTCTCAAACTAATTCACTTAAGTAAGTCTCAAACTAATTCACTTAAGTAAGTCTCAAACTAATTCACTTAAGTAAGTCTCAAACTAATTCACTTAAGTAAGTCTCAAACTAATTCACTTAAGTAAGTCTCAAACTAATTCACTTAAGTAAGTCTCAAACTAATTCACTTAAGTAAGTCTCAAACTAATTCACTTAAGTAAGTCTCAAACTAATTCACTTAAGTAAGTCTCAAACTAATTCACTTAAGTAAGTCTCAAACTAATTCACTTAAGTAAGTCTCAAACTGATTCATTTAAATAAGTGCCAAATTGATTCACTTAGAAGCGTCAAACTAATTATGTTGTCCGTATTTTTTTTACACTTCTTGTATAGCTCTATTTATTCAGTGGACATCCCTCAATGCCTTCATACTGGACACAGTCTTAAAGGATGTGTGTTGCCATCTCTAGTGTTTGTCCACATGTGCACATTTGCGTTTCCAATCTTGGACTTGGTGTGCATGAAGTTTAAAAGTAGATTCTGCCTTATTCTTAAGTGTAAGATAATAGTTTGTTCTTTCCTATCAAGCAGGTGGTAATCAACTTACCAGAGTTTGAGACGACTCATTTTCTTCTTTTCATCATAGTGATCTTTTGCTGGTATGTGAAAGGTTGAAGGGGCTGTTACTAGCTGCACTAATATTCAGGTATTTGGAAATAAAGGAGTTGTGTGTTCTTCCACGTTGTTGTTTCTCAATTTTATAAGCAAGTACCCATTCAAACCACCGTTATATCTTCTTTGTACAATCATGAATCGCCATCTTAACATATGGATGTGAATCATTCACAATAGGACAACAGACAAGAAAATTACTGGAGTCTGTAGAAATGTGGTTTTACAGAAGAATGTTGAGAATACCATGAACAGCTAAGAAGAGTAGTGAAAATGTTCTGAATGATGTCAAAGCAAGAAGAGAGCTAATTTCCAATATTAGGAAAAAACAATCATTTTTTGGCAATGTAATGAGAAGAAAACAACTGGAATATATTGTAACAACTTGGAAAGTTGAGGGAGGAAGAGATAGAGGGAAGCAAAGAGAAAAAATACCAGACGCTTAAGAGACTGGCTCGGCAGAAGGTCAACAACAGAAATGATAAATAACTGTCAAGATTGAAAGTTGTGGAGAGATATGATCATCTACGCCAGTAGGCCCGGTACTTGATGATGGCCCATTCTTATGTTTAGCTTGATTGACTGGAGACTATCAATCTAAAATTGAACTATGACCTCTCTGCCAATCTGAAATATAGCCTTGATATTTGTATCAATTTGGATTATAACTATGACCTCTGTGTAATTCTGGAATTGAACTATGACCTCTGTATCATCAAGCCTGTTGGCTTCATACAGTGAATGAATAACATTTGCAGGTATTAATTCTTATTTTTTTTTTTTTTTTTTTTTGTTCTACATGTTTACCTCTGGCAAAGTCTCTAGAGACTGGGAACTAAATTTTATGCATTAATCTGTTTTTCCCTGGCAACTGTACACAGGGTCCCTTGCCACACAGGCAGATAGCTCCATCTTCGGAGGTACTAATATTTTTTCCATTGGTGATGTTTCAAGTAAATCAAGCCCTCATGTGGGAAACAACATGTAGGAGGAAAAGTGGCTCGAATGGTCAATAGATAGATAGAAGTTGGATGTTTCAAGCCGGGCCTTTCTGCTGAGACCAGGGCTGGTTGCCACAGAGGGAAATCACAATTAAAAACTCCAACTGGTGCAGCCGGGATTTGAACTCACAACCTCTGTGCCTCAAGACCAACCAGTCCTCTTATATTGTTAATTCTTCTTCTTTCCTTCCTTATCTACCTTTGAGAGTCACGGGGAGATATAATTTGCTGTCTATTGCTCTTCTTTTGGCCTCTGCTGCTATTGTGTTTCCTAGTGTTTCTTATATTCCATCAATCCATCTTTTCCATGGTCAACCATAGAGTTCCATGTTCTTGCAAGATTTATTAAAGGCTCATTGTGTTGTGTTTTGGTCTTTCTGTCTTATTATTTGGTGAAACCATTTTATCTGTTATTTTGTTTATGTATTTAATGACAGGAATTATTTCTAGCTTTCTCTCAGCTCTTCATTTCTGATCTTATCTCTCTTATTATTGATTACATGTATAACAATTACTTTGAATCCCATGAAACAACACTTATTTGCCCATTGTTATTATTATTATTATTAATTTATACAGAAAGATGTGCAGCAGTTAGAGATGCCATTTTCTTGAAGATTGGAGAGGATTGGGTCTTCCTAACAATACTTGGTGTATTAATGGCTGTACTCAGCTTTCTTATGGATTTTGTCATAGAAAAGTGCCAAGAAGGTTAGTTTATTTTGTCAAATTAACCCTACATTATGAAATCATCATAAAAAGTACCACATCAAATTATAACTTTTCAAAATTAAATAGTTTGCTATGTTCAAACATTACCCACCTCCATGTACCTTCCTAATTACTACTTCCAGTGACCCCTGAGTGTTTAATTTGTTTTTATTGATGTAGTATTTTTTTTTTTTCCATTTTGTGAGGTATGATCCTATCTATCTATTGACCTTTCGAGCCGTAGCCGGCCCATAGGGCGTAGACCAAGATACTCCTTCTCTTATCTGAATTTTTGTTCTAGCAGTTTTCAATTCTTTTAAAGATATTTTATCAAATCTCGCCATTTGTCTTTGTTCTGTGTAAGCAGCTCTATCTCATTGAGGGAGCCGAATCCTGCTGCTCTTGCCTCTCTCATCAATGTTCTTCTCAGTGTCTCTCTGGGTCTTCCTCTTTTCCTCTTACCTGTTGTTTCCTATATGAGGGCTTGCTTTGCTATTCGGTTATTATCTCTTCTCATCACATGTCCAACATATGACCATCGTCTTTTCTTTATTACTGAAGATATTAGTGGTTGATTGGCGATTTCTCTAATTTCCTCGTTTGTTTTGAATTCGTTCCACGCTATACCAAGTATTTTCCTTAGACATTTATTTTCGAATGCGTTCAACTTTGTTTCTATATCTCTTGTTGTTTTCTAGCTTTCACACGCATAAGTAAGGGTTGATAGTACATTTGAGTTGAATAGTCTAATCAGGTCTACGTTTCATTAACAACATCGTTTTTACGATAGCGGCTTGTTAAACCTCTGATCAACGGTTCTATACCAAGCCGGAGAAAAATAATTCCTCCATTTTGGAAACAACAGAAACGACTAATATCATGATCCTATAACATGAAAAAAATTCACCAGATTTCAACAAATTAGTAGTTTTCTTTTCCCCTTTGACCAGGGAATTTTGTTGATCGTCATGAACATCAAACAATTCTTTGTGACCCTGGAAACTCAGCGAATAACGCTTTGAGGTAGATGAACATACTGACGAATATATGGCGTCTGTCTGAATAGACAAAGTTGCACGTCCGGTCCAAGTGGCAAATTTCAGGTCTTAAATCAACCTGAGACAGAAAATCCGAGTTCCCTCTGTGTGTTATTGGTAAAAACACTTATGTGTGTTAAAATTCAAAGAAAATACTATTTTAAGGGCTCCTAATTTTTCTTCTTCTTCCAGTATCATTATATCATTTTAGACAGACTCTTTGATTCTAAGCTTTTTTCTTCTTCTTCCAGTATCATTATATCATTTTAGACAGACTCTTTGATTCTAAGCTTTTTTCTTCTTCTTCCAGTATCATTATATCATTTTAGACAGACTCTTTGATTCTAAGCTTTTTTCTTCTTCTTCCAGTATCATTATATCATTTTAGACAGACTCTTTGATTCTAAGCTTTTTTCTTCTTCTTCCAGTATCATTATATCATTTTAGACAGACTCTTTGATTCTAAGCTTTTTTCTTCTTCTTCCAGTATCATTATATCATTTTAGACAGACTCTTTGATTCTAAGAAAAGGGCAATAAGGTAACTAAAAATGGAATAGTTTGACCATGTATACCAATCGTCTAGCCTAACAATTACCATTTTGATAGGAACTGTGAAAGGGGCGAGGAGAGGTCAGCGGAGAACCAAAAGGGAAATATAACATTAAAGAATTGATAGGCTTTGACTTTGCAGTCATAACGAATGACTGAAGATAAAGAGGAATGAATAATGTTGACGAAATCTACCAGTGGCGCCTCAACAACCCCTGGGGTTAGGGGATGAGGAAGAAGATCATTTATCATTACATAATGTTAGATTCATCCCATTATGTTGTACCTGTAATTTCTTATAGTATCTTTGTATCATTACATAATGTTAGCTTCATCCCATTATGTTGTACCTGTAAATTCTTATAGTATCTTTGTATCATTACATAATGTTAGCTTCATCCCATTATATTGTACCTGTAATTTCTTATAGTATCTTTGTATCATTACATAATTTTAGCTTCATTCACTTTTGTTGTACCTGTAATTTCTTATAGTATCTTTGTATCATTACATAATGTTAGCTTCATCCCATTATGTTGTACCTGTAAATTCTTATAGTATCTATGTATCATTACATAATGTTAGCTTCATCCCATTATGTTGTACCTGTAAATTCTTATAATATCTTTATGTCGTTACATAATGTTAGCTTCATCCAATTTTGTTGTACCTGTAAATTCTTATAGTATCTTTGTATCATTACATAATTTTAGCTTCATTCACATTTGTTGTACCTGTAATTTGTTATAGTATCTTTGTATCATTACATAATGTTAGCTTCATCCCATTATGTTGTACCTGTAAATTCTTATAGTATCTATGTATCATTACATAATGTTAGCTTCATCCCATTATGTTGTACCTGTAAATTCTTATAATATCTTTATGTCGTTACATAATGTTAGCTTCATCCAATTTTGTTGTTCCTGTAATTTCTTATAGTATCTTTGTATCATTACATAATTTTAGCTTCATTCACTTTTGTTGTACCTGTAATTTCTTATAGTATCTTTGTATCATTACAAAATGTTAGCTTTATCCAATTGTGTTGTACCTGTAAATTCTTCTAGTATCTTTGTGTCATTACAAAATGTTAGCTTCATCCCCTCGTGTTGTTTGTACCTGTAAATTCCTCTAGTGTCATATTGTTACCTTCACATTTTTGCTGGTTGCAGTTTTATAACTAACAATAAAAGCTACATTTGCTGAGTTTGCTACTGTAGTAAGAGAAATAGAAGATGGTAACTAATCTTAACATACAAAAGGTTTGTTCCTTTCTCAAAACTAAAAAAACAACTTAATGTTTCTGTTATTATTGTGTCATTTCACACTGTATATTTGTTTTGATAATATTACATTTAATTTTTCAAAATTTCTTTTCCTGCTTTTATTTTGAAAGTGTATTGTGCCTTTCTGTAAAGAAGATACATATTTTTATTTTTAAATATGTACATATTTTCTGTTGTGTAAAGAAATTTCATTTTGTTAAAATGTCTATTTCTATATTTTGGCTTTTAGATGCATGACTGCGTATAGCAAGTATATATCTTAGCTTTGTCTAGTGCATAAATGACTTTATTTTTACATTGAAAGATACCTTTTTGCTATTTTTTTGCTTTGCAAATACTTTTAAAAAATTTTTATTTTGGAGATCTGTTTCTGCTATTTACATCATCATCATCATCAAGTACCGGGCCTGCTGGCGTAGGTGATCATTTCTCTCCACAACTTTCAATCTCGACAGTTATTTATCATTTCTGTTGTTGACCTTATGCCAAGCCATTCTCTTAAGCTGTCTGGTATTTTTCTCTTTGCTTCCCTCTATCTCTTCGTCCCTCAATTTTTCCAGTTGTGACAATATATTCCAGTTGTTCTCTTCTCACTACATGGTAAAAAAATGATGATTGTTTTAAACTTTGTAAATACCTTTATTTTATACTATAAAACTGCAATGGTGATTACTACAATTATGACATGAGGAGTCTGACTATTATGTGTTTGGGAATAGCATTTGATAGGTCCCTTTCTTGCAATCAACATGTGAGCAAAGTGTTTGGGAATAGCATTTGATAGGTCCCTTTCTTGCAATCAACATGTGAGCAAAGTGTTTGGGAATAGCATTTGATAGGTCCCTTTCTTGCAATCAACATGTGAGCAAAGTGTTTGGGAATAGCATTTGATAGGTCCCTTTCTTGCAATCAACATGTGAGCAGTATCATTAAAAAGGCAAGGAGAGGTGTCAGCATGATCTAGATCATGCCCTGAGCGAACCTCCACCAATCGTTACTATCCTTGCTCATGCAAGCTGTGGTGCTTTAAGTACTGGATTATGGTTTGGGTATTCTCACTCTCGCCATCTCAAATCACAAGGTTGGAAAGGGTTCAGAATGACGGCCTACAGGCAGTTCTTGGATGCACCAGAGATACACCTATCCATTGTGTGAGGTGCTACTTGACTTAACGAGCATTAGAGTATGACATAGATCTGCTCAGGTCCAGGCTTATTTGAATGTGATAAGGAACATAAATGATCCCTTGCATTCAGAATTGGGTGCGACCAAGGGCAAGCGTGGAAAATCCTGGATGGTCAAGGCGGAGGAGTCCAAAAGGAGAGTATGTGCTCTGAATGACATTAGGTCTGGCAGGGATTGAATAGAAGTAACAGCGGAGAAAAATAGACTAACCAAAGTAATCATTCGGCTCGGCAGGGAGTGCCGCAATTGGGCCTATGGTCGTAATAAGGGAATCCACAAAAAAATGTCCTCACCTCAGGATCCAATCATCTACATGAATGGTTTTGTATCCCACAGACAGCACAGCGGTTGGGTTTTGTGGTATACCAACATGGTAGAGAAGTGCCCAGGGAATCTGGCAAGTGTAGCATTACGGCGTCCAACAAAAGAATGTAGTTAGAAGCAGCAACAGCGGTGATAACATTGTTGGTTACATGTTCACAAAGTATGCTGCAGAAGATTGACAGTGCCTGTGGCAGGAGTGGACGCAGCTCTTGTTAAACTCTAAAGTGAACACTGTAATTTTTGGACATGCCGGTGTACATGGTAATGGAATAGCCGACAAGCTCGCTGGTAGCTCTGGCACTGAGCACAGCCTTACTCTGGACAAAGAAGACAAGTTTGTTCTTCATTCTTTAAGAGCAGAGGAGGAGAATGGGTGAAACAATAATATATATATATTGAGAGACTGAAGTGTCTAAAGGTGGAAAAGGGATCTAGTCGATCCAGGGTTCTTAGTGGGAAAAGCAAATGTATCTATAATCAACACCTTACAGGATGGTGGAGCAGATATGGGGATGCCTCGACTGCAATGAAACTGATTCCATGAATAGTATAGAATGTTATACTCTGAAAGCTTATCTTAGCTATTTGTTTTAATCTAGAATGTTATACTCTGAAAGCTTATCTTAGCTATTTGTTTTAATCTAAATCCTTATTTCCACATGTACAAACTTTAATATGTTAAAATTAACATTTTGCTGTAGGAATTATTTCCCTTTAATATTAATATTTAAACTATTTTAATTACAGTTTTTAAAAATATATTTATAATTTTTGATGCTTATAGTTCCCTCCATTTTTGTCCTCCATTAAGTTGTTTATTTTAAACTTCTGCTTCTCTTTGTTGTCTTATTAGCAAGTTACGCTACGTTTTTCACCTTAAGTTCTAGGATATCCATTTCTAGCATGCATTCGTTTAGGACTGTATCCCTAGTTTTTGGCTTTCCTTGGCCTTCTGTTTTTTGTAGTCAGTGTTGTCCCTCCTAGTAGAGTGATCTTACCAGGCTATTGAATCTTACCTACCCAGGTTTGTTTCATGTTTTTCCTTCTCATAGTTCAGTTGTCCACTATGTCTAACATGCTACTCGTGTGTGGATTGTTTTGCTGGATTTTCTCTCTGACTTTTTAGATTGACTAAATTCTTCCTTTCCATGCAGTTGGTATAAACTTTTGTATTTGATCTGATGTGCCTGATAGCAGCAGATCACCACCAGTTTAAAACCTCATTAAATACATGACAACATATGCAACTCTTCCTAACTTTGCAGCTAAATTGTGGCTTTATGAGGAGTTGCAGTTCTCAGTAGGTTTACAGTACATAGCTTGGGTCACCTACTCCATGCTCTTTATTCTGTTTGCTGTTGGGTTCACACATATAGTGTCACCACAAGCTATAGGTAAGTATATTTTGGATTCTCTTACTCCAAACATTTTATACTGTTTGCATTTGCAGTGTCTATTCAAGCTATAGTTTGGCAGTAGTTGTCAATTTCAAAGCTGTATAGGTAAGAGTTCATATAGATAGTATTAATCAAGTACATATATTCTTTACTCCATGGCTAAAACTATGAATAAAGCCTCATCATGTGCTATACCAGTTGGCATAGGTCATCATGTACTTCCACAATCTTCTATCCACAGTGCATCGTATCAGTTCTGTTGTTGATTGTTTACCATGCCATGACACCAAGCTATCTAGTATTTTCTCTTTTTGTCATCCATAGTCTCTCTATCACTATTTTTCCAGTTGTAACCAAGTATTCCAACTTTCCTCTTCTCATGAAGTGCCCGAAAAATCTTGATTGTTTCTTTCTGATGTTTTTTAGTTGAGAATTTCCTCATTGGTCTTTTTAGCTGCCCATGGAACTTTCACCATTCTTCAGAGAAATCCCATCTCAGTGGCCTCTAATCATCTTTTCATTTGTTTGTCTACTGTCCATGATTCACTTCCATAGGTCAGAATTGACTCTATATAGCACATATATGAATAAAGCATTATATTAAATGATCAAATCATGAATACAGCAAACTAAATTAATCTTCTCTTGAATGAGCTTGAAAGTTATTCATTAAGTGTGACATTTTCCCACTACTACCAAATCTTCTTATTAATTTTATATCCTGCTTTGTATAACTATATAGTATCCCTTCACCAGCTGATCAAAATATAATTGCTGTAAATTAATATTATTATTTTTACATTTGATCAGTATATTTATATATCTATTTATATATCTATTTATATATATAATATAAATATAAGTAAAGGTTCCCTCCACGCCTTGCTAGTCATACGGGGAATATGGTGTTAGTGACCATATTTTCCTATGACCATGGCACATTTTTGGATGATGGGGTCAGTATCACAACAGGCCGCCTTTACTTCCCAGAAAAATCTCTGGTACCAATTTTTAGAGGCTGGGTGAACCCCGGAGCCTTGTCAGTCTGAAAAAAATCTGCCACTGCTGGGGATCGAACCCGGACCCTTCTGGTCAGGAAGCGAGCACATTTAACCACTCAGCCACCAATGCTATATATATATATATATATATACACACACACTCACACACAGTTTATCTTCAGCTCATTACAAAGTTTTTATATTTGATATCAGAACAATTTTTATTGAATGCCTTGCTACTGTAAGTAAATAGTTTACAATTTGTTCAATCATATGTTGATAATACAATGCTAGCACATTAGTTGAGGCTTCATTACATTAATCAGGCTTTTCTTGCAGTCTTCTCTAATCTAAAAAAGGTAATTGATGAACTCTCCTCTGGTGGAAATTCAGCTTTGAATTAATCATTGCAAAAAAAAAATCACATATTGTTTTATTTTTAATTTAACAAATATTTTAATGTTATATCGGCATAATTAAGGGTGTATAATACTTGTAAATGTTTGTATCTGAAGTAAAGTTAGAGAGAAAATAGGCTAAAGAAAAATATCCCAGAATGTGGCAATCTCAGTGTTGTGAAGGTTGCAACCTAAAACATAATGTGTCCATGATATTAAGGGCTCCTTATAGACTATTCTATTCTATTCTGTTCTATTCTGTGCTATTCTATTCTATTCATAGAATCAGTTTAATTACATTCTGAGCATCCCCTTACCCACTCCACCGCAGTTACCAGCATTTCTCAAAGCGTATACAGACTGATTGTTCCTGTAAGGAGTTAAATTAGATACATCCGATTTTCCCACTAATCAATCTGGATTGACCAGACCCCTTTTCCATCTTTAGACTCATCAGTATTTCAATATTTACATTGTCGTCCCACCCATATAGACTTTACTCATGGTTGTCCCACCCATTTAGACTTTACTCATGGTTGTCCCACCCATATAGACTTTACTCATGGTTGTCCCACCCATATAGACTTTACTCATGGTTGTCCCACCCATATAGACTTTACTCATGGTTGTCTAACCCATATAGACTTTACTCATGGTTGTCCCACCCATATAAACTTTACTCATCGCAGCAAGTAGCACAGCTAGACAAGAAGATACATTCAGGTTGTCAGTTAAATCAACATTGTTCTCAACTAGGCAAGGCTACTTGGTGATAGCATATAAAGAAGGCAGGGGTTGACTGTCAGGTTTATGAGAGTTGATGTGTACGTGCGTAGCTGGTCTTGAAGGGAAACTGTAATATAAAGACAGAAGATTAACCCTAGATTATGATCTATCTATCTATCTATTGACCTTTCGAGCCGTAACCGGCCCATAGGGCGTAGACCAAGATACACCTTCTCCTATATGGATTTTTTGTTCTAGCAGTTTTCTTTTAAAGATATTTTATCAAATCTCGCCATCTGTCTCTGTTCTGTGCAAGCAGTTCTATCTCATTGAGGGAGCCGACTCCTGCTGCTCTTGCCTCTCTCATCAATGTTCTTCTCAGTGTCTCCCTGGGTCTTCCTCTTTTTCTTTTACCTGTTGTTTCCCATATGAGGGCTTGCTTTGCTATTCGGTTATTATCTCTTCTCATCACATGTCCAACGTATGACCATCGTCTTTTCTTTATTACTGAAGATATTAGTGGTTGATTGGCGATTTCTCTAATTTCCTCATTTGTTTTGAATTCGTTCCATGCTATACCAAGTATTTTCCTTAGACATTTATTTTCGAATGCGTTCAACTTTGTTTCTATATCTCTTGTTGTTTTCCAGCTTTCACACGCATACGTAAGGGTTGATAGTACATTTGATTTGAATAGCCTAAGTTTTGTGTTTGTGCTGATATAGATTATGATACCGTAGTAAAAATTACCACATCAAAACACAAATCCTTCAAAATGTTACTTTTTACAATGTTCAGTCATTACCCTCATCTGTGTACCTTCCTAATTGCCACTTCCGGTGACCCCTGAAAGTGTTTAATTTGTTTCTATTGTTGTTGGATTTTTTTTTATTTTCTGTGACCAGGGAAATTTCAGCGGACGTCAGCAGGCATCAAACAACTCTTTGTGACTTGGAAAACACAACGAATAACGCCCTGAGGTAGCCGAACATAGTGATGGACATACGGCGACTGCACGGATAAACATTGTAAATATGTCCAGTTCAAGAGGTGACACTCATTTCATAAATAAACCAGAGCCAGGAATTTTGAGTCTCCATGTTTTGCCTAGTGTGAACACATGGCTGTGTCGAAAATTCAGAGAAATTACTATTTTTAGAGCACCTAATGTTATATTTAAGTGGTAGTAATTTTTACTACGGTATCATAACTGGGAGAGTTACAGTTAAGTATTGTAATCTAGGGTTAAAATGGTCAATGTCTAGAGTGAAATCATTAAGTAATTAAAAAAAAAGTCTGAGACAATTAAGGTTATGATTACAATTGAAGTAATAAAAGAAAAGTATGAGATAGGCAAAATTATAATTTCAATTGAGGTAATAAAAGAGAATTGTGAGACAGATTGTTGAGGTAGTTAAAGAGAATTATGAGACAAACCACCAGGTTTATAGTAAATAACAACCTTAGTTCCACAACAGTAAACAAAGCACTGAAGGAGAAGAAGAAATTTATTTAAAAATTGAAGTATTAAACATTTTTTACAGTTCTGACAAACCATGTTGTTACAGGTTCTGACAAACCATGTTGTTAAACGTTCTAACAAACCATGTTGTTAAATGTTCTGACAAACCATGTTGTTAAACGTTCTAACAAACCATGTTGTTACAGGTTCTGACAAACCATGTTGTTAAACGTTCTAACAAACCATGTTGTTACAGGTTCTGACAAACCATGTTGTTACAGGTTCTGACAAACCATGTTGTTAAACGTTCTAACAAACCATGTTGTTACAGGTTCTGACAAACCATGTTGTTACAGGTTCTGACAAACCATGTTGTTACAGGTTCTGACAAACCATGTTGTTACAGGTTCTGACAAACCATGTTGTTACAGGTTCTGACCAACCATGTTGTTAAACGTTCTAACAAACCATGTTGTTAAATGTTCTGACAAACCATGTTGTTACAGGTTCTGACAAACCATGTTGTTAAATGTTCTGACAAACCATGTTGTTAAATGTTCTGACAAACCATGTTGTTACAGGTTCTGACAAACCATGTTGTTAAACGTTCTAACAAACTATGTTGTTGCAGGCTCTGGCATTCCAGAGATGAAGACCATCCTCAGAGGTGTTGTGTTGAAAGAGTATCTGACATTTAGAACTCTGGTGTCTAAGGTTGTGGGTCTCTGCTCCTCACTGGGCAGCACTTTACCATTTGGAAAAGAGGTTTGCTATAGTGACTCTCTATGACTTCAATACCGTATATTCTAGTTATTGATCATATGTTTGCAGACTGTTTAAAATTACATCACTTTTAACACTTACAGACAGCTCCAGCAGATCATGTTCTGCCATTACCAGGTGTGCTCTTTGATTCCCATAGGAATTTTTGAAAATCTTATATTTTTTAGACACATGATGTTTAGAGAAGTTTACAACTCATCTTAATAATGGTTGAAGTTCCTGTAAAGACGTGGTAGGAGAGAAAGGTGAGAGAAGATTCTCCACAGACTAACGTAGCAAAATAAAAAGAAGTTGACAACAGAACCGGTACTCTTCAATAGTAACAGTTATTTGTGATGATTCATGATGACCTCATACAGCAGACTGATGATACATGATAAAGGTGTAAAACTCAATGAATATGTGCTAGTCTCTCTGTCTCTCTCTCTCTCTCTTTTTCTTCTTTCTTCACTTCCTCTTGTACCTGTTTTTTTTTGTTTTTGGGAGATACCGAGTTCTGCTTCTTGACCTTTAGGGGCTTCATTCAATGTCAATTGATGTTGTAGAGTTTCTTTGATGTTGTCTGTCTATCTTACTCTGGGTCTGCCTCTTGCTCTTCTCCCTTCTCCCCTTTCAATCTATGCTTTCTATGGTAAGAAATCACATGGCATTCCTCCTAGATGGGCAAACCAGTTTATTTGTTGTTTCTGTAGGTAGCTAAGGATTGGCTCAATACCTACTCTTTCTTTTATAATATCATTTCTGATTCTGTCTTTTCTAGTCATTCCAAGCACTTTCTCAGACATCTCACCTCTGTGATGACAAGCTTTCTTTTATACTTAGTTGTAAGTGACCATGTTTTTCTTTGGTAGCACAATGTTGAAATTAATATACTCGAAATGTATTAGTGAATGAAGTAAAATGTAGCATTACATTACGTCCTTGGTGTATGGGATATTAGAGCTCCTATCTTTCCCTCGCCGTCAGCATATTTATGGAAGATATGAATAGCACCATGTCAGACTTTCCATAGAAAGTTTCTGTTCATATTTTCATAATTTCATTTAATAAACTCTGAAAGCCACGTCTGTTGAAAACAAAAGATTAGCTGTAGCTGGCAGCATTAGTCTCTTTGCTGTCATAGCTTCTTCTTCTTCTTAGTGTTCACCTGTTAAGTGGGTGTGGATTCCTTGTGTCCCTAGTTTACATCAAAGCTGCAATATCTGCACTTTTTGTCTGACATATCTATCTTTGGCATATGGATGTGTAGATTTGCTTAACAATTTTTGCCTGGATAGTGGTCATTTTTGGCCTGCCCTTTCAGACTTGAAACTGCCAAGGGTTCTTTCATGTGTGCAAGTGTACACAAAACCTTGTGTCTTTTGTCATTTTCCTAGAGGGCTAGACACAAAATCTTAAAACTTAGAGACCAGGGGAGATTAAAACCATGAAGAAATCATGGATTTGATTTTTTTCTTTTGATTCCTACAGCCTGTAGTGGAGTTTTAACCCAGGACCTTCTTGTCCAGACGCCAGCTTACCTCTAGACCCCCCCCCCCCACCTCCAATTGTCTTGACTTCAAAAATAGAGCTAAACCTATAATTAATTTGTGCTGTCTTGATATGATGAACACAGGTCTACCTTTTATCACTAGATTACAATACCTATATGTAGTTTATGTACAATAAAATTAGGTACAAATCTTTGGAATAATTACACTGTGGAAGAACTACAGAATGATAAATAATTGAAGGAATTCAGGAGCACACCCAGAACATTTTGTGCACAACATATGGCTTTTTTTTCTCCTACAAAGGACCAATACAACTCAGTACTTTCTTGTGCAAAATTATTTGAACGCACAAGACACACACAATTATCCCTTCCATTTACCATATTTTTTTTTTAAATACTTGTACGATACCACTGTATTTTTTATGGCGCCATTGTAGTGTTTTAAAAAAGCCACTTCTTGTGTAATGGTGCAACACAGATCATTGACGAGAACAATTAGTAAGATACATGGTGGGAGAGAGCTCGCACTTACGGAAATTGTTGGTTTCTAAGAATGTTATTTTTTAGGTTATTTTCATTATAGGTATGGAAAAAAGTAATTTTAATGCCATGAAAAATATACTAACATCAAAACAAATAACACCAGGGCTAAAACTAAGAATAGCAAAATGTTACATCTTTTCAATATTCCTGTATGGTGCAGAAACATGGACATTAGACAAGAAAACAGAACAGAAAACTGAAGCCTCTGAAATGTGGATTTATAGAATAGGTAGAATTGGATGGAAAGAAAAGAAAACAAACGATGAAGTTTTAAAACAACTAAAAATGAAAAGAGAACTACTAAACACAATTATAACAAGACAAATGACATTTTTGGGGCATGTTAAAAGAAACAGCAGCCTAATAAAAGTAATATTGGAAGGGAAAATATAAGGTAAAATAGGCAGACCAAGACTAACAAGGACGAGTAACATCAAAAGATGGACAAGTCAACCTATGACAATCCTCACCATCAAAGCAAGAGACAGAGTGGAATGGCGCTCTATGGTAGCCAACCTTTGATGCGGAAACGGCACTCATTGATGATGATGAGTGATTTTTTAGATTGTAGATTTGACTAAATCTAGTAATTTTTATGTACTCTAGGGTTAAGTCAAAGTTCTCATTTTCATAGGATATCATAAAAAGATTTGAGAATCATCAGTATGATTATTTCATTATCTTGTCCGTATCATACACTGTTGATATCCTTTAAATATATATGCAGATATCATTAATAGCCTACATTCTTTTTCTTTCCACCAACTCCTCAGGGTCCATTCGTCCACATAGCCAGTATTGTGGCAACAGTTCTTAGCAAGGCAATTGGATCCTTCAGAGGTATTTATGAGGTAGGTGCTAAGGGCAGCAGAGATTTACATTATTTGTTCAATGGAATTAATTGCAGTTATGCAGTTTACTTCTAGAAGTGTTTATGTTTTTATTACGGGAATATATTTTAATCTTTTAGGCTGTACTCATGATACAAGTATTTGACATTAATTATAATGGAATCTCATTTGTCTCAAAGTACCGAGAATTTAGGTAGCTGCAATAGCTCAGTGGTTAGTGAACTGGACTACAAAGGACAAGAGGTCGGGTTCGATCCTGATCAACGGTTTCCGAGTTCACCTAGCCTTAAATGGGTACTAGATTTTTTTCTGTGAAAGTAAAGCAGCACAGGCATAATACCGGTCACATTACCCCAACAATCATGTGCCGAAGGTCTGCAAAAATTATGGTCACTAAAACTATAGTCCCTACACACCACTTGGCGTGACGGGGATCTTTACTTTACATTATGGTCACTAAAACTATAGTCCCTACACACCACTTGGCGTGACGGGGATCTTTACTTTACATTTTACAGAGAGTTAAGTTGTACCAGAGTGACCTTCCAAGGAGTACTGACTTTATGAGCACAAACACCTTTTTTTTTTAACTTAGTCGTTCCAGAATATCCCAGACAAATGCCAAATATAATTATTATGTTTTACTATGAGAGATACGGTATCCATTGTTTTATGGTCTGATGTAGATGTCTACAGCGATTCATGGAACTCTAATAGACACTTTTAGAGTACATTATAATGGCTCCAAATTCTTATCAATGGAGCCATGATAGCTCAGTTGTTAGTGAACTGGACTACAAAGGACAAGAGGTCGGGTTCAATCCTGATCGACGGCTTCCAGGTTCACCCAGCCCTAAATGGATACCAGATTTTTTTCAGGGATGGCACGGGCGTAATACTAACCACATTACCCCAAAAATGATATGCCAAAAGTCTGTAAAAATTATGGTCACTAACACCATATTCCCTATACACCAATAGCGTGACGGGGCTCTTACTTTAAATACTTATCAGCTTTAGAACTTTTAACCACCTTCATAGATAGACAAACTCTTGAAGAAGATAAACAAATTTTGAGATAGTTTCTTTTATTATTTATTCATTGTTTAGTGGGAGGGGAGGGGGTGTGTGACATCAGCACATTGATGTGTAGTCAGCTAGTAGTAGTATTAGGCAATTATCAGTCTTAATATATGGATGTGAATCATGGACAATAGGACAACAGACAAGAAAATCACTGGAAGCTGTAGAAATACGGTTTTACAGAAGAATGTTGAGCATACCATGGGCAGCTAAGAAGAGTAAGGAAAATGTTCTTAAAGAGGCCAAAGCAAAAGGAGAGCTAATTTCCAATATTAGGAAGAAACAATCATCATTTTTTGGCCATGTAATGAGAAGGGAACAGCTGGAATATTTTGTGACAACTGGAAAAATTGAGGGACGATTGAGGAAAGCAAAGAGAAAAGTAACCAGACAGCTTAAGAGAATGGCTTGGCAGAAGGTCAACAACAGAAATAATAAAATAACTGTCAAGATCGAAAGCTGTGGAGAGACATGATCATCTACACCAACAGGTATTTTACTTGATGATGATGATGATGATGACGTGCATTGTCAGATTTATCCAAAGAGCTCGGTAATGAAATAACATGACGAGTATAGATCTGGGTCAGACCGCAAACTTCAGTCCATTTCATGGATCCAGCAAGATTTGCTGCTTAGACACA
The DNA here is from genome assembly GCA_032433765.1 of Megaustenia siamemsis. Taxonomy (NCBI): domain Eukaryota; kingdom Metazoa; phylum Mollusca; class Gastropoda; order Stylommatophora; family Ariophantidae; genus Megaustenia; species Megaustenia siamemsis. The sequence continues at coordinate 69,367,219 of JAVIAB010000088.1, read as the reverse complement.
GAGGAATGGTTAAGATATTTCTTATGTATACTAGAACATCACCCACATGTGGCTACTGAGGCTCCCACAATGAGGGCAGAAAAGAATAGAACCACTGTTACTTGCTACGCATGTTGGAAGAGGTGACTAAGGAGGTTTAGAATTGTCGCAGTCAAGTAGGATGCACACAGAGCAACCTTGTGAGAGGAATTTACCAATGCATTTTGGGAAATGCTATGACAAGCAGTGGAGCAGATATGGGGAATTCTTGACTACAATGAAACTGGTTCCTTGGATAAAATGAGTAGAATATTAGAACATCAAGAATAAAGTGAGATATCCAGAGAAAATAGTCTTCCTTGTTTTTTTTTTTCTTATAGAATGAATCTCGTCGTTCAGAAATGTTGGCAGCTGCTTGTGCGGTTGGAGTGGCAGGAACATTTGCTGCACCAATTGGAGGTTTGTTGAAATCCAAACTTGTTTAAAATACTAGTTTTCTTGCATTTCTCAAATTGTGTTCTGTCCTTACATATAATTGCGTGGGCATGTCTCATCTTTCAATTGTTTAGCTACTTCTCCAAACCTTCATAATTACCAGTGGATCCGGATTCTTTTAATACATTCCCTTGGCTATTGTTAGTTAATAGATATTAAGCAATGAGCTAAAGACAATGTATTGTGACAACTTTACAGGAGAGAACTATACAAAACAGTGAAGCTTTAGTCTACATAGGGGAAATAAAAAACAAGCAATAAGACACACAGAACATGGAAAGATGCTTTCTCAGAATACAAAAAAAATAATAGAACACTGGGTTTGTTTGTATTTTTTTCCTGAGGAAGGTTGTATGTTGGCTGAAACGTCATAGTCTCGTATTATTCTCTCCTGTTTCACAATACACTGTTCACCAGCTTTACTGCAGCTTTCTGTCTGTTCTCTAATAAATATTAACTCTAAATAATTTACAGAGAGAAGAGATAAAATTGCTTACCCATCTGGAGAGAGAATACACTATGATCTTAAAACTTACAAGGCCTAAGTAAAAGGAGGAGAATGGTACATGAATCGAGGAAGGCCTAGAGTATTATGTAGTGTCAACATCTTGGAGACCCTACAACAGGATTATATGGCAAGAACGGGAACCTCAGTAGCCCAGTCAGGAAAACCGCCCAAACTGGGCTTCCTATGTTTGGACAACCCGTGTTCGATTCCTGCTGGAAGTGGTGTGAGTTGTACTCGTGGTTGGGAATAAAAAATACCCCCAAGGTCAACCCAGTCACTGGCAGAGATGGGTACCAGGGTAGCACTCTGGGAAGGTGAAGAATACTGCCTTGGATCGTGAGTTTTGATGCTTGAAGTGACACTATCCAGAAGTCTCTGAATGCTTCTGGATAGGTGGCCAAGCATGGGTGAAAACTCACGTGCCAAGATGCCAATTCAAGTTTCGTACTTTACCTTTACATGACAATGCTGAGCCCTCATGAAGAAAAGTGTGTCCTTTGTATCATCCATGGCGATCAAAGAGATGTGGCAGTAAATGGAGAAAGAAAAAAAAGTGAATAATTCAAGTTCTTCATTATCAAAGCTGTGAAATTATAAAATTAATATACAATTGTTTATTGTGGTGTTTTATGTTACTCATTGAGAGATTGCACCACAGATTTAACACTAACAGATGAATAGAATAGGTTTGTTTCTGCTCAGAAACAAGCTTTTTAGTCTTATCAGTAACCAGCTTTGATTTCACATCAAACTGTCTAGCACCAACTGTGATAAACTGTTTCCCTTTAATTCTACTCTACTCATGTGTGTACAGCAGCATTGTAGACATGCCATCTTACACCATGAAATGATTTCACTCTCTCTTAAAAATCACTACCACAGTTGATATCAAATGCTTGTAATTCCACATTTCTGCTTGAAAATCTTCTGGTATAGTTCTGTCAAATGCTTGTAATTCCACATTTCTGCTTGAAAATCTTCTGGTATAGTTCTGTCAAATGCTTGTAATTGCACATTTCTGCTTGAAAATCTTCTGGTATAGTTCTATCAAATGCTTGTAATTGCACATATCTGCTTCAGAAGCTTGTGCTATAGTTCTATCAAATGCTTGTAATTGCACATATCTGCTTGAGAAGCTTGTGCTATAGTTCTGTCAAATGCTTGTAATTGCACATATCTGCTTCAGAAGCTTGTGCTATAGTTCTATCAAATGCTTGTAATTGCACATATCTGCTTCAGAAGCTTGTGCTATAGTTCTATCAAATGCTTGTAATTCCACATATCTGCTTGAGAAGCTTGTGCTATAGTTCTATCAAATGCTTGTAATTGCACATATCTGCTTGAGAAGCTTGTGCTATAGTTCTATCAAATGCTTGTAATTGCACATATCTGCTTCAGAAGCTTGTGCTATAGTTCTATCAAATGCTTGTAATTGCACATATCTGCTTGAGAAGCTTGTGCTATAGTTCTATCAAATGCTTGTAATTGCACATATCTGCTTGAGAAGCTTGTGCTATAGTTCTATCAAATGCTTGTAATTCCACATATCTGCTTGAGAAGCTTGTGCTATAGTTCTATCAAATGCTTGTAATTGCACATATCTGCTTGAGAAGCTTGTGCTATAGTTCTATCAAATGCTTGTAATTGCACATATCTGCTTGAGAAGCTTGTGCTATAGTTCTATCAAATGCTTGTAATTCCACATATCTGCTTCAGAAGCTTGTGCTATAGTTCTATCAAATGCTTGTAATTGCACATATCTGCTTGAGAAGCTTGTGCTATAGTTCTATCAAATGCTTGTAATTGCACATATCTGCTTGAGAAGCTTGTGCTATAGTTCTATCAAATGCTTGTAATTGCACATATCTGCTTGAGAAGCTTGTGCTATAGTTCTGTCAAATGCTTGTAATTCCACATATCTGCTTCAGAAGCTTGTGCTATAGTTCTATCAAATGCTTGTAATTGCACATATCTGCTTGAGAAGCTTGTGCTATAGTTCTATCAAATGCTTGTAATTGCACATATCTGCTTCAGAAGCTTGTGCTATAGTTCTATCAAATGCTTGTAATTGCACATATCTGCTTGAGAAGCTTGTGCTATAGTTCTATCAAATGCTTGTAATTGCACATATCTGCTTGAGAAGCTTGTGCTATAGCTCTATCAAATGCTTGTAATTGCACATATCTGCTTGAGAAGCTTGTGCTATAGTTCTATCAAATGCTTGTAATTCCACATATCTGCTTCAGAAGCTTGTGCTATAGTTCTATCAAATGCTTGTAATTGCACATATCTGCTTCAGAAGCTTGTGCTATAGTTCTATCAAATGCTTGTAATTGCACATATCTGCTTGAGAAGCTTGTGCTATAGCTCTATCAAATGCTTGTAATTGCACATATCTGCTTGAGAAGCTTGTGCTATAGCTCTATCAAATGCTTGTAAAGCCAATCATACACATTGTGTTTCAGGTGTCCTATTCAGTATAGAAGTAACAGCCACATACTTTGCAGTAAGGAACTACTGGAGAGGGTTCTTCTCTGCAGTCTGTGGAGCTTTAGTCTTTAGACTGTTGGCCTTTTGGTTCAAGGATGAAGGTTTGCAATTGCATTCTTTATCTCTTATCCTGTATTTATGTATAAGAGACAATACAAAATAATTAAAAGTAATTACCCTTCCTATTCTGTTATCCTGTATTTATGTATAAGAGACAATACAAAATAATTAAAAGTAATTACCCTTCCTATTCTGTTATCCTGTATTTATGTATAAGAGACAATACAAAATAATTAAAAGTAATTACCCTTCCTATTCTGTTATCCTGTATTTATGTATAAGAGACAATACAAAATAATTAAAAGTAATTACCCTTCCTATTCTGTTATCCTGTATTTATGTATAAGAGACAATACAAAATAATTAAAAGTAATTACCCTTCCTATTCTGTTATCCTGTATTTATGTATAAGAGACAATACAAAATAATTAAAAGTAATTACCCTTCCTATTCTGTTATCCTGTATTTATGCATAAGAGACAATACAAAATAATTAAAAGTAATTACCCTTCCTATTCTACCATCAGGGTTTCTCAGGCAAAATTATGTCAGCAGCCAGCTTCCTCATTTTAAAACATGTCCACATAATGTTTCCAGTTTTCTTACACAATATTACTTGATTGAAGAGGATTTGAGATTAACCAAGAAAAGTTTAAAGCAATGAAGAAAACTGGATAATATGTACATGGAAGGGAAAGCATTGGTGCTTTATCATTGATTACAAGTAGTTTGAACAAGGAAATTATGGCAGTAACAAAAGCATTGGTATAGCTTGAGACATAGCCTTATGCACATATGTGTTTTCTCAGTGATTCAATGAGTATGCTCAGAAAGATAACTGGCTGTGCTCAATGGCAGTGGTTAAAGTCTATGGGGAGGTCTATTCTAAAAAGTGCCTGCTTCATTTTTGTGCCAGGGCACATGGGTTTAAAAGGTAATGAATGTGCTGACAAACTTGTCAGTTTGGCTGATGTTGAGTGCGGAAGGGCAATGGACCACACTGGCATTCTGAATGGCTTCAGGGACAATGGCTGAAGAAACAACTCAAAAAATTACCCTGAACCTGCAGCCATGAACAGACTTCTCAAAAATTATGTCACAGTGGAAGTTTCCAGATGACAGTGCTATGTATGAATCCAAAGAGGATTTATCAACCAATGCAACACTATTATTGTTAGTCGCTACATGTTGATGGATATTCTTTGCAGGAGATCTGAGCACTTTTGGGCTTGTCCAATATGTAATAAAGATAGCCTGTCACTAAACTAAACTAAACCCGAAAGCAGTGGAAAAAGTAAACCCCTCTACCACTCTTGGAAGTTGTATAGATGAAGGAGAGACTGAAGAAGTCATAGTAAAATGTCTATGAAAAATATTTTGTATGTAATAGGGTGATTTCAAGACTTGTACAGAAATAAGAAATATGGCCACACAACCAAGATTATTGTCGTTAATCTGCAGTAAGAAAAAGTGGGCATATGTCGACCAAGGGAAAAAAAAAAAGTAAAATGCCCTGTCTTGCTAAGTAGCTTATAGGGAATATGGTGTTGGTAACCATGATTTTTGGAGTAGTGTGGTCGGCCCATACCGCTTTACTTTCCCAGAAAAAATCCGGTACCTGTTTAAGGCTGGGTGAACCCGAAAGCCATTGATCAGAATTGAACCAACTTCTATGTCAAGCAAGTGTTGGGTAGAAATAACCTGAGATTTACAAAACATGCCCTCAAATAGGAAACAACAGGAAAAAGAAAAAGAGGTTGACTTTAAGAGACACAAAATCATGGCCAGCAGTTAATTAAAACTTATAAAGAGGTACATTACAAATCATGTGTTGCATCTAACTGCAATTGGAGGATGTTACATTTTTCTATTAGAATCTGCTGTGCTGCAGTAGTTAGAGCACTCATCTACTAACCAGATGACCCAGGTTCAATTCCCAACTATGGTGAATGTTTCTTTTAGATTTACATGTAGATCTGCACCTTTTGTCCCAAAACTTCTGTCTTTGGCATTAATAGATGTTTTTTTAAATTACTTAACAATTTTTGCCTGGGCAGATGCCTATTTGGCCTACTTTTTTTTTACTTTTAACTATCAAAGGTTGTATCATTTGTGTAGTGTGCACATGTGACCTCCTTTTTTTTTTACCACTGCCTGAGAGGACAAAACTCACTAGACAGAGACCTCATTATATTAGAGCTGTGAAGAAATCATGGATTCAAGGAGAAAACTCTCATTGCTTGTGATGGGATTCAAACTCTGAACCTTCTTATCCTGGGGCTGGTGTTTTACCTCTAGATCACCCAGACACGCCCATCTCAGAAGCTGAAAGAGACTGCTGAACTCATACTTCAAGACTGTAAGGTATACTGTGCACTGAAAAAAACCATTGGCCCATAGATACATCACAACAGGCAAAACTATATAGGCCTGTGCAATAACTACCAAAAAAAAAAAAAAAAAAAAAAAAAGTAAAATTTATACAAGAAATGATCTAACAGATATAAATAATATTTCTGGCAAAGGGAATATAGATAAAATATCTAAAAGGGAATTAGAAGAAATGAAGCAGAAGTCGTTTCTAACTGAGAGATGCACACACAAAAATATATTAATTCAATTAGTTAACCTACATTTCATAATTCTTTGACACATCAAACCTTATTGAACAATCCTGTGTTGTGTCCGAGCTGAAATGATGAAATATTAGTTTACTTTCATTTATTAACAAGAGCCTCATTAAATTAAGGTCTGCTTACGACATTTTCTACCCAGGGGTTCAATAAGGCCGTTTTTCACAATTTTTTTAAAATTTGAAATAACAGCGAGAAAATAAATTAAAATTTATCTAAAACGCATGGCGTTTATTCTGACAGTTAGTTTGGGACCTATGTAAAAAAAATTAAATAGAGAACTGCAAGGTTTAAGTGGAAATAATTGCGAAAACATCAATAAATTAAAAGCCTCTAAATGCAGCTCCTGGGTTCCTCGCCTCAGTTACTAGAGCCGCATTTTGCAGCGTCTAATACAGAATGTGTTAAGCATCTGACTCACCCAACAAGTGAATATATTTGTTTGATGTATAATCATATGTTCGTATTATGACATGTGTCTGTAGTTATATCTCTTTCTCTCTGCGATAAGGACTCAATCAGAGTAGTATTCCAGACTCCCGCATGAAGTCAGCTGTCAGGTCAAATGTGTTGATCGCCCCCTCAGACAGAACATCACAATTAGAGTCTGCCAGATCCACTCTGATTGAACACCCATTAAAACGTTGCACTGTGTTCTGTGCCAGTGGCCCAGTGCATCCGATTTCAGCCAGCATTTTATTCAGGTTTGCTTTCCTTAGCCTTTGATTGTCCCCAATCTTCCTGCAAGGCAGCAGATTGTCTTTTCTGTAGGGGGATTCTGCCCTTAGATGGTCGGCCCTCCCAGGTTTACGAGCACCATCTGCCCGAGTCACTAGAGGTGACTAACACAGACATGCACACACAAAGATATGAGATGTGACTAACACAGACATGCACACAGCGATACGAGGCATGACTAACACTGACACACATCAAGATATGAGATATGACTAACACAGACATACACGCAAAGATATGACACATGATTAACATAGACATGCACACAAAGATATGAGATATGACTAACATAGACATGTACACAACATGTAGTTATATAACTTTGTTTCAATTATTATGTTATAATTTTGTGGGTCTGATTGGGCCTTTTATTTTTCAGAGACTCTGACTGCTTTGTTCCGCACCAGCTTGCGAACAGAGTTCCCATTTGATGCACTTGAACTGTTTGCCTTTTCTTCTATAGGGTTAGTGTAATAAGTGAGTGTTGTGTTGTGTTAGCATTACTGCACTACAGACACACCTAGAGGTGCTCTGATATTAAATGACCCATATGCACAAACTCTAAATAGCGGATGACATCATGCATGTCATAGGAATGGTGGCATGGGATGTCATGAAATATTAAAATCCTCCTTAGCAAAAGAGAACACATTGAATCAATGCAGGACAGGAACAACCATCAGACAAACACTTTAATGGCTGCAGGAACTGGTGGTGGTAATGTGGTGGATATGAGAATGTCCCAACTGCGGTGACGTGAGTCCAAACTAAAAGCTGGTCCAGATCATCATCATCGAGTGCCGTCTCCGCAACGAAGGTTGGCTACCATGGAGCGCCATTCTGCTCTGTCTCTTGCTTTGATGTGCAGGTTGTCATAGGCTGATTTGTCCATCTTTTGATGTTACTCGTCCATGTTAGTCTTGGTCTGCTTCTGCCTCTTTTACCTTGTATTTTCCCCCTCCAGGATTACTTTTAGTAGGCTGTTGTGTCTTTTAACATGGCCCAAAAATTGCATTTGTCTTGTTTAAATTGTGTTTAGTAGTTCTGATTTCATTTTTAGTTGTTTTAAGACTTCGTCATTTGTTTTCTTTTCCTTCCATCCAATTCTACCTATTTTATTCTACCTATAGTTTTGAAATGTTGACATTTTGTTTAGCGCACCTCAACTACGAGGTTCACCCAGTCTGTGAAAGTTAGATACTTTGTTTGAGCTGCCTGGTGCAGTACTGGCCATACCAGCCATAAATGTAGGCTGGCAATTTTTCCCTGAGAAATGTGAGACTTTATACCATATGCCGATAGGAGCAAAGTGTAATCGCTATTTTTTTTTTAAAACTAGCATTGTAGAGAACTGCATTTACTGAAATAAAAAGGAGCTGATAGATGCCAAGAAAAACAAAGAATAACAGAGAGGATGTACAGAACAGTTTAGCAAATTTAGACAGAGGACAGTTAACAACTAAACTGAAGATGACAATTGCAATATATTATCAATAAGATTCATAATCTCATACATAAGCCTAAGAAACAAATAATGTTAATATTTCTGCTCTAATATTCAAGTTGACTTCTTTTATTTTCAATTTACTCTATCATCCTAACCATTCTTATTGTATTTTGTCATTAAATTGTCTCCTTTATGATTATTCCCTCAGAGTAGTCTGCGGTTTTGGTGGTGCGCTCTTTATATTAGCTCACAGGAATGTCATCCTATTTACCAGACGACACAAAAAGCTGTCTCGATTCTTGCAAAAGAAGTAAGTCATAAACCACACAAGCGTTTACAAATAGCCTTTTTATCATTTATGTTTGTCTATCCCTTGCCTGCCTGTCTGATCCATCAGCTTCTATGGGAGCCTAACACCTCACTTATATAGTTCACAACTTGTTTTCTCTTGACTAATTTTGTACTTAGAGCCTATGTCTCCTTGACATTTAACAACATTCATATTGCCAGTTTGCAAAGTAGGTTAAGCTTGTATTTGAGATTGATTCTTCTATGTCATTCTCCCTCAGCCTGCTCCGAGATTGATTCTTCTATGTCATTCTCCCTCTGCCTGCTCCGAGATTGATTCTTCTATGCCATTCTCCCTCTGCCTGCTCCAATTTATTGCAAGCTCTTTAGAACATTGAGTTGGCATCCATGTATATGGGGGCCTCAGTAGCCTAGTTGGGAGAACCACCCGACTGGGCTACAGACGTTTGGATAACCTGTGTTCAATCCTCTCTGGAAGCAGTGTGAATTGTACTTGTGGTTGGAAAAAAAATTACCCCCCGCAGTCGACCCAGCCGCTGGCAGAAATGGACAGGGTAATACTCTGGGAAGGTGAGGAATGTCACCTTGCACTGTGAGTTTCAATGCATGAAGCGACACTATCCAGAAGTTTCTGAAGACCTCTGGATAGTAGACCGAGCACATATGAGTGAAAACGTGGGTGCTAAGACTCTGATTCAAGTCTCGTACTTTAACTTACCTTTACTTGCATGTATTGTGTCACTAATTTACGGCAAGCAGTGGTATTTGCACCTCCCAACACATCCATCTTCAACATGGCATTTTTGAATACCAGGTTCCCTTTTCAAACCCTACTTGCTTGACTGGACTGGTTTGTCAGTTTTCAGAAGCACCACTGGGAGGTGGAGTGGGGTTTGAATCATTTCTCCTGATGCTTGTAGTTAGGTGAAGGTCACGACCACACCCTGCCCAGTAGCTTATGTGAATCTTTGCCCTGCTTTAGGTTCATTGATTTATTGTGTCTATTTTTTTCAGTCCTGCTAATGCAGTTGTCGCCTATACTATTCTGGTATTTATTTTTATGAGTTTATCCATAATATTTATTTATTGTTATTTACATAAAAAGTAAGGTAAGACATAATTTGCTTTAATATCCCTTCACTCTGTCATGACTTTTGATAAGTCATGTATTATGTTGGAATAGATCATATCCGAATGCAACTCATTCCTTAACATAAGTCTCACTTTATACCAGTGAATCTGAAAGTCTTCTGTGCTGTAGTTCTCACTACCCTATTCAGTTCTGTTCATTGAATAAGCTTCACTGCAGTCGAGAATTGCCCATATCTGCTCCAGCACATGTCAAAGCTCCCACTAAATCTGCTCAAAGTGCGCTATCGAATTCTTTTTGCAAGGTCAAGAATTTCTGATGACATCACAGAGAAGAAAGTCCACAGTCACTCCCGCCTCTAATTCACTTGAATAAATAAAAGAAACATTTTAGAAACTGTCGAAACACCAAAAAAAGGGTTTCAGTGTGGCACTCATAAAAGTCTTTGGTTGTGGTCACCATCATATTACCCTATTTGATACTAGTGTTGCCAACACCAAAAGGAAACAGTCATAATTTTTTTGTTTGCCACATAATGAAAAGGAAGCAACTGAAATATATTGATATAAACTGGAGAAAGTGAAGAAAGATGAGTTAATGAGAATAGCAAAGAAAAGATATTAGATAGTTTAAATAGAATAGCTTGGTAAAAGGTTAGCAATAAAAATGATAAACAACTGTCGAGATAGAAAGCTATGGAAAAGAATATCAAGTTATGCTAGCTGGAACATTACTTGGTGATAATTGGACTGATATAACTTTAACAAAACTTCCAGACATTTTTCATGTCAGTTTATGTTCTATTTATTTTTAATTCCATCTAACTAATTTATTATTAATTGTTAACCTTATTAATAATTAATTTTTTGAACATGTGAAGAGACATAATAGCCTTCTAAAAGTCATCATTGAAGGGAAACCACAAGGCAGATGAGGGAGACCAAGACTGGAGACTGAAAACATCAAAAGGTGGACAGGTGAACCTATTACAGAACCATAAAGACAAGAAACAGAGTTAAATGGGGGTCTTCATGGTAGTCAACCTTTGATGTGAACCTATTACAGAACCATAAAGACAAGAAACAGAGTTAAATTGGGGTCTTCATGGTAGTCAACCTTTGATGTGAAGATGATACCCATTAAAAAAAATAACTTTTTGATATTTCACACCTTTCCATATTCATGGGCATGATGGCTGATGCGCGTGGCCGTCCGGCTGAAACCACTGTTCCGCTGGCTGAAAAGCCGGCGTACGGTGTTTGAAGCCCACGGTAGACAAAAAGGATTTTTTTCTATCAGGGGTGAAATAAAAATCATGAGTCTCACACGTCGTGGCGACTGCTTGACCAAGCGGCCTTTATCTATCCCTCGGGTTCTATCGTTGCCCCCCGACATACACCAGCAATGGTACTATGTGTCATAAAGATAGTTTTAGTTTTAGATGGCTGAAAATCTGTAGGAAAAAATGTATTTTTTACATTTTAGCTATCAAATTAGCATATTATGTTTTACCTTTATGTTTATCTCTGCTTCACATTTCAGTCGTATATTTTAGCTATCAAATTAGCATATTATGTTTTACCTTTATGTTTATCTCTGCTTCACATTTCAGTCGTATATTTTAGCTACCAAATTAGCATATTATGTTTTACCTTTATGTTTATCTCTGCTTCACATTTCAGTCGTATATTTTAGCTATCAAATTAGTATATTATGTTTTACCTTTATGTTTATCTCTGCTTCACATTTCAGTCGTATATTTTAGCTATCAAATTAGTATATTATGTTTTACCTTTATGTTTATCTCTGCTTCACATTTCAGTCGTATATTTTAGCTATCAAATTAGTATATTATGTTTTACCTTTATGTTTATCTCTGCTTCACATTTCAGTCGTTTTATCTATCCAAGTATTATCACATTTGTCATTGCATCACTCACGTTTCCGCCTGGACTGGGCCAGTTCTTTGCTGGGGAGGTAAGATGTTTGTGCATTAAAATATACATTTGAGTTCTAAAAGTTCATGTAAAATTTCATTACACTTTTTACATATCTAAAAGTATCTTTATTTTCTACAATGGCTTCAGAACAACAGGCCATTAAATGGTCTACAAACCTTGTAGGGCCACCACAAAGGAAACCCCTGCACTTGTGCTCTGTATTTTCTCAGCTGTTACTGTCATACGCCTGCTCTTTTGTATTATTTAATAAGCATAACTTCTTCATAATCCCATAACCCTGTGTGCATGTGTAAGGGAGGAAAAGGGGGGGGCGCAAGTGTGTGTCACTGTGCAATCACTGACAGACTTCATCATCCTTCTTAATTTATCTTCAGTTATTCTTTGCTCAACCTTTTTAATTTATCTTCAGTTATTCTTTGCTCGACCTTTTTAATTTATCTTCAGTTATTCTTTGCTCAACCTTCTTTGCTTTATCTGTGTGATAACATTATTACTTTTTAATTTAATTTGTGTGATATCATGATTACTTTTTTAACATTTTATTTTTTGTGGTGTTGTTATTTTTTTAAATAATTCTTTTTGTGTGTTATTATTTTTAAAATCTGTGTCAATAGAAATGAGAAAGAGAGTTCATCGGTGCTATATAGAACCAATTCTGACCTATGGAAGCGAATCATGGACAGTAGACAAACAAATGAAAAGACAATTAGAGGCTACAGAGATGGGATTTCTCAGAAGAATGTTAAAAGTTCCCTGGACAGCTAAAAAGACCAATGAGGAAATCCTGAAAGAGGTCAACACAAAAAGGGAGCTCTTAAAAAACATCAGAAAAAAGCAATCAACATTTTTCGGGCACATCATGAGAAGAGGAAATTTGGAATACTTGGTTACAACTGGCAAAATAAAAGGAAAGAGATCACGGACGACAAAGAGAGAAAATACTAGATGGCTTGGTGTCATGGCATGGAAAGCAGTCAACAACAGAACTAATACGATGCACTGTGGATAGAAGATTGTGGAAGGACATGATCGCCTACGCCAACCGGTATGGCACATGATGATTATTATTTTTAAAATGTTATTTTGTATTATTATTTTTAAAATGTTATTTTGTATTATTATTTTTAAAATGTTATTTTGTATTATTATTTTTAAAATGTTATTTTGTATTATTATTTTTAAAATGTTATTTTGTATTATTATTTTTAAAATGTTATTTTGTATTATTATTTTTAAAATGTTTTTTTGTATTATTATTTTTAAAATGTTATTTTGTATTATTATTTTTAAAATGTTATTTTGTATTATTATTTTTACAATTTTATTTGTGTGTTGTAATTATTATTTTTACAATTTTATTTGTGTGTTATCACTATTTTTACAATTTTATTTGTGTGTTATCATTATTTTTACAATTTTATTTGTGTGTTATCATTATTATTTTTACAATTTTATTTGTGTGTTATCATTATTTTTACAATTGTACTTACATGTTAAGCTGACAGGAAAGAAAGCCATAAATGAGCTATTCAGCAACATCACGTGGACCACAGGCCAGGCAGAAAACTTGGATGATGAGGCTATACTGAAGCACTGGCGACACCCGCTGACTAACATCTACGTTACATTGGTGTTGCACATCATCATGAATGTGAGCATAATCATAGTCATTTCAATGTATGTTTAATATGTCATCAGATGTATGTCACATAGTTATATCAATGTATACTTCAATAGGTCATCAACATCATCAATGTATGTCAGGATAGTTATATCAATGTGTACTTCAGTAGGACATCATCATCAACGTATGTTAGGATAATTATGTCAATGTATACTTCAGTAGATCATCATCATTAGTATGGGTATTCCAGAATAGTTTTATCAGTGTATATGTATATAATGAAGCACATATATCTTCTTTATCTAGTGTGTGGCACTCATGCTATAGACTGATGAACATGCTGAGGAGGGGATCGGAGCACTATAGAGTTGTTCATTATTCAATGAAGATAATTTGTCGACTAAACTGAGGAGGGGATCTGAGCACTATAGAGTTGTTCATTGTTCAATGAAGATAATTTGTCGACTAAACTGAGGAGGGGATCGGAGCACTATAGAGTTGTTCATTATTCAATTAAGATAATTTGTCGACTAAACTGAGGAGGGGATCGGAGCACTATAGAGTTGTTCATTATTCAATGAAGATAATTTGTCAACTAAACTGAGGAGGGGATCGGAGCACTATAGAGTTGTTCATTATTCAATGAAGATAATTTGTCGACTGAACTGAGGAGGGGATCGGAGCACTATAGAGTTGTTCATTATTCAATGAAGATGATTTGTTGACTAAACTAAACTGAGGAGGCGATCGGAGCACTATAGAGTTGTTCATTATTCAATGAAGATGATCTGTCAACTAAACTAAACTGAGGAGGGGATCTGAGCTCATGGAGTTGTCCATTGTTCAATGAAGATGATTTCTAAACTAAACTGAGGAGGGGATCTGAGCTCATGGAGTTGTCCATTGTTCAATAAAGATGATTTCTCAACTAAACTAAACTGAGGAGGGGATCTGAGCTCATGGAGTTGTCCATTGTTCAATGAAGATGATCTGTCAACTAAACTAAACTGAGGAGGGGATCTGAGCTCATGGAATTGTCCATTGTTCAATAAAGATGATTTCTCAACTAAACTAAACTGAGGAGGGGGGATCTGAGCTCATGGAGTTTGCCATTGTTCAATAAAGATGATTTCTCAACTAAACTAAACTGAGGAGGGGATCTGAGCTCATGGAGTTGTCCATTGTTCAATGAAGATGATCTGTCAACTAAACTAAATGGTGGCCACATTTAAAAACTGTTGTTGTTCCCCTGTATAGGTGGACAAAGGTTTGTATCACAGCAGGTCAAAAAGTTTTTTTTTTCTATCTATCTATCTATCTATCTATTGACCTTTCGAGCCGTAACCGGCCCATAGGGCGTAGACCAAGATACACCTTCTCCTATATGAATTTTTGTTCTAGCAGTTTTCTTTTAAAGATATTTTATCAAATCTCGCCATCTGTCTCTGTTCTGTGCAAGCAGTTCTATCTCATTGAGGGAGCCGATTCCTGCTGCTCTTGCCTCTCTCATCAATGTTCTTCTCAGTGTCTCCCTGGGTCTTCCTCTTTATTCTAATAAACTTCTTGCAGCTTTGTCTGTCATCATTATGCCTACTCCTTCACGGTGTTTTCCATCTTCCCTTCCAGAAAAAACTACTATTTTATTATCAATAGATCTCTTACCTGTTCCGGGCCAGCGCATTTCGTTTAATCCTAAAATATCTAGATCGTATCTGTCCATCTCGCTCGCGACCTGTGCATGTTTCGTCGGAGCGGCCATTGTTCGCACATTCCAGAATCCTATTTTTGTTGTTGTTTTAGGGCCGAAAAAACTATCACTACTATCTACTGCTAATTTACACATTCTGTATCAGGTCTACGTTTCATTAACAACATCGTTTTTACGATAGCGGCTTGTTAAACCTCTGATCAACGGTTCTATACCAAGCCGGAGAAAAATAATTCCACCATTTTGGAAACAACCGGAAACTTGAAAACCCTTTTTTCTATCAGGGGTGAATAAAAAAATCTGACATCAGCGTCTTGGAAATACTGCATTGTGCATGCTGTATTTATTCTCTAGTCTTTTGACAATATTGTAACTGTCATGGCCTAGGAATGAAAACACTTGTCACAATTCTTCTTGATAAGATGAAGAAAGACAGCTGATTTTATTATTCTAACATACTATCTGTCATATCCTAACAACATCAAACTAGACAAATGAGTAAAAACTAAGTGAGTTTGCATTGTTTCTAAAGTTGGTCCACCTGAAACCTTCATTGTTGAACTTGGTAATAAAGAATGAAAAAAGACTCAAAGAGATAATACTGCAAAGACCTCAAGTATGATCTTTGCCAGTTTAGACTCTATCCATGATGGAATGTTTCACTGCAGTTGGGAAATCCCCATATCTGCTGCACCTTATGTCACAGGATCCCCCAAAGCAGATTGGTGCTGTTGGTAAATTTTATTAACATGGTTGACCTCCATATTTGCCCTAATCTGCTGTATAGGTGACAATTCGAAATGACTTCCAACGAAAAGAGAGTGAACAATCATTCCTGGCTCCAGTCTCCAGAAAAAAATGCACATTGAAAACAAAGTGACCTGAATGGTTACTCTGCTAAAATAGTCTCAACAGAAATAGGGATGATGTTATCGATGTTGAACTCCATGGCAGCTATGGTTGCCTCAATAGGCAACAATTTCAAACAACATCACTAAAATACAATAACCTACTGTCACTTCCCTACTCAAGTTTACTAGAAGAAGAAGAACTTAATATAAATCTGATCGTGTTTGGTAGCTTTTGTGTTGGAGTAAATTAATCTGCTTGAGGAGAGTATAAATTAATCTGCTTGAGGACAGTCTAAATTAATCTGCTTGAGGAGAGTCTAAATTAATCTGCTTGAGGAGAGTCTAAATTAATCTGCTTGAGGAGAGTCTAAATTAATCTCTTCTCTAGGAGAGTGTAAATTAATCTGCTTGAGGAGAGTTTAAATTAATCTGCTTGAGGAGAGTCTAAATTAATATCTGCTTGAGGAGTCTAAATTACTCTCTGCATGAGAAGAGTCTAAATTAATCTCTGCTTGAGACGAGTCTAAATTAATTCCTGCTTGAGGAGAGTCTAAATTAATCTGCTTGAGGAGAGTCTAAATTAATCTGCTTGAGGAGAGTCTAAATTAATCTCTTCTCTAGGAGAGTATCAATTAATCTCTGCTTGAGGAGAGTCTAAATTAATCTGCTTGAGGAGAGTCTAAATTAATCTGCTTGAGGAGAGTCTCAATTAATCTGCTTGAGGAGAGTCCAAATTAATCTGCTTGAGGAGAGTCTAAATTAATCTGCTTGAGGAGAGTCTAAATTAATCTGCTTGAGACGAGTCTAAATTAATTCCTGCTTGAGGAGAGTCTAAATTAATCTGCTTGAGGAGAGTCTAAATTAATCTGCTGGAGGAGAGTCTAAATTAATCTGCTTGAGATGAGTCTAAATTAATTCCTGCTTGAGGAGAGTCTAAATTAATCTGCTTGAGGAGAGTCTAAATTAATCTGCTTGAGGAGAGTCTAAATTAAATCTCTTCTCTAGGAGAGTGTAAATTAATCTGCTTGAGGAGAGTTTAAATTAATCTGCTTGAGGAGAGTCTAAATTAATATCTGCTTGTGGAGAGTCTAAATTACTCTCTGCTTGAGGAGTCTAAATTACTCTCTGCATGAGAAGAGTCTAAATTAATCTCTGCTTGAGGGGAGTCTAAATTAATCTCTGCTTGAGGAGAGTATCAATTAATCTCTGCTTGAGGAGAGTCTAAACTAATCTGCTTGAGGAGAGTCTAAATTAATCTGCTTAAGGAGAGTCTAAATTAATATCTGCTTGTGGAGAGTCTAAATTACTCTCTGCTTGAGGAGTCTAAATTACTCTCTGCATGAGAAGAGTCTAAATTAATCTCTGCTTGAGGGGAGTCTAAATTAATCTCTGCTTGAGGAGAGTATCAATTAATCTCTGCTTGAGGAGAGTCTAAATTAATCTGCTTGAGGAGAGTCTAAATTAATCTGCTTGAGGAGAGTCTCAATTAATCTGCTTGAGGAGAGTCCAAATTAATCTGCTGGAGGAGAGTCTAAATTAATCTGCTTGAGGAGAGTCTAAATTAATCTGCTTGAGACGAGTCTAAATTAATTCCTGCTTGAGGAGAGTCTAAATTAATCTGCTTGAGGAGAGTCTAAATTAATCTGCTTGAGGAGAGTCTAAATTAATCTCTTCTCTAGGAGAGTGTAAATTAATCTGCTTGAGGAGAGTTTAAATTAATCTGCTTGAGGAGAGTCTAAATTAATATCTGCTTGTGGAGAGTCTAAATTAATATCTGCTTGTGGAGAGTCTAAATTACTCTCTGCTTGAGGAGTCTAAATTACTCTCTGCATGAGAAGAGTCTAAATTAATCTCTGCTTGAGGGGAGTCTAAATTAATCTCTGCTTGAGGAGAGTATCAATTAATCTCTGCTTGAGGAGAGTCTAAATTAATATGTTTGAGGAGAGTCTAAATTAATATGTTTGAGGAGAGTCTAAATTAATCTGCTTGAGGAGAGTCTAAATTAATCTGCTGGAGGAGAGTCTAAATTAATCTGCTTGAGGAGAGTCTAAATTAATCTGCTTGAGGAGAGTCTAAATTAATCTGCTGGAGGAGAGTCTAAATTAATCTGCTTGAGACGAGTCTAAATTAATTCCTGCTTGAGGAGAGTCTAAATTAATCTGCTTGAGGAGAGTCTAAATTAATTTGCTTGAGGAGTGTCTAAATTAATCTCTTCTCTAGGAGAGTGTAAATTAATCTGCTTCAGGAGAGTCTAAATTAATCTCTGCTTGAGGATAGTCTAATTAATCTGCTTGAGCAGAGTTTAAATTAATCTGCTTGAGCAGAGTCTAAATTACTCTCTGCTTGCAGAGTGTTTAAATTAATCTCTGCTTGAGGCGAATCTAATTAATCTGCTTAAGGAGAGTCTAAATGAATCTCTGCTTGAGCAGAGTCTAAATTACTCTCTGCTTGCAGAGTGTTTAAATTAATCTCTGCTTGAGGCAAATCTAATTAATCTGCTTAAGGAGAGTCTAAATGAATCTCTGCTTTAGGAGTCTAAATTACTCGGTACTTGAGGAGATGATGATATCAGTTTCTTGTTATGTGAAATGTGTTGCTTACTTTTGTCATTTAATGTTTGTCTCTTGTGTACTTTCAGTTTGTGATGGCAGTGTTCTCCAATACATTGCCCATACCTGCTGGGGTGTTTGTACCTGTGTTTACAATAGGTCAGTTATTTTTCTGCTATTTAATTGTTTATGTTTGCATGATAATTTCTCTGCCAATAACAGACCTGCAAATTTTGCAAGCAACACCCTTAACCAGATAAAATATTACAAGTTTTATCTAGAGGAATAAATATTGACCCACTGATCATGTAGGCCATTCTACTGACCAAATCTGAAGAAGGTTACAAACTTTGTTCGAGCAAAAGGTTGACAGGTCTAGCAAGGCTACTGTCAACTAACCTGGAGAAGAAAAAAAGGCTTTATCCTGATGGTGAGTCTTCAGATAGATAAGGAAAGAGAAGATATTAGTTCATTAATGTCATTTCTCCTTTTGTTTCACGCATTATTTGACTGTTGGCTACAAAATTGATAACATTATGTTCAAATGTTTTCAGGGGCTGCGTTTGGACGTCTTGTAGGAGAAAGTATGGCAGCCTGGTTTCCTGATGGGATCTTAGAAGGAGATGTTGTTAGGCAGATAGTGCCTGGGGGTTATGCTGTCGTTGGTGAGCCACATTATGCCATAGATATAAGATTTCTGCGGGTTTATGATTGAACATAAATTCTCAATTTCTGTCTTGTTTTGCTTATCTCTGTTTTGCTTATCATCATCATCAAGTACCAAGCCTGCTGGCGTAGGTATAATGTCTCTCCATGGCTTTCGATCTCAACAGTTATTTATAATTTCTGCTGTTGACTTTCTGCCAAGTCATTCTCTTAAGCTGTCTGGTATATTTTCTCTTTGCTTCCCTCTATCTCTTCATCACTCAATTTTCCCAGTTGTTACAATATATTACAGCTGTTCCCTTCTCATTGTATGGCCAAAAAATGATGATTGTTTCTTCCTAATATTTAATATTAGTTCTTTTTTGCTTTGGTCTCTTTCAGAACGTTTTCATTTGTTTTGCTATACATTTAAGTAATGTGCCCTTGCTAATTTTTAGCATTTTGTTATAATTACAACATTTTCTGAAGATTTTAAACTGGATAAATAAATAGACATTTTATATTACAAGGCAAGCTTAATAGTGGGACAGCTGGCCTCTATACCTCTATATTAAGTAATAATATTCTGCTATAATAAAGGATAATAACATCGGATGGAAGATGCACCACGGAAATAAAAAGTAAAATAGCTCAGGCCAAAATATTATTTCAGAAAATGAAAAATAGCTTATGCAACAAATATCTATGTCAATTGAAATGAGAAAGAGAGTTCATCGGTGCTATATAGAACCAATTCTGACCTATGGAAGCAAGTCATGGACAGTAGACAAACAAATGAAAAGACGATTGGAGGCCACATAAATGGGATTTCTCAGAAGTTCCCTGGACAGCTAAAAAAACCAATGAGGAAATTCTCAAAGAGGTCAACACAAAAAGGGATCTCTTAAAAAACATCAGAAAAAAGCAACCAACATTTTTTGGGCACATCATGAGAAGAGGAAAGTTGGAATACTTGGTTACAACTGGCAAAATAAAAGGAAAGAGAGATCGCGGACGACAAAGAGAAAAAATACTGGATAGCTTGGTGTCATGGCATGGAAAACAGTCAACAACAGAACTGATGTGATGCACTGTAGATAGAAGATTGTGGAAGGACATGATCGTCCACGCCAACCAGAATGGCACATGATGATGATGATGATAATAAAGAACTCAGCCTTAATAGCAAAAAGACAGAAGTAATGGTAACAACAAAGAAAAAGACATCACCTCAGTGCAAAATAAAGACAAGTGGAACAATATTAAAACAGCTAAATGAATTTAAATATTTGGGAACTTTGTTAACCCCAGACAGAAGATGTACAAAAGATTTGAGATGCAGAATGGCTCAGGCAAAAGCAGCGTTCCAAAAGATGATGAAGATACTATGCAGAACTGAATTTTGCGTGTTAATCCATTTTTCCCTGGCAGCCGTGTGCACAGGGGTCCCTCGCCGCACAGGCAGATAACTCCACTTCGGGAGCTTTATCATATAAACTTGACATGAGCTATATCATATAAACTTGATTTGGGCTATTTCATATAAACTTGACTTGAGTTGCTTCATATAAACTTGACATATTTTTTTTATTCATCCTTTATATATGACCTGAGAATAAAGGTCACTAGTCCAGTGCAGTTGCCATGAGGTTCTTGGGTCTAAATTGAGTTATTTGCGGGTCATCATCATTGCACTCCGAACATGTCCATAGGTGCTCAGATCCCCTCCTCAACAATTCCCGCAGTGTCCAGCGACTGATGACTCCAGTTCTATGTTGGTTGATAAGTCTTCTTACATGCCCACTAAGTTTCTAATTTCTGGCTGTGCCCACCTTAACTCCCATTTCCATCATCCGAAGAAGTGACGTGGATCTGTGTTTATCGAAGTCCTGTGCTCTTCCCACATCTCGGAGGGCATTGATGATGTCCGCCCAATCCATTGGTTACCTGTTCACAACGACAGCACAGCTAGCCAACCTGTCCACTCTTTCATTTCCCCATACTCCCGCATATCCAGGGACAAAGACAAAGGTGACCTTACGTATTTTGGATTTCTGCAACGACTCTACCCATTGCATGCGTACTGAGCCCGACTCCACTTTTTTTTATCATGCTCATTGAATCACTCAGTATACATGCGTGGGTGTAGTCTTGTGACTCTAACCATTTGAATGCCTTGGTCACTGCCATCACCTCCATTGTCATGCTACTCGTGGTCATGACGTATGTACCACTGTCTTCATAGACTATTCTGCCTGCCGAGTGTGCTGTAAATGCCCATGCACTTCTTTGGTGTCGTTTTACTGATCTGTCTATATAGATGACTGCATCTTTCTCATCAGTGTTATCGCAGATGAGGCCGTTGACCTCAGCATTAACCACGACCGGGTTCTGTTCCCTACTTTTCCTGTTGAGTGTGACAATACACGAGAAGTCCCCTTAAAAGACGTAGGCACCAGTATCCACTCCACACCAACACTGATATTGGTAAGCCCACAGACCTGTTTGATGACATCTTCTGCTCCGCCCACCCATTGTTTGCCTCTTTTTAGCCTGACACCTTTCCCTGTGTTGAGCACATGGTGCAATGGATGCTCTTTATCTGTACTAATCTTCAGGTATGCTCGTGCACTCCATATCGGGATTCTGTCATCCATGGTTGGAAAGTCAAGAAGATACCTCATTGCTACACAGGGAGTGTCCCTTGTACATCCCAAGATAATGCGCATGGCTTCATTTTGTATTTTCTCCAGCCTATCAATGTGAGTCGTACTGACAGTAAGAATTGCCAGGGCATACTCGATTGGTGCGAGGACTAATCCCTGGAACAGAAGAGTAAGTAGCCTCTGCTCAATGTTGGCAGCTGCCATGACCTTCAAGGCGGCTAATCCTTTGCAGGATTTTGTTATCACATGTCGACGTGGCCCCGAAAACACAGGCTGCGATCAAACTTAACTCCGATGTATGTCATCAACTTGTCCCTGGTCACCTCATCAACTCCCATTTGTACTACTGGTGTGGTCCGATTAACGATATGATTGTTAAGGGAGAACCATGAAACTGATGCTTTATTAGGATTAACCAAGGCACCTGAACCCCACACCAGGAAGAAATGCGATCGAGTTCGTCTTGCATTGTGGAGGCGATTCCCCGTCTGTCTCTTCCCTGTCAATATACCAGAATATCATCAGCAAAAGTCATAGTTCTTCCCCTCCCATCCAGCTGTTGGGCCGTGATCGTTATTGTGTACACGTTAAATAGAACTGGTGACAATGGTGAGCCTTGTGGCAGCCCTGGACAAATGGATGTTGGCTCGGAAGACCAACTTCCACATCTGAGTATCACCTTCCTCTGAAACAGTGCCGCGGCGATCCATCTAATGCGGAAGGGGTGCACCGCCAGTTTGAGGAGCATATGCATGAGATATTCAAATGGTACCCTATTGTATGCATCCTCCAGATCTATAGCAGCAGCACATGTCTCCTCTTGTCTGTGGAAGCCTTCGAAGACGTCATAAGTAAAGACTACCGTGTTGAGCCATGTCTCTTTGTAATATCTATAACCTCCAAGTGTAGGTGGGAATGCGCGTTTCTGTTCAAGATGACAGGTAAGGACACGGGCTACTATTTTCTCCAGCAGCTTCCCCACAGTGTTCTGCATTGTGATGATTCTGTAGGCACTGATCTGAGAATGGTCCTTGTTTGGCTTCGGTAGCGGTAGTAAGTAGCTTTGTAGCCGCTGTTATTAAAAAATCAATGTATATAAATTAAAGTTATTTAAATTGCAGCTGACAAATAACTCATGAACATAGATTTTATAATCATCTATAATAAAAAAAAAGCTTTTAAATTAACACTATTATATTACCTGGCATTTCATCACATTAAAGTACCTATATGTAATCATTGCAGGAGCTGCAAGTCTTTCTGGCAGTGTCACCCGTACCATCTCAACAGCAGTTATTGTGTTTGAGGTTACTGGACAGTTAAGTCATGTCCTACCCGCAGTGGTATGATTGCTCTGTCCATTTCTTGTTTTATATATTTTGTCATGTCGTCTTGCACTACCCACATTTTCCGTTGGACCAAAGTTAAATCATGAATGCCGAAAATATCTTATGTTTAAGAATAATTTTAGTTAATGATTTAAGGGCAGACAATTAAAAGTGGAGGAATTTAAATATCTAGGAAGTCTAGTGACAAACGACAATTCATGAGTGGTAGGAATAGGCTCAAGATGCAACAAAGCTTGTTCAATCATCAGACAGCTATCATTACTGCTGTCCAAAAAGGAAATAACACTAGAGACAAAACGGACACTCTACAACCCAATGTTCATTGTACCAATGTGCTACCAAAGCAGACCTTGGTGCTAGAGTGAAGAAAAATAATCCAAAATGAGATGATGTATCAGACGAATGACAGGAAAGAGCCTGAATGATAAGATCAGAAATGAAGAACTGAGAAAAAAGCTAGGAATAATTCCTGCCATAGAATAGATAAAGAAACAACAGATAAAATGGTTTGACCATGCGACAGAAAGATCAAAACTCAACACATTGTGCCTTCAATAAGTGTTGCTAGAACATCAGACCAAAGGGTCGATCACAAAAAAGTTGGATTGATGGAATATTAGAAACACTAGGAAACATAACAGCAGCAGATGCTACCAGAAGAGCAAAAGACCGCAAATTATATCTCCCCTCAATGCTGGAAGGCAAGTGAGGAAAGAAAGATTTAAAGAAAGTGGACAATATTCTAGGTGGGCTAATAACATTATTACTGCCCTTGTTATGTACTGTTCATGTTAACCCCTTTAAAAAGGTGGTATAAAACTCTTCTCAACGATATATTATTTTTTTCAAAATACTTTTCTATTTCTTATGCTATTGACTTAGTCACTACAATTGTGCAAACTATAGTACATTCAAATATTCACTGAGTGTTGACACATTAGCTAAAGGCCCCCCCCCCCCCCCCCCGATCTCAGACTTCATGGTGTACAAATCTATCTATTGACCTTTCGAGCCGTAACCGGCCCATAGGGCGTAGACCAAGATACACCTTCTCCTATATGAATTTTTTTGTTCTAGCAGTTTTCTTTTAAAGATATTTTATCAAATCTCGCCATCTGTCTCTGTTCTGTGCAAGCAGTTCTATCTCATTAAGGGAGCCGATTCCTGCTGCTCTTGCCTCTCTCATCAATGTTCTTCTCAGTGTCTCCCTGGGTCTTCCTCTTTTTCTTTTACCTGTTGTTTTCCATATGAGGGCTTGCTTTGCTATTCGGTTATTATCTCTTCTCATCACATGTCCAACGTATGACCATCGTCTTTTCTTTATTACTGAAGATATTAGTGGTTGATTGGCGATTTCTCTAATTTCCTCGTTTGTTTTGAATTCGTTCCATGCTATACCAAGTATTTTCCTTAGACATTTATTTTCGAATGCGTTCAACTTTGTTTCTATATCTCTTGTTGTTTTCCAGCTTTCACACGCATACGTAAGGGTTGATAGTACATTTGATTTGAATAGCCTAAGTTTTGTGTTTGTGCTGATAAGTTTTGATTTCCACAAATGGCAACAGTAAAATAGCACTAGATTTATGTCTACAGACAAGCCAGGTTCGTCATTGTTTGACGATTTATGTATACAGACAGCCCAGATTAGCTTTGGCTACATTGTTTGGTAATAACGATTTATGTCTACAGACAAGCCAGGTTAGCTTTGGCTACATTGTTTGGTAATGACGATTTATGTCTACAGACAAGCCAGGTTAGCTTTGGCTACATTGTTTGGTAATGACGATTTATGTCTACAGACAGCCCAGGTTAGCTTTGGCTACATTGTTTGGTAATGATGATTTATGTCTAAAGACAGCCCAGGTTAGCTTTGGCTACATTGTTTGGTAATAACGATTTATGTCTACAGACAGCCCAGATTAGCTTTGGCTACATTGTTTGGTAATGACGATTTATGTCTACAGACAGCCCAGGTTAGCTTTGGCTACATTGTTTAGTAATAATGATTTATGTATACAGACAGCCCAGGTTAGCTTTGGCTACATTGTTTGGTAATGACGATTTATGTCTACAGACAGCCCAGCTTAGCTTTGGTTGCATTGTTTAGTAATAGCGATTTATGTCTACAGACAGCCCAGATTAGCTTTGGCTACATTGTTTGGTAATGACGATTTATGTCTACAGACAGCCCAGGTTAGCTTTGGCTACATTGTTTGGTAATAACAATTTATGTATACAGACAGCCCAGGTTAGCTTTGGCTACATTGTTTGGTAATGACGATTTATGTCTACAGACAGCCATGTTAGCTTTGGCTACATTGTTTGGTAATAACAATTTATGTATACAGACAGCCCAGGTTAGCTTTGGCTACATTATTTAGTAATAACGATTTATTTCTACAGACAGCCCATATTAGCTTTGGCTACATTGTTTAGTAATAATGATTTATTTCTACAGACAGCCCAGGTTAGCTTTGGCTACATTGTTTGGTAATTACTTTGACACTCATGCTGTTCAGATCTCCACCATCAAACCAAGGGTGAAAACACAAACAACAAACTTTGCTGCAACCACTTCTTGGTTTTCTGTCCCTTACACCATCTTTCTCCTTCCTTCACTGTATAGCAAAAAAGCAGTCAGTAGCTGGTACTCTTTGTGTCTGTCTTGTAAGGCGATATTAAGGTTCCTCTACTTTGTGTCTGTCTTGTTGGGCGATATTAAGGTTCCTCTACTTTGTGTCTGTCTTGTTGAGCAATATAAATAATCCTCTCCTTTGTGCCTGTCTTGTTGGTGATATAAACGTTTCTCTTCTTTTTGTCTGTCTTGTTGGGTGATATAAATGTTTCTCTTCTTTGTGTCTATCTTTTTGGGCGATATAAATGTTTCTCTTCTTTGTGTCTGTCTTGTTGGGTGATATAAATGTGCCTTATTGGGCGATATAAAGGCTTCTCTACATTTTGCAATACATGGTATCAAAGTCTGGCCCCCACAATTCATCTCACTGTTGTTTCCCACTAAGTTGTACTTGGTCCTCCTCTCTTACAAAGTAAAGTAAAGAGCCCCCGTCACACCAAGTGGTGTATAGGGAATATGGTGTTAGTGACCATACATTTTACAAACCTTCGGCACATTATTTTTGGGGTAATGTGGTCGGTATTACGCCCATGCCGCTCTACTTTCTCAGAAAAAAAATCCGGTACCCATTAAAGGCTGGGTGAACCTGGAAGCCGTCGGTTGGGATCGAACCCTACCTCTTGTCCTTTGTAGTCCAGTTCACTAACCATTGAGCTATCGCGGTTCCCTCCTCTCTTACATCTTCCTTATAAAATCAAATGCATGCCAATCTGTGTCATTTTTGGAGCACATGGCCTATTTAATATTATTATTTTTAATCATCTTTATATTTGCAAGCCAACTATAGATTTACTTAAGCTTGTGGACTGAGAGGGAATTCCCGGAAAACCTCCAACCAGCATGATATTTTCAGCTTTATGAGCAGCGGTTGTGGGTTGAGTGATGTCGGCTGTCAATAGTCAGCTTTATGAGCAGCGGTTGTGGGTTGAGTGATGTCGGCTGTCAATAGTCAGCTTTATGAGCAGCGGTTGTGGGTTGAGTGATGTCGGCTGTCAATAGTCAGCTTTATAAGCAGCGGTTGTGGGTTGAGTGATGTCGGCTGTCAATAGTCAGCTTTATGAGCAGCGGTTGTGGGTTGAGTGATGTCGGCTATCAATAGTCAGCTTTATGAGCAGCAGTTGTGGGTTGAGCGATGTCGGCTGTCAATAGCTGAAAATGTCAAGCTAGTTAGAGAGTTTTGCGGTTTTATTTTCTGCCCACTGGCCTTAAAAATCTATAGTTGTCTGTGGCTAGCCAGTATGTTTGCTGGGACATATATATATATTTATTTGCTATTTTCAGATTGCTGTACTGATAGCCAATGCTGTGGCCAATGTCTTCCAGCCATCATTTTATGACAGCATTATCAAATTGAAGAAACTTCCGTACCTCCCTGACATCATTTCTACCAAGTCCAAGTAGGTCAATATTTCTTTTTCCACTTCATAGAATGGGGAGCCGCGATAGCTCAGTGGTTAGTGAACTGGACTACAAAGGACAAGAGGAGAGGAGATATTAGGATCCTCATCGAACTTTATAATGGTTTGACAACATCAATAGATGGGCTGAAGAGCCTATTACAGTCTAACAACATCAATAGATGGGCTGAAGAGCCTATTACAGTCTAACAACATCAATAGATGGGCTGAAGAGCCTATTACAGTCTAACAACATAAAGAGATGGGCTGAAGAGCCTATTACAGTCTGACAACATTAAGAGATGGGCTGAAGAGCCTATTACAGTCTAACAACATCAAGAGATGGGCTGAAGGGCCTATTACAGTCTGACAACATCAAGAGATGGACTGAAGAGCCTATTACAGTCTAACAACATCAAGAGATGGGCTGAAGGGCCTATTACAGTCTAACAACATCAATAGATGGACTGAAGAGCCTATTACAGTCTCACAACATCAATAGATGGGCTGAAGAGCCTATTACAGTCTAACAACATCAAGAGATGGACTGAAGAGCCTATTACAGTCTAACAACATCAATAGATGGACTGAAGAGCCTATTACAGTCTGACAACATCAATAGATGGACTGAAGAGCCTATTACAGTCTAACAACATCAAGAGATGGACTGAAGAGCCTATTACAGTCTGACAACATCAATAGATGGGCTGAAGAGCCTATTACAGTCTGACAACATCAATAGATAGGCTGAAGAGCCTATTACAGTCTGACAACATCAATAGATGGGCTGAAGAGCCTATTACAGTCTCACAACATCAATAGATGGGCTGAAGAGCCTATTACAGTCTCACAACATCAATAGATGGACTGAAAAGCCTATTACAGTCTGACAACATCAATAGATGGGCTGAAGAGCCTATTACAGTCTCACAACATCAATAGATGGGCTGAAGAGCCTATTACAGTCTGACAACATCAAGAGATGTGGACTGAAGAGCCTATTACAGTCTAACAACATCAAGAGATGGGCTGAAGGGCCTATTACAGTCTAACAACATCAAGACATGGGCTGAAGGGCCTATTACAGTCTAACAACATCAAGTGATGGGCTGAAGGGCCTATTACAGTCTAACAACATCAAGACATGGGCTGAAGAGCCTATTACAGTCTAACAACATCAAGACATGGGCTGAAGGGCCTATTACAGTCTAACAACATCAAGACATGGGCTGAAGGAGCCTATTACAGTCTGACAACATCAAGAGATGGGCTGAAGGGCCTATTACAGTCTAACAACATCAAGACATGGGCTGAAGAGCCTATTACAGTCTAACAACATCAAGACATGGGCTGAAGAGCCTATTACAGTCTCACAACATCAATAGATGCACTGAAGAGCCTGTGACAGTCTGACAACATCAAGGCAAGAGTCAGGGTGAGAAAGCAACCAATGGTAGCCAGTCTTGAATCGGAGACACACAAGATGAAGATGATGTTTAGTTCACATTTGATTCATATTTAGCAATAATTCTAAAGATATTAATAATAATGACAATGTAAGTATTTGATAGTTGTGTCCCTGTAGGTGTCATTCTTAAATTGGTCATTTTGTTGATAGCAAATGGGTCATTATGTTGATAGCAAATGGGTCATTTTGTTGATAGCAAATGGGTCATTTTGTTGATAGCAAATGGGTCATTTTGTTGATAGCAAATGGGTCATTTTGTTGATAGCAAATGGGTCATTTTGTTGATAATGAATGGATCATTTTGATGATAATGAATGGGTCATTTTGTTGATAGCGAGTGGATCATTTTGATGATAATGAGTGGATCATTTTGTTCATAATGAATGGATCATTTTGTTGATAATGAATGGGTCATTTTGTTGATAATGAATGGTCCATTTTGTTGATAATGAATGGGTCATTTTGTTGATAATGAATGGATCATTTTGTTGATTATGAATGGATCATTTTGTTGATAATGAATGGATCATTTTATTGATAATGAATGGATCATTTTGTTGATAATGAATGGGTCATTTTGTTGATAATGAATGAATCATTTTGTTGATAATGAATGGGTTATTTAGTTGATAATGAATGGATAATTTTGTTCATAATGAATGGGTCATTTAGTTGATAATGAATGGATAATTTTGTTCATAATGAGTGGGTCATTTTGTTGATAATGAATGGATCATTTTGTTGATAGTGAATGGGTAATTTTGATGATAATGAATGGGTCATTTTGTTGATAATGAATGGGTCATTTTGTTGATAATGAATGGATCATTTTGATGATAATGAATGGGTCATTTTGTTGATAGCGAATGGGTCATTTTGATGATAATGAATGGATCATTTTGATGATAATGAATGGGTCATTTTGTTGATAGTGAGTGGATCATTTTGTTGATAATGAATGGATCATTTTGTTGATTATGAATGGATCATTTTGTTGATAATGAATGGATCATTTTATTGATAATGAATGGATCATTTTGTTGATAATGAATGGGTCATTTTGTTGATAATGAATGAATCATTTTGTTGATAATGAATGGGTTATTTAGTTGATAATGAATGGATAATTTTGTTCATAATGAATGGGTCATTTAGTTGATAATGAATGGATAATTTTGTTCATAATGAGTGGGTCATTTTGTTGATAATGAATGGATCATTTTGTTGATAGTGAATGGGTAATTTTGATGATAATGAATGGGTCATTTTGTTGATAATGAATGGGTCATTTTGTTGATAATGAATGGATCATTTTGATGATAATGAATGGGTCATTTTGTTGATAGCGAATGGGTCATTTTGATGATAATGAATGGATCATTTTGATGATAATGAATGGGTCATTTTGTTGATAGTGAGTGGATCATTTTGATGATAATGAGTGGATCATTTTGTTCATAATGAATGGATCATTTTGTTCATAATGAATGGGTCATTTTGTTGATAATGAATGGACCATTTTGTTGATAATGAATGGGTCATTTTGTTGATAATGAATGGGTCATTTTGTTGATAATGAATGGATCATTTTGATGCTAATGAATGGGTCATTTTGTTGATAATGAATGGATCATTTTGTTGATAATGAATGGGTCATTTTGTTGATAATGAATGGATCATTTTGATGCTAATGAATGGGTCATTTTGTTGATAATGAATGGATCATTTTGTTGATAATGAATGGGTCATTTTGTTGATAATGAATGGATCATTTTGTTGATAATGAATGGGTCATTTTGTTGATAATGAATGGATCATTTTGATGATAATGAATGGGTCATTTTGTTGATAATGAATGGATAATTTTGTTGATAATGAATGGGTCATTTTGTTGATAATGAATGGGTCATTTTGTTGATAATGAATGGATCATTTTGATGATAATGAATGGGTCATTTTGTTGATAGCGAATGGGTCATTTTGATGATAATGAATGGATCATTTTGATGATAATGAATGGGTCATTTTGTTGATAGCGAGTGGATCATTTTGATGATAATGAGTGGATCATTTTATTCATAATGAATGGATCATTTTGTTCATAATGAATGGGTCATTTTGTTGATAATGAATGGATCATTTTGATGATAATGAATGGGTCATTTTGTTGATAGCGAATGGGTCATTTTGATGATAATGAATGGATCATTTTGATGATAATGAACGGGTCATTTTGTTGATAGCGAGTGGATCATTTTGATGATAATGAGTGGATCATTTTGTTCATAATGAATGGGCCATTTTGTTGATAATGAGTGGATCATTTTGTTCATAATGAATGGGCCATTTTGTTGATAATGAATGGACCATTTTGATGATAATGAGTGGATCATTTTGTTCATAATGAATGGATCATTTTGTTCATAATGAATGGACCATTTTGATGATAATGAATGGACCATTTTGTTCATAATGAATGGACCATTTTGATGATAATGAGTGGATCATTTTGTTCATAATGAATGGGCCATTTTGTTGATAATGAATGGACCATTTTGTTGATAATGAATGGATCATTTTGTTCTTAATGAATGGGTCATTTTGTTGATAATGAATGGATCATTTTGTTGATAATGAATGGATCATTTTTATGATAATGAATGGGTCATTTTGTTGATAATGAATGGATCATTTTGATGATAATGAATGGGTCATTTTGTTGATAATGAATGGATCATTTTGATGATAATGAATGGATCATTTTGTTGATAATGAATGAATCATTTTGATGATAATGAATGGATTATTTTGATGATAATGAAAGGGTCATTTTGTTGATAGCGAATGGGTCATTTTGTTGATAATGAATGGATCATTTTGATGATAATGAATGGATCATTTTGATGATAATGAATGGATCATTTTGATTATAATGAATGGGCCATTTTGTTGATAATGAATGGATCATTTTGTTGATAGCGAATGAGTCATTTTGTTGATGATTAAGTGTGTTATGTTGTTGATATTGACTGGTTTATTTGTTATAATGAATGGATCATTTTGTTGATAATAATAAATTTATTCTATTGATAATGATATGGTGACAAATCATTATCAACATAAATCGGATAATGGCTTAAAGATATTTTTTTTAAAAAGATAGTTGATAATGAATGGGTTATTTAGTTAATAATTAGTGGATTATTTTTTTGATAATCAATCGGTTATTTTATTTTATTTATAATGAATTGGTGGTTGTTTCCTCTTCAGTGCATGGCTTCTGTACGTTGAGGATTTTATGACGAAGGATGTCAAGTTGATCTCATTTGATGCTACATACAATGACCTACAAGAACTCATTATCAACTCAAGGCATAGATCATACCCACTAGTTGACTCTAAAGGCAAGTTCCCAATACATTATGAAAGATCATTCAAATGTAGACTACAGTCAAATAGAACCTTTATGAGTATTAAATACAAAATAAAATCAACTTTGCAGATCATCAGCATTTAATCTCCTTGAAAAAATTGTTAATTTACTTTACAGCAATCAACATATCAGTTGATTCAGAAGTTGTAAATCATCAGTACCATTATCAACATATCAGCTGATTCACAGGTTATAAATTTTTCAGCTATATGATTATCAACATTTGAGCTGATTCCAAGTTATAAATTTATCAGCTATATCATTATCAGCATTTGAGCTGATTCCAAGTTATAAATTTATCAGCTATATGATTATCAACATTTGAGCTGATTCCAAGTTATAAATTTATCAGCTATATGATTATCAACATTTCAGCTGATTCCAAGTTATAAATTTATCAGCTATATGATTATCAACATTTGAGCTGATTCCAAGTTATAAATTTACCAGCTTATATGATTATCAACATTTGAGCTGATTCCAAGTTATAAATCATCTTCACCATTATCAACATTTGAGCTGATTCCAAGTTATAAATCATCTTCACCATTATCAACATTTGAGCTGATTCCAAGTTATAAATCATCTTCACCATTATCAACATTTGAGCTGATTCCAAGTTATAAATCATCTTCACCATTATCAACGTTTGAGCTGATTCCAAGTTATAAATCATCTTCACCATTATCAACATTTCATGGGGTACACATGTCTTTAACAAACATTTTACTTTTCTTCCTCTCTTAAGGCCCTCTATTTCCTATACCTGTTATATCTATTTCTAAATCTTGCCCACTTGTTTGTTTGAGAAGATAAGCACAACAATAAAATATACAAAATATGAAATACTATATGGGACCATAGGTAGAGCTGCAGAGTACATGGAAGATATGCATAAAACGATAAAAAGTAGCTAAACCTGTTGAGAAACGAGAGACAAACTACGATATTTAGGCTAAAACCTTTATCAGGTACAAGACAATAAATAAACTGATCTCAAATTTAAAATTGTGGAAAAGGAACAGTGGCTAGGATTTAACATGCCTGTTAGTCACAAAATTGATAGTCAATATGGCAGGTAGGATCTCTGAAGCTGAAAAGGGGCCAAACACAGTGAAAAATGGTCTCAAAGAACATGAGTTTAAAATCTCGATCAGGTAGTTTTCTTTTTCTTTTTGTTTTTAAAAAATGTGTTTGGGGGAGGTGATTGTAGATTTTTAAAGTACTGCTAAAGTATGTATAAGGTCACATTATACAAATAGAACAATTGTGTGTTGGGGTCGGGGGAGTTGTAGATTTTTTTTTAGTGTTGCTATAGCATGTATGGAGCCACATTATGTGTGCACAAATAGAACAATTGTGGACAAATATAATTATTTTCTGTTTGTGGTATTTTTTTCTGACAGATTCCATGATTCTACTTGGGTCCATACAGCGTTATGAACTTGAGAGGGTTCTGCTCATTCATTTGAGTCCTGACCAGAAAGTTGTTTTAAATGTTGATGAAGGCGTGCAGACTTTACAGCCAAAAGTGAGCCAGAAAAGTGTTCCCACCCCAACTGTGACTGTTGTAAGTGAAGAGACTCACCACTCGCTGGGGAGACAAGATAATGTGACACACCACTCGCTGGGAAGACAAGATAATATGACGCACCACTCACTGGGGAGACAAGAGAGTGTGCCACACCACTCGCTGGGGAGACAAGATAATGTGACGCACCACTCACTGGGGAGACAAGAGAGTGTTGGAGGGGAGGCCAATAGCAAACAGAGGTTTCAAGTCACAAGAGTGGACAAGATGGAGGAGGAGAAGATGAAAGAAAATTACAACAAGGGTGATGGCCCTTTGGCATCAAACGAAACAAACATTCCAATGCAATTACTATCAGTGGTAAGATGTGTGATTTCTTGTGTGGTGTGTGAGTGAGAAAGAGAAAGGGAGACTGTCTTAGAATATTATCAAATTATATTGTGTAGGTTTTTATGTAGGTATGTGGAACTAGATGTGTGTCTGTTCTTGTATGTTTGACTCTGTTTTCTAAAAATATTTTGTGTTGATTTTTATGCATATATCTGTGTGTGTATGTGTGCGTGCGTCCATCTGTCCGTCCGTTCATTTGTTCACAGACAGCTGTAAACAGGCTGGTGCTGGTCTACAATAGAACTTCCCAATGTTTTTGTTTTGTCGAGCAGATTCTCTCAAAGCTAATCTTACCAATATGTGAATGGCAGGTCCGGCTGCAGGACAATTTTATATTAGAGATTTTCACCTCTTTTCTTCTGCAATAAGATGGCAGTGAAAAAGATTCAGATGAGAGTAGGGGCAGGACACAACCTTGTTTCACCTCACTCTTGGATTCAAAATGCTCAGATATCTGCCGGTAATAAGGTGATCATTGTTTCATGAAGTAACAATCAGTTTAAGGAACATAAATAGGGAACAAGCAAATAATTTCAGTGCTGCAGTAAAGCTGATAGCAAGTGGTGGGGTGTAACATACACGCCTACAAAGTACTATACAGCTTTACAAAACGGGAACAAAACAAGATCATGACGTTTCAATCTACATGTGGCCTTCTTCCGGAAAACGAGACCAAAACAAACGGACAACAGAATGAAGATAAACTCTACT
Organism: Megaustenia siamemsis; assembly: GCA_032433765.1. Lineage (NCBI taxonomy): Eukaryota > Metazoa > Mollusca > Gastropoda > Stylommatophora > Ariophantidae > Megaustenia > Megaustenia siamemsis. The sequence goes on along the minus strand of JAVIAB010000088.1, from coordinate 69,332,549 downwards.
AGATGTGTAAGAATGAACACAAATAATAGATCACAGAGAAATAAAATTGGGATAAGAAGTGAAAAGACAAAATGAAAGGCATATGTACTACATTATAAAAGAATACAGAAATTAATAAAATAAAAAATTAAATAATGTAAGACTTAGCTGAAAATTGATCCAGGAACTCCCAATCGGCATGTAGACTTTTCAAGTCCAATGCTGATGGGATGAGAAGTGAGGGGAAGAGACGGGGAGAAATGACAAAGCCATGTGACTGGATGAAGTCTGATTAGAGTTGTAGGGAAAGAGAGGGAAGATTATGACTGGGAATGAGAATGACGATCTAGAAATAGATGGATATCTGCTAGATAGGGAAGTGTATACTAGGGCATGAAACATGAACAAACACAGACATGCCTCTAGCCAACTCCTTGCATAATAGCAGATCATAGGAGACTGGATGTAACCATGGGGTTCAATCTGAGAGGAGGGATGGAATAGTAGTAGCTTGAAAGAAATAGTTAACTATCAGATAGGGAGAAATAGTAAAGTAAGTTAAATAGTGCTGAAATACCCACAGTGAAAGAGAAGAATGTGGCAGGATAAGTGCTTGTAGGTACAGAAATGGGCAGCATAAATGGACAGTGAATGTTCTCTAGAACTTTATAGAACCTTGCTCTGCAGGCCATATCAAATGCCTAGGTTTTTATGTAGGTTTGTGGAAAGAGAATATGTGTGTACGTGTGTGAGTCTGTCAGTCACAGTTGTTTGTTTTCATCTAAAAATGGCATTTTAGTTCAAATCTTGGAAATGTCGTTTTTATAGATGGTGTCCTGAGTATAGTACATTACACTCATTTGTAAACAAATAATAAATTATGGAAGTGATTTTAATCTGTAATACCACTCACAACAGAACCAAAAATTGTTTAGCTAGACTGAGTATCTGTGAAAGATATTTTAATAGAATAATGCTCTAGCTAAAACATCAAAGATTGACAACTCTGATAGTTTTAAGGGGATGCAATATTGTAACCACAAAGTTTTTGTTTTCATTTTAAAATACAGCCTCTTCTAATTACTTTGAATGTTTAATCATCATCATCATCATCATCATCAAGTACCGGGCCTAGTGGCGTAGGTGATCATGTCTCTCCACAACTTTCGATCTCAGCAGCTATTTATCATTTCTGTTGTTGACCTTCTGCCAAGCCATTCTCTTAAGCTGTATGTTATTTTTTCTCTTTGCTTCCCTCTATTTCTTCGTCCCTCAATTTTTCCAGTTGTTACAATATATTCAAGTTGTTCTCTTCTCATTACATGGCCAAAAAATGATGATTGTCTCTTCCTAACATTGGAAATTAGCTCTCTTTGTGCTTTGGCCTCTTTCAGAACCTCTTCATTACTCTTCTTAGCTGTCCATGGTATTCTCAACATTCTTCTGTAAAACCACATTTCTACAGACTCCAGTGATTTTCTTGTCTGTTGTTCTATTGTCCATGATTCGCATCCATATGTTAAGGCTGGCTCTACGTAACATTTAAGAACTCTTTTTCTTGTTTCTATTGTCAAAAATGGATTGCATAGTATCTTCCTCATTTTTTGGAAAGCTGCTTTTGCCTGAGCCATTCTACATCTCACCTCCCTTGTACATCTTCCGTCTGAGGTTAACAAAGTTCCCAAATATTTAAATTCATTTACCTGTTTTAATATTGTTTCACTTGTCTTTATTTTGCACTGAGGTGATGTCTTTTTCTTTGTTGTTACCATTACCTCTGTCTTTTTGCTATTAAGGCTGAGTCCTTTATTTTTGCTTTCCTTCACTATAATGTCCAACATTTCTTGTAACTCATTTTCACTCTTATCGATTAATACTGTATCATCAGCATACCTTAGATTGAATGTTTAATAGATGAAGCATATTTATTTTACCTTCCTGGAAAGGCACAGTTGAACTAAAGTAACAGTGACAAACAGCTGTGATCAATGCGTGTCATGTCATCCTTCTCATGGCCCTTGCTGATTTAGATGTATAGTTTGAGTGTTGTAGAGGAAGAATGACATTAGTTCACAGAAGTCAACTCTGGAAGCAGCTGCAAACATGCACAAATCCCTCCTTAGCAGATAGTTAAGAGCATATATAATGTCAGTAATGCAACTCCTATGATAATACATCTCCATGATGGAAGTCCATGTTCAGTGAATCAGTTAAATGTGGTCAGTGACTCTTTTTCACACTGCTACTGACATCATGATTATTAAACCAGACCTGTTTATTTAAAGCAAGAAGTTATGTTCAAACTGCCTCCACCTGTTTAAGTCTCTGCCTAACTTGAAGCAAGCTAGTAATGTAAGAACTTTCTTTCTTCTAAATTAAAATATATCTTTATGGCATTTTCCCATTATTGAGGTCTCTGAGAGAGTGCACGTGAGTCTAGACCATCCACAACATTGACGTTCAGCAGATGGCAGTGACCAAGGTATTTATCTGGTTAGAGTCACAAGACTACACCCACGCCTGTATACTGAGTGATTCGATGAGCATGATAAACAAGTGGAAGCGGGCTCTGTACGCATGCAATGGGTAGAGTCATTGCAGAAGTTAAAAATACGTAAGATTACCTTTGTCTACATCCAAGGACATGCAGGAGTTTGGGGAAATGAAAGAGCGGACAGGTGGGCTAGCTGCACTGTTGTTGAGGGCGGTTGACCAATGGATCGGGCAGACATCATCAATGCCCTCCAGGTAGTGGGAAAGACACAGGACTTTGACAGCCATGAGTCCATGTCACTCCTTCAGATAAAAGAGATAGGAGTTAAGATGGGCATAGCCAGAAGCGAGAAACTCAGTGGGCATATAAGAAAACTAATCAACCAACACAGAACTGGAGTTGTCTGTCGCTGGACACTGCGAGAATTGCTGAGGAGGGGATCTGAGCACCTAAGTACATGTTCGGAGTGAAATGATGATGACCCACAAATAACTCAATTATAGGACTGGAGAATAAAGGCTGCAGTGACACAATGCACACATTTTTAAATTTTCATAAGTAAATCCCTTCACAAGAATGCTAGAGGTTAGATTTCTGTTGTTGCAGGATATGTATTGCTTATCAGAGATATTCATTGGGATGGAGAAAGTTCACTCTTAACTCTACTAACAGACATGACAACATTTGGTAACATTATCAAATCCAATATTATTGGTTTCTTTTTGGGTCTTGTTTTCTCAGCCGGGGCAACAGAAGAATAGCCAGAAAGAAACCACAGATAAGAATAACCAGAAAGAAACCACAGATAACCAGAACAATTACCACACGATTCATGCTCCTCTAAGATCCATATTAAAAAAGTCTTCATCTGTTTCAAAACTTGAGAGAGCTCACAGCACCGGCGACCTCAAAGGTAAGTGTATAATTATTTGAGATTGATTGTTCATCTTACAGTCTTAATCTTTTCTTTTGACCTGCGCAATGTAGTAAAAGATGGGCACAGCCAGAAACGAGAAACTTAGTGGGCGAATAAGAAGACTTTTCAAACAAAACAGTACTGGAGTCGTCAGTCGCTGGACGGGACTTGCTGAGGAGGTGATCTGAGCACCTATGGACATGTTCAAAGTGCAATGATGATGACCCGCAAATAACTCGATGTGGTAAAATTGATCTGTGTGGTGTAAAAGTAGTTGTTGGTACCAAATTAACATGAGGTATGGCTTTTTAATTTAAGGATTTCAAATAATCATACACAATGAAGTGACTAGATGAATTAATGAATAGAAAAGCATTTCCTGATAAGCAGTTTGGACAAAGTGATGAGGAGAGATAATAACCCAATAACAAAGCACGCCCTCATGTGGGAAACAAAGGTAAGAGGAAAAGAGGCTGACCCAGAGAGACACTGAGAAGAACATTGATCAAAGAGGCAAGAGCAGCAGGAATCAGCTCCCTCAGTGAGATAGAGTTGCTTGTACAGAACAGAGACAAATGGCAAGATTTGATAAAATATCTTTACAAGGATTGAAAACTGCTGGAAATAAAAATTTAGATAAGTGAAAGAGTATCTATATCAATGCCCTACGGCTCGAAAGGTCAATAGATAGATAGTTTGGACAACATAGAGTAAGACAAGGCTCTCAGAAATACCAGGAGAAAGGTAACACCATTTGGGACAAAATAAAGCAAGAAAAGGCTCTAAGAAATACCAGGAGAAAGGTAACACCAGCAATTTGGATCACATAGAGCAAGACAAAAATACTAGGATTATAAATAATCTTTACAGCATTATCCCATTACTAGGTGTCTGCCAAATGAACTATAGAACCAGAGAATAAAGACTTCTTTCCTGAGCAGTCACCATGAGGCTTTTTTGTCTGAGTTTTTATTTCACATCTTGTAGAAAAAAATCTTCTAACCCTACCAGGATTCAAATCAATGTTGTTCTGGTTTGAAGGCCAACAGGTTATTGATCCAGCCACCTGCATACCAATTCCAGGATTAATGGGTAGAAGGACAACACCAGCTGAGCCATTGCTCAGACCAAGATGAAACACTCGGAAATTCCAGGATGTAGATCATCACCAGGTAGAAGTAACATCAAACTACCCAGTCTCAATGACCCTGATCATCACCAGGTAGAAGTAACATCAAACTACCCAGTCTCAATGACCCTGAAGGCCAACCAATATAAAAGACTGGTATTGTCACATGTTTCACTTTCTTTCATTTTATTCTCATATTTACTTACTTTTTTATTTCACCAATTTTGTCATATTTATGCCACCAATTTTATAAAATTTATGTCAGAGGTGGGCAACCTACAGCTCGTGTACCAGAACCGGCCTGCCAGGCTATTTTGACTGGCTCTTGTGCTTGATTTAAAAATTACTAAACTCTCCATTTCCTGAGTTCAAAAAAATAAATAAAAAGTAACACATAAATGCATACATTCAGAACCCATTTTAAAAAAAATAGTATTGTTTAATTTTCTCAACACCCCTCTTTTCTGTCTCATCCTTCTCCATTTCATTCCACTCTCTTTTCTGTCTCACCCTTCTCCATTTCATTCCACTCTCTTTTCTGTCTCACCCTTCTCCATTTCATTCCACTCTCTTTTCTGTCTCACCCTTCTCCATTTCATTCCACTCTCTTCTCTGTCTCACCCTTCTCCATTTCATTCCACTCTCTTTTCTGTCTCACCCTTCTCCATTTCATTCCACTCTCTTTTCTGTCTCACCCTTATCCATTTCATTCAACTCTCTTTTCTGTCTCACCCTTCTCCATTTCATTCAACTCTCTTTTCTGTCTCACCTTTATCCATTTCACTCAACTCTCTTTTCTATCTCACCCTACTCCATTTCATTCAACTCTCTTTTCTGTCTCACCTTTATCCATTTCATTCAACTCTCTTTTTTGCCTCACCCTTCTCCATTTCATTCAACTCTCTTTTCTGTCTCACCCTTCTCCATTTCATTCCACTCTCTTTTCTGTTTCATTCTCCACCACTAATAAGAATTTTACAGTACAATCACTTGTGAATACAAATGAGGTCATTTATATAATGGTTTCTTTAAGTGATTGTATCTAGCCCTCAGCGTCTAGCCCTCAGCGTCTAGCCCTCAGCGTCTTCATAGTTTTCAGATCTGGCCCTCAGAAAATAAAAGGTTGCACACCCCTAATTTATATTGTCAAATTTGTAAAGTTTTATTGCACTGATCTCTGTCATCAGAGGAAATGAACAACTTCTACAGGAAGCTCTCCATGCAAAGAAAGGAGAGTATACTGGAAGATAGGCCGTACACTCTTGATGTAAGTCTTAATCTTGTCCAAAGTCTTATAATACATGCATCATATTATCATAGATAAATGCTATTAGCGCTATTGTCTTCATCACCAGGTACCGTAACTACAGACATAGATGATTATGTCTCTCCACACATTCCTTCCCAATTCTACTATTTATCTCATCCCATACCATTCTATCAAAGTATATTGTATTTTCTGTCAATCTCTTATTTTGTCTCTCTTTCTGTCTATCAATTATTTCTTCAAGCATTTCTCTTCTCTTGACATGGACAAAAGGATAAAAAGTGAAGTAAAGGTTTCCATTTTGCCTTACTAAAGGTGTATGGGGAATATAGTGTTAGTGATTATCTTTTTCATGATCATGGCACATTTTTGGGTGATGTGGTTGGTATTGTGCCATTTCATCATCATCATCATCATCATCATTGAGTGCTGTCTCCGCATCGAAGGTTGGCTACCTTGGAGCGCCATTCCACTCTGTCTCTTGCTTTGATAATGCAGGTTGTCATTGGCTGACTTGTCCATATTTTGATGTTACTCGTCCATGTTAATCTTGGTCTCCCTCTGCCTCTTTTAACTTGTATTTTGCCTTCTAAGATTACTTTTAGTACGCTGCTGTCTTTTAACATACCCAAAAATCTCATTTGTCTTGTTTGAATTGTGTTTAGTAGTTCTCTTTTCATTTTTAGTTCTTTCAAGAGAGGACTACTAAACACAATTTGAACAAGACATTACTGCACAGAAAAATCTAAGGTACCCATTTTTTAGAGCCTGAAGGCTGGTCATTCCGAAAAAAAAAAGCCATTTCTGGACTCAAATCCAGACTCTTATGATCAGATAGTGAGCATACTAACCCCTGAGCCACTGAAGCTCCTTACAAAGAATGTACACCACCCTATTATTTTACTGCGCTTTAAAACTTTCTGTCTTTTATATTATTTTGGCGTGAAGGTTAAAACTTTTCGCATAATTTTTGCCATTCTAATTTTATCTTTGTGTCGGTATCAGAAAATGTCATTTTATTCACAAGATACAAGCATTTGTTTCACCTGTTTGTTTCCCTATTAAAAAGAAAATTTAACCCTAGATTACAATCGTCATCAAGTACCGGGCCTGCTGGCGTAGGTGATCATGTCTCTCCACAACTCTCGATCCCTACGGTTATCTATCATTTCAGTTGTTGACCTTCTGCCAAGCCATTCTCTTAAGCTGTCTAGTATTTTTTTCTCTTTGCTTCTCTCTATCTCTTCGTCCTTCAATTTTTCCAGTTGTTACAACATATTCCTCCCGTGTGTTACCGGGGCCTCATTGTGTGGGAAGTAAAGAATAGTGACACTGTGACCTGCCAGGCATGTCGTAAGAAGCGACTAAGGAGGTTGATCCATGGCTTGACAAGCTGTCATTGTAAAAAGCATTGTTATGGAAACAGAACCATAGATTTTAGAAGCAGTGATCTCTGCAATATGTGCCACTTTGGCACGCAAGGTTTCTGTTTTTGAGATTGTAGTTCTGCCCTATGTGCCGTCTTCGGCTCGAGTAGGATAGAAGAAGGACAACATATTCCAGTTGTTCTCTTCTCATTTGACCAAAAAATGATGATTGTTTCTTCCTAATATTGGAAATTAGCTCTCTTTTTGCTTTGACCTCTTTCAGAACATTTTCATTACTCTTCGTAGCTGTCCATGGTATTCTCAACATTCTTCTGTAAAACCACATTTCTACAGACTCCAGTGATTTTCTTGTCTGTTGTCCTATTGTCCATGATTCACATCCATATGTTAAGACTGGCTCTACATAACATTTAAGAACTCTTTTTCTTGTTTCGATTGTCAAAAATGGATTGCATAGTATCTTCCTCATTTTTTGGAAAGCTGCTTTTGCCTGAGCCATTCTGCATCTCACTTCTGTTGTACATCTTCCGTCTGAGGTTAACAAAGTTCCCAAATATTTAGATTACAATACAGTCATAAAAATTACCACATCAAAACACAAATTCTTACAAATTTGACATTTTGCCATGGTCAAACATTTTCAATTTTCAAGAAATTGGTAGTTTTTTTTTCCTTTTTCTTTTCTTTTTTTTCTTTTTGCTGTAACAAGGGAAATTTTCTGATCATCGGCAGACATTAAACAACCTTTTGTAAATTCAGAAAATGCAGATAGTAATGCTATGAGGTAGCGAAACATACTGACGAACTTACAGCGACCGTACAAATAGACATTGTAACATGTCTGGCCCATGAGGTGACACTCAGATCATAAATCGGGGGGACTGGTTGGTCTCGAGGCAAGACGCCGGCCTCGAGACAGAGAGGTTGTGGGTTCAAATCCTGGCTACACCGGTTGGGATTTTTATTTATGATTTCTCTCTGCGGCAACTACCCCTGGTCTCAGCAGCGAGGCCCGGCTTGAAACGTCAATTACTCATCGGCGGAAAAAAATATGAGTACCTCCGAAGTCAGAGTTATCTGCCTGTGCGGCGAGGGACCCCTGTGCACACGGCTGCCACAAAATGGATTAACACGCAAAATTAAGTTCCTAGTCTCTACTTCATCAGATGTAAAAACTGGCGAACAGAAAAAAAAAAAAAAGATTATAAATCTACCTGATCCAGGAACTCCTAGTCCCTGTGTTTTACCTAGTGTGAACACATAGGAGTGTATACAAATTTCATAGAAATTACTATTTTTAGAGCATCTAATGTTACATTTAAGTGGTAGTAATTTTTACTACAGTATCATATCTGGAAGAGTTACAGATAGGCATATAATCTAGGATAAAATAGAAATATGTATACACAATCACAATAATCATAGGCATATAATCTAGGATAAAATAGAAATATGTTTACACAATCACAATAATCATAGGCATATAATCTAGGATTAAATAGAAATATGTTTACACAATCACAATAATCATAGGCATATAATCTAGGATTAAATAGAAATATGTTTACACAATCACAATAATCTGAATATTTATTCTTTAAAAAAATAAATTATGTTAAGTATGAGTTAAGAGGGAGCTGCGATAGCTCAGTGGTTAGTGAACTGGACTACAAAAGACTAGAGTGGGTTCGATCCTGATTAATGGTTTTCGGGTTCACCCAGCCTTAAATGGGTACTGCATTTTTTTTCTGGGAAAGTAAAGCAGCACTGGTATAATGCTAACCACATTACCCCAAAAAAATAATGTGCAGAAGGTCTATAAAAATTATGGTCACTAATACCATATTCCTTACACGCCACTTGACGTGACGGGGTGCTTTACTTTTTTATGAGTTAAGGGAATCACTTCACGGAATAATTACTAGGGAGGACTTAACAATAGAACTAAGAAACAACCAAGACGTACAAGAACTAGGGAGGACTTAACAATGGAACTAAGAAACAACCAAGACGTACAAGAACTAGGGAGGACTTAACAATAGAACTAAGAAACAACCAAGACGTACAAGAACTAGGGAGGACTTAACAATAGAACTAAGAAACAACCAAGACGTACAAGAACTAGGGAGGACTTAACAATGGAACTTAGAAACAACCAAGACGTACAAGAACTAGGGAGGACTTAACAATGGAACTAAGAAACAACCAAGACGTACAAGAACTAGGGAGGACTTAACAATAGAACTAAGAAACAACCAAGACGTACAAGAACTAGGGAGGACTTAACAATGGAACTTAGAAACAACCAAGACATACAAGAACTAGGGAGGACTTAACAATGGAACTAAGAAACAACCAAGACGTACAAGAACTAGGGAGGACTTAACAATGGAACTTAGAAACAACCAAGACATACAAGAACTAGGGAGGACTTAACAATGGAACTAAGAAACAACCAAGACGTACAAGAACTAGGGAGGACTTAACAATGGAACTAAGTAACAACCAAGACATACAAGAACTAGGGAGGACTTAACAATGGAACTAAGAAACAACCAAGACGTACAAAAACTAGGGAGGACTTAACAATGGAACTAAGAAACAACCAAGATGTACAAGAACTAGGGAGGACTTAACAATGGAACTTAGAAACAACCAAGACGTACAAGAACTAGGGAGGACTTAACAATAGAACTAAGAAACAACCAAGACGTACAAGAACTAGGGAGGACTTAACAATGGAACTTAGAAACAACCAAGACGTACAAGAACTAGGGAGGACTTAACAATGGAACTAAGAAACAACCAAGACGTACAAGAACTAGGGAGGACTTAACAATAGAACTAAGAAACAACCAAGACGTACAAGAACTAGGGAGGACTTAACAATGGAACTTAGAAACAACCAAGACATACAAGAACTAGGGAGGACTTAACAATGGAACTTAGAAACAACCAAGACATACAAGAACTAGGGAGGACTTAACAATGGAACTAAGAAACAACCAAGACGTACAAGAACTAGGGAGGACTTAACAATGGAACTAAGTAACAACCAAGACATACAAGAACTAGGGAGGACTTAACAATGGAACTAAGAAACAACCAAGACGTACAAGAACTAGGGAGGACTTAACAATGGAACTAAGAAACAACCAAGATGTACAAGAACTAGGGAGGACTTAACAATGGAACTTAGAAACAACCAAGACGTACAAGAACTAGGGAGGACTTAACAATGGAACTAAGAAACAACCAAGATGTACAAGAACTATGGAGGACTTAACAATGGAACTAAGAAACAACCAAGACGTACAAGAACTAGGGAGGACTTAACAATGGAACTAAGTAACAACCAAGACATACAAGAACTAGGGAGGACTTAACAATGGAACTAAGAAACAACCAAGACGTACAAGAACTAGGGAGGACTTAACAATGGAACTAAGAAACAACCAAGATGTACAAGAACTAGGGAGGACTTAACAATGGAACTTAGAAACAACCAAGACGTACAAGAACTAGGGAGGACTTAACAATGGAACTAAGAAACAACCAAGATGTACAAGAACTATGGAGGACTTAACAATGGAACTAAGAAACAACCAAGACATACAAGAACTAGGGAGGACTTAACAATGGAACTAAGAAACAACCAAGACGTACAAGAACTAGGGAGGACTTAACAATGGAACTAAGTAACAACCAAGACATACAAGAACTAGGGAGGACTTAACAATGGAACTAAGAAACAACCAAGACGTACAAGAACTAGGGAGGACTTAACAATGGAACTAAGAAACAACCAAGATGTACAAGAACTAGGGAGGACTTAACAATGGAACTTAGAAACAACCAAGACGTACAAGAACTAGGGAGGACTTAACAATGGAACTAAGAAACAACCAAGATGTACAAGAACTATGGAGGACTTAACAATGGAACTAAGAAACAACCAAGACGTACAAGAACTAGGGAGGACTTAACAATGGAACTAAGAAACAACCAAGACGTACAAGAACTAGGGAGGACTTAACAATGGAACTAAGAAACAACCAAGACATACAAGAACTAGGGAGGACTTAACAATGGAACTAAGAAACAACCAAGATGTACAAGAACTATGGAGGACTTAACAATGGAACTAAGAAACAACCAAGATGTACAAGAACTAGGGAGGACTTAACAAAGGAACTAAGAAACAACCAAGACGTACAAGAACTAGGGAGGACTTAACAATGGAACTAAGTAACAACCAAGACATACAAGAACTAGGGAGGACTTAACAATGGAACTAAGAAACAACCAAGACGTACAAGAACTAGGGAGGACTTAACAATGGAACTAAGAAACAACCAAGATGTACAAGAACTAGGGAGGACTTAACAATGGAACTTAGAAACAACCAAGACGTACAAGAACTAGGGAGGACTTAACAATGGAACTAAGAAACAACCAAGATGTACAAGAACTATGGAGGACTTAACAATGGAACTAAGAAACAACCAAGACGTACAAGAACTAGGGAGGACTTAACAATGGAACTAAGAAACAACCAAGACGTACAAGAACTAGGGAGGACTTAACAATGGAACTAAGAAACAACCAAGACATACAAGAACTAGGGAGGACTTAACAATGGAACTTAGAAACAACCAAGACGTACAAGAACTAGGGAGGACTTAACAATGGAACTAAGAAACAACCAAGACGTACAAGAACTAGGGAGGACTTAACAATGGAACTAAGAAACAACCAAGACGTACAAGAACTAGGTGCAAATCATCAATCATGGAGAACTATGACTTCTGCCCTGCTGTCTTTGGTCCGAGAGAAAAATGAAATGAGTGAATGTAAAGAATTCTTAAAGGCAGAGTGGTTCTCACTACAGACCAGAAGGGTTTGGATTCAATTCCCAGTTGTAGCTAGTTTTTTTTTTTTTTCTCCAGATCGATGTGGCTTCTGGATTCACCTAGCGTTTGAAAATGGGTACCAGAGATATTTTTTATTTTCCTTGGAAAGTATAGCTAGTGTGCCATAATATTAACTATGTTGCCAATAAAATATGCTACTAATCACTTTCATAAATGAATTCACACACCATATTAGCTTTGTTGAGTAAGGCATAGAGGGAACCCTCATTAAAGTGTTTATGAATCACTTTGTGTATCATCATCATGTGCCATACTGGTTGGCATAGGTGATGATATCCTCCACAATTTTCTATCCACTGTGAATTGTATCAATTCTGTTGTTGACTATTTTCCATGCTATGACACCAAGCTATCTAGTATTTTCTCTCTTTATCATCAGTGATCTCTGTTTCCTTGTATTTTGCCTGTTGTAACAAAGCATTTCAACTTTCCTCTTCTCATGATGTGCTAGAAAAATGTCAATTATTTCTTTGTGATGGTTTGTGTTTGCCTCTTTGAAAAATTTTTCATTGGTCTTTTTTAGCTGTCCAGGGAACTCTCAACGTTCTTTTTTAGAAATCCCATATGTGGCCTCTAATTGTCTTTTAATTTATTTGTCTACTGTCCATGATTTGCTTTCATACGTCAGAATTGGTTCTAAATAGCACAGATGAACACTCTCTGTCAATGATATCATGTTATAATGAGCCAAAAAAAAAGCTTACCTGTAATATAAATGTAAATTCTTCAATGTTTCATTCAGTAAAAGTCTATTTATTATTTGTCGTAAACAGAAGGGAAGCTTACCCAGCCTGTACAAGAAAGTCAAAATGGTAAGTCATAGATTATTGTGTTTTATTTCTTGTTAATCTTGTCATGAGTCAAAATGGTAAGCCCCACAAAATTGTGTTGTTTCCTGCAAACATTCATAAATAATAGCACAAACACAATATAATTTAGTGTTTCCAAACAAAAGAAAGTCAATCTTTTAATTTTCTTTCTTACTGTGTCTATGTTTGTTTGTTTTCATGTGATTGATTGCTTAAGGTTTATTAGTATGTTTTTAAGCCATCAGAATTTTTTGCTTGGTGTCATTGAGTTCATATTTTCTTTGATGAGGTACCTCTAAATTTCATGTCCACCCAAGTCTGAAACTAGAAAAAAGACTGTCACTTCAATCTTATTCTTATTCTTTCCTTCCCCATTTGCCTTTCAGTGTTAAGGGGAGCTATAGTTTGTGATCTTTTACACTTCTGTTGGCCTCTCCTGTTGATATGTTTCCCAGTGTTTCTAATATTCCATCAATCATCAATACATCTTTTTCATAATCATATCAAAATGTGACAGGCATCAGTGTACCAAGATACTATAGTCAATGCGGGGCGGGGAGGAGGTGGGGGGGGGGGGGGGGGGTGTCGTCACTGTACTCATTCCTCACTATTAATTAACAGCTGGTTGTTGCCAGATTTCTTCTCTAAGGCTTCACACATATAATCACAAGTGTATTACAAAAAGATCAATATGCTCTGAGCCACCGTGCCTCTATAACTGGTTTCAGACAAGAAAACACTACAGTTTGCCACCTCCAAGACTCACTAGTGATGCTGGTTAGCCTGATGTGCTGTTTATTTCTCAGTCTTTCCCAACCACAGAGAACAATGCATGTTAATTGGCTACTGTTGTGTACATATGTGTTATTTGTTTGATTTTAAGGCATAAAAAAAAATCTCACCTTATCTAAAACATCTACAGAGTTATACTGTAGCATTATGTCAGATCGGATAGGTCATGTGAGAGTCATCAGAGCAGGTTTATATTAATTTTGATAATTAACTGCTGTTTATATTTACTGCTTGAAGTCCACCGAGCCTTTTAAAATGGATACCAGTGTTTTATTTTTAGGAAAGTAAGGCAAGCAGGTGTGATAATGACCACTTCACCTATAGAATATGCAGTCTGTCGTTGAAAAGTGTGTACTCTTATACCATAATCTTGATTTGGATGCAACTCTTGCTTTTACTGACTTTTCATGTATGGTAAATATAGAACCAGAACATGACAGCTTAAACAAACTCAGCAGACATGAACAGATCAAGATATTCAGACTCAAAACAGGTCACTCTTGCCATAGAGCACACCTACACAAGATAGGACTCAGTGTATTTGCAACATGCAACTAGAGAGCATCCAGACAAACTCCACAGTAAGCAGCACTCAGAAACAACCACACCTACACAAGATAGGACTCAGTGTCTTTGCAACATGCAACTGGAGAGCATCCAGACAAACTCCACAGTAAGCAGCTCTCAGAAACAACCACACCTACACATGATAGGACTCAGTGTATTTGCAACATGCAACTAGAGAGTATCCAGACAAACTCCACAGTAAGCAGCTCTCAGAAACAACCACACCTACACATGATAGGACTCAGTGTATTTGCAACATGCAACTAGAGAGTATCCAGACAAACTCCACAGTAAGCAGCTCTCAGAAACAACCACACCTACACATGATAGGACTCAGTGTATTTGCAACATGCAACTAGAGAGTATCCAGACAAACTCCACAGTAAGCAGCTCTCAGAAACAACCACACCTACACATGATAGGACTCAGTGTATTTGCAACATGCAACTAGAGAGTATCCAGACAAACTCCACAGTAAGCAGCACTCAGAAACAACCACACCTACACAAGATAGGACTCAGTGTCTTTGCAACATGCAACTGGAGAGCATCCAGACAAACTCCACAGCAAGCAGCACTCAGAAACAACCACACCTACAGAAACAACCCTGCATGATAAGTTATGGTGAACCGGTGAAGAGCTCAAACACATTGTCTTGTTCATGACCCACGATGGCCTAAACATCTAAATGCGTAGCAGTAACTGATCACTGAAGAAGAAAACTATTAATTTGGACTTGACTTCTATGTCTTGTACATACAAAAATTCATGGAAAGAAAAAGAGTTGCCAGGTTGACTTTTAATCAAACATTTGAGGTACAAAGTCTTGGATGTGGGAGACAGACTGTGATCACTCGTGACTAGAGTTGAGATATGCATTATGCTAATCAAGGAAGCTTTCCTCTGGGGAATGCAAGAATGTATAATCAAGCATGACACAATTTTCAAAAGCTTGGCTCCAATAGATGAAAGAATATACATGGAGAACAAAACAGTAATAGAGATCAATCACTTTATCTATCTTGGAAGTTACATTGATCGGGACGGGAATACAAGTAAAGAAATTAGAATCAGAATAGCTAAAGCGGCAATGTCCCTCAAAAGCCTTGAAAAGATGTGGAAACCAAAACTCATCAGCACAAAAACAAAACTTATATTATTCAAATCAAACATACTATCAACCTTTACATAGAGAGCTAGAAAATATTAGGAGACAAAGAAACAAAGTTGAACGCATTTGAAAATAAATGTCTATGGAAAATACTTGGTATAGCATGGAACGAATTCAAAACAAACAAGGAAATTAGAGAAATCTTGAATCAACCTCTAGTATCATCAGTAATCAAGAAAAGACGATGGTCATATGTAGGACATGTGATGAGAAGAGATAATTATCGAATAGCAAAGCAAGCCCTCATGTGGGAAACAACAGGTAGGAAGAAAATAGGCCGACCCAGAGAGACACTGAGAAGAACATTGATCAGAGAGGCAAAGGCAACAGGAATCAGAAAGGCAAAGGCAACAGGAATCGGCTCTCTCTCAATGAAATCGAGAAACTTGCACAGAACAGAGACAAAAGGTGAGATTTGATAAGAGATCTTTGCAAGGATTTAGACTGCTTGAAAGAACATTTTCAAAAAGAGAAAGAGTATCTAGGTCTATGCCCTATGGGCCGGCCAAGTCTCAAAAGGTCAATAGATAGATAGATGGCACAATTAGAATGAGTTATGTTTGATTAGCTCAAGTGAGAGATTAATTGTCTCAATGGTATACATAAATGAGACTTTTGTTGCCTCTTTCAGTTAGGGAAACCTACAGCCATCAAAGTCAAAAACCTGTCTATTGAAGATGTAAGTAAACAATCTCATCTGTTTGATCTACTGCTATACTTTTGTTCTATTTTAACCCTGTATTATGATTCCGTCATAAAAATTACCATCTCAAAATACAAATTCTCAAAATTTGACAAGTTTGCTGCGAGCAAAGATTCCCCCCTACCTATACATTCCTAATGTTTCCGGTTGTTTCCAAATGGAGGAATTATTTTTCTCCGGCTTGGTATAGAACCGTTGATCAGAGGTTTAACAAGCCGCTATTGTAAAAACGATTTTGTTAATGAAACGTAGACCTGATACAGATAGCCCTCATATGGGAAACAACAGGTGAGAGAAAAAGAGGGAGACACTGAGAAGAACATTGATAAGAGAGGCAAGAACAGCAGGATTCGGCTCCCTCAATGAGATAGAGCTACTTGCACAGAACAGAGACAAATGGCGAGATTTGATGAAATATCTTTAAAAGAATTGAAAACTGCTAGAACAAAAATTCAGATAAGAGAAGTTGTATCTTGGTCTACGCCCTATGGGCTGGCTATGGCTCAAAAGGTTTATCCAATCCATACATTCCTAATTACTACTTCCAGTGGTCCCTAAGTGTTGAATTTGTTGCCTTTGATATTGGATTTTTTTTTCAAGTGTGTCGTAAAAATTACGCTGGTATCGTAAAAGGGGGCTATTTTTTAAAATAAATTTCGCCAATTCTCATAAAATATTTTTTTTTTTTCCTTTTTATTTCTTCTCATGATGGGGGAAATGTCCTTGACCATCAGTGAGACATCAAAGAAACATTTGTAGCCAGTGAATGGCGCTTTGAGGGAGCCAAACATACGGCTGGTTTGGCGGATTTACAGTGGCGGTAGGCCATAAATCTAACATAACCCAGGAAATTATTACAGCATCAGATTCATGTTTGTCTGCTTGGGTAAACACACAGCTGTGTAGCAAAAGTTCAAAGAAAATACTATTTTTGGAACCCAAATGTACCATTTATGTGGTAGTAATTTTTAATTTAAGTGATAGTAATTTTTACAATGGTATCATGAAAACATCACCGACAGATAGGAATTGTAATCTAGGGTTAAGCGTTATGAGTTGCTTACCCTTGACTGCTGTATCGGCCTGTAGAAGCGGAAAGTAGCATTATGCCTGAAAGAAGTTGTGGTTTTTAGAAACTAAAGACAAATAATAATAATAAATTAATATCTAATAATAATCATCATCAAGTACTTTTTCTGCTGGCGTAGGTGATCATGTCTCTCCACAACTTTTGATCTCGACAGTTCTTTATCATTTCTGTTGTTGACCTTCTGCCAAGCCATTCTCTTACTTGAGCTGTTTGGTATTTTTTTCTCTTGGCTGCCCTCTATCTCTTCAGCCCTCAATTTTTCCAGTTGTTACAATATATTTCAGTTGTTCTCTTCTCATTACATGGCCAAAAAATGATGATTGTTTCTTCCTAATAATGAAAATTAGCTCTCTTTTTGCTTTGGCCTCTGTCAAAACGTTTTCGTTACTCTTCTTAGCTGCCTATGGTATAATCAATATTCTTCTGTAAAACCACATTTATACGGCCTCTCAAATGATTTTCTTGTCTGTTGTCCTATTGTCTGAGGTTGATCAATGGCTTGACAAGCTGTCAATGTAAAAAAGTATTGTTATGGAAATAGAGTCATAGATTTTAGAAGCAGTGATCTCTGCAATATGTGCCATTTTGGCACGCAAGGTTTCTGTATTTGAGATTGTGGTTCTGCCCTATGTGTCATCTTGGGCTCGAAAGGACAATAGGTAGAATAGTAAAGTAATAGTTAATAATAATATAAACTAATATTTAATAAAATAATAATAATAAATTAATATTTAATAATAATAATAATAAATTTATATGTAATAATAATTTATATATATATATGTATATAAAATAATACTTAGGTTTACCTTTGTATACGTCATCTGGAGATCAGTTTCCTCTGAGATGTGGGTAGGGCACAGGACTTTGACATCCTTGAGTCCATGTCACTCGTAAGAAGACTTATCAAACAACACAGAACTGGAGTCGTCGGTCGCTGGACACTGCGGGACTTGCTGAGGAGAGGATCTGAGCAGCTATGGATATATTCAGCGTGCAATGATGATGACCCATAAATAACTTAATAAATTAATATTTAATAATAAATTAATATTTAATCTTCTTTCTTCTTTTCTCTTTTCACTGATACCTAAAAGGTGTCGTGGTTATGCCATTTGTCATTCTTGAGCTGCTCGAACTGTCTGAATTAGTGATTTTCCTTTGTTGTTACATGTCTCTGTCACTGCATCTATCCATCTTCTTTTGGGTCTTCCTCTTGGTCTTTTTCCATACATTCTTGAGAAGAACGCCCTTGATGGTGATTGGTAAGGGTTCATTCTGACCAGGTGGCCAAACCATTTAAGTTGTTGTTGTTCTATATATTCTTAGCAGGGTTTAGTTTCTACCATTTTTCTTATGCTTTCATTTGGTATTCTATCTCTTCTTGTGTTGTTTGTTACTTTTCTCAAGCATCGCATCTCACATGTATTAATCTTTCTTAAATGTGATTTAGAAAGGGCCCATGTTTGACTTTCATAGCACAAATATGGTATGAAAATGCTATTTATTATTAAATTAATATTTAATAATAATAATAAATTAATTTAATTAAAAATGGAAACTTCCAAGTCAACAGATCAACTCATAGGTGGGGAGGACAGGTGTGTTTACAACTCTCCACAAAAAAAGAACAGAAAACACAAAGAAAACACAAAGAAAACAACAGAAAACACAAAGAACAATAGATAACCTGAAGTAGGATTGAACCCATACTCCTCAACACAGTGTCTTGCACCAGGAGGCGTGCATTTCAGCTTTTTACCTTCCATTAAAATTGTACTGAGGAGTACAAGTTCTCAACATATGCCAAATATATGTCCCTCTTCTCTTCCTAATTGTAGATGAGATTGTTGACTGCATGGCCTTTTCTCATATCTCTATATTGATCTTGAATTCTTTCTATTGTTTATAAGGTATCCAGTTAATGTTGTATGGAAGTGAAGTTATTCAATGTTACCCTACTAGATTTGAAGGTAAGGATGGGCCCGTGCCACAACTTTGAAAGTAAGGGTGGGCCAGTGCTCTTCCTCTCCCTTATTTACCTTCCCCATCTCTTTGAGTGAGTCAGGTATCCATTTTTCCATCCTTGTACGTGTTAAGTGGAGAACGCGGGTTCTAATCCTGGTAGGGTTAAAAGATTTTTCTTTGGGGGGTGAAATAAAAACTCGATCCAAACACCCCGTGGTGATTGCACTGGACATGCTGTCTTTATTCTCCGGTCCTACAAGTTCCCCCCCCCCCCCCCCCTAAGCAAACCCCAGTAATGGGGCAATGCCATATGGATAGTTTGTGCTAAGTCAAAGAAAAGGCAAATCTTTAGGCCCAATTGGAAACAAGATGAGGGCGAGTAGAAACAGGGGGACATCAAGAGGCCTGTTACAAGAGAATGTTGTTATTTTTGTGAATTGAAAGTGGGTTTTTGATTTTGTTGTTGCAGCAAGAAGCCTGGGAAGTGGAGAGGCTGAGTCAGCCAATAGACTGGGAGGGGGTACAGATTGATCCTGCTCCATTTCAGCTTGTTCAGAGGACATCACTTCATAAGGTCAGCGTTGTGTAGAAATATGTGGGGAGAGAAGAATTCTCTTTATAGGCTTGTGCGTATTTGTGTAAAGAGAGTTTACATATCTTTGTAGGGTTGAAATTGTGTGTATTTGTGTCAAGAGAGAATGGACATATCTTTGTAGGGTTGGAAGGTAAAAAGAGAGTAGACATATCTTTACATGGTTGGAATTGTGTGTATTTATGTAAAGAGAGATTGGACATATCTTTACATGGTTGGAATTGTGTGTATTTATGTAAAGAGAGAGTGGACATATCTTTGTAGGGTTGGAGTTGTGTGTATTTGTGTAAAGAAAGAGGGGACATATCTTTATAGGGTTGGAGTTGTGTGTATTTGTGTAAAGAGAGAGGGGACATATCTTTATAGGGTTGGAATTGTGTGTATTTGTGTAAAGAGAGAGGGGACATATCTTTATAGGGTTGGAATTGTGTGTATTTGTGTAAAGAAAGAGGGGACATATCTTTATAGGGTTGGAGTTGTGTGTATTTGTTTAAAGAGAGAGTGGACATATCTTTGTAGGGTTGGAGTTGTGTGTATTTGTTTAAAGAGAGAGTGGACATATCTTTATAGGGTTGGAGTTGTGTGTATTTATGTAAAGAGAGAGTGGACATATCTTTGTAGGGTTGGAGTTGTGTGTATTTGTTTAAAGAGAGAGGGGTCACATCTTTACAGGGTTGAAGTATGTGAAAATGATTAAAGAGAGAGGACATCTGTACATTAATTAATGGGCTATCTAGATATCCCTTAGCTGGTTCATGCATTCATGTTATCATAAAAGATATCAAGAAGCTAATGGTCATTGTCTGAACATAATGACAATAATCCTAAGAGAAGGGCAGAGAGCTGACATCACAGCATCTTATGCAGACTCATGGGTGATGATTCATTTTCAACAAATGATGCCACTTGGGCTATGGAGGTCATGCTTGCATGCAATCCTTTTGATTTATTAATTATGGAGCAGTAAATAATAGATTCTGGCTCCAGTTCAAGATGGAGGCATTGTTTATCTCCCCTGTTGCAATGGATAGTTGATTGGTGGCCTAACCAGTCACCATCGTAAAACATTGATTGTTACCAAAACAGAGAATCTAGTTCACGATTCCAACAAAGACTTCCCCATCAAGCATTCATGTGGAAACCATCTGGTAAAAGAAAACAAGGCAGACCAAGAGAACTACTACACAGAACAATTACTAGGGATGGCACAACCATGGGACCAAGAAATAACCAAGACCTACAAGAACTAGCAGAAACTCATCAATCGTGGAGAACTAGAATGCCCGCCCTATGTACCAGTTTTGGCCTGAGAGCAAGATGAATAAATGAAATGAAATAAAACAAATACTTGAAGTAAGTTCTATTACCTGTTGATGAATAAATGAAATGAAATAAAACAAATACGTGAAGTAAGTTCTATTACCTGTTGATGAATAAATGAAATGAAATAAAACAAATACTTGAAGTAAGTTCTATTACCTGTTGATGAATAAATGAAATGAAATAAAACAAATACTTGAAGTAAGTTCTATTACCTGTTGATGAATAAATGAAATGAAATAAAACAAATACTTGAAGTAAGTTCTATTACCTGTTGATGAATAAATGAAATGAAATAAAACAAATACGTGAAGTAAGTTCTATTACCTGTTGATGAATAAATGAAATGAAATAAAACAAATACTTGAAGTAAGTTCTATTACCTGTTGATGAATAAATGAAATGAAATAAAACAAATACTTGAAGTAAGTTCTATTACCTGTTGATGAATAAATGAAATGAAATAAAACAAATACTTGAAGTAAGTTCTGTTACCTGTTGATTTCTCCTACAGGTACACTCTCTGTTTTCCCTTTTGGGGCTGAGTCATGCATTTGTCACCAATGCTGGCCGGCTGGTAGGCGTGGTCGGCTTAAAAGAGGTACATGTGTTGTGATGATGTTAAAGTTTATCTGTCAATAATTTTGTTGATGTTTTCTAAATTATATCAACAAATTTTGTTGGTATTTTCTAAATTACGTACATTTGGACAATATGACTGACTGGGAGGATCTCATTATTAAAGTTAGGTCCAGCTAAATGATTGCAGACAACAAATCAACAAATGCTAGCCTTAAAGCAGACAAACTCAATATTTCCAATATTGTTAAATTGTCATGCATCTCCCTTTTTTTTTTATCACATGTTTTCCAATATAAGGAAGAAACAATCATCATTTTTTGGCCATGTAATGAGAAGAGAACAACTGGAATATATTGTAACAACTGGGAAAATTGAGGGATGAAGAGATAGAGGGAAGCAAAGAGAGAAAATACCAGACAGCTTAAGAGAATGGCTTGGCAGATGGTCAACAACAGAAATGATAAAGAACTGTCGAGGTTGAAAGTTGTGGAGAGACATGATCACCTATGCCAGTAGGCCCGGTACTTGATGATGATCATATGTTTCTATTTTGTTTAGTTTTAATGACTAATCTATTCTATTCTATTCTATACTATTCTATTCTATCCATGCAACCAGTTTCGTTGCAGTCAGGAATTCCCCATATCCTTTCCATCATCTGTCACAGCATTTCCCAAAATGCATCGGTAAATTCTGTTCTCAAATTTGCTCTATGCAATCTACTTGATTGCACAGGCGACAATTACAACAAACATGGCACATAACAGTGGCTCTATTCTTTTCTTCCCTTACTGTGGGGAAGCCCCAACCCTTATTATGGGGGCCCCGGTAGCCACACTGGCGTATTTTAACAAAATTTCCTATATTGTTCAGTTTTAACAATGTTTCCTATATTGTTCAGTTTTAACAATGTTTCCTATATTGTTCAGTTTTAACAATGTTTCCTATATTGTTCAGTTTTAACAATGTTTCCTATATTGTTCAGTTTTCACACATGTTCCTATATTGTTCAGTTTTAACAATGTTTCCTATATTGTTCAGTTTTAACAATGTTTCCTATATTGTTCAGTTTTCACACATCTTCCTATATTGTTCAGTTTTAACAATGTTTCCTATATTGTTCAGTTTTAACAATGTTTCCTATATTGTTCAGTTTTAACAATGTTTCCTATATTGTTCAGTTTTAACAATGTTTCCTATATTGTTCAGTTTTCACACATGTACCTATATTGTTCAGTTTTCACACATCTTCCTATATTGTTCAGTTTCCACACATCTTCCTATATTGTTCAGTTTCCACACATCTTCCTATATTGTTCAGTTTCCACACATCTTCCTATATTGTTCAGTTTTAACAATATTTCCTATATTATTCAGTTTTAACAATGTTTCCTATGTTGTTCAGTTTTCACACATGTACCTATATTGTTCAGTTTTAACAATGTTTCCTATATTGTTCAGTTTTCACACATGTTCCTATATTGTTCAGTTTCCACACATCTTCCTATATTGTTAAGTTTTCACACTAGTTCCTATATTGTTCAGTTTTTACACATGTTCATATATTGTTCAGTTTTCACACATGTTCCTATATTGTTCAGTTTCCACACATTTTCTAGTATTGTTTAGTTTTCATACGTGAAAGGAAAAAATAAAAAGAGCCCCATCACACCACATGAAGTATAGGAAATATGGTGTTAGTGCCCATATTTTTTTTTAGACCTTCAGCACATTATTTTTGGGGCAATGTGATCAAAATTATGCCTGTGCCACTTTTCTTTCCCAGAAAAATCCAGTCCCCATTTAAGACTGGGTGAACCTGGAACCCATTGATCAGAATCAAACCCAACCTCTTGTCTTTAGTATCCATATGTGTCACTAACCACTGAGCTATAGCTGCTCAGCTTCCACACACATTTTCATATATTGTTCAGTTTTCACACATATTTCACGTTATACTGCTAACGTGCAAGCTTGGTGATTAAGTGAACAAGGATTCATATGCAACTTGTCATTCTCCACTCAACCCAGCTGATAAAAAAAATGAGTACCTGATTCACTGAGCTGTGGAGAAAAGTAATAACATTGAGGAAGGGCACTGGCTCCATCATCCTCCAAATGCTGTGGCCTAAAACTGGGAGGGAAATCATATTTTACTCCCCAATAACATGAACATGTCACAGGCATTACTACTACCTTTTAAGATATGTTTTTCATGCAAATTTCCAAATATTGTTTTAGCTTTCCAACATATTCTCATGTGCTGTTTGTTTTTCTAAACATCATCATTGAGTGCTGTCTCCACATTGAAGGTTGGCTACCATAGAGCGCCATTCCATCCGGTCTCTTGTTTTTATGCTGCAGTTTGTCATAGGCTGATGTGTCTATCCTTTGATGTTACTCGTCTATGTTAGTATTGGTCTGCCTCTGCCTCTTTTACCTTGTATTTTTCCTGCTAAGATTACTTTTAGTAGGCTGCTGTGTCTTTTAACATGCCCCAAAAATCTCATTTGTCTTGTTTGAATTGTGTTTAATTAATGGGCTAGGTGAGTGTACCTTCACATTGAAGAGTTTCTGGTAACTATTGTAATCTAAAAATGATGTTTTGGCAGGAAAATGTAAAAACATATGACATTATGACATATAAAGACAATATTTTCCAAAGCACGATATGTTTTTATTGTCTCTAATATTCTGAATTTTGTCAACATTTTTTCTCAACAGCTGCGAACTGCAGTTCAAGGTCAAATTGAGCTTCAAGAGAATGGGAAGAAAGTCGTGAGTGATCCCAATCATTCAGAGGATGAGCAGACAGAAACAGAGGATGAAGGAGCTCCCATTGATGAAGCTAAGATAGAAATAGTGAAAGAGCCACCGTCAGCTGTTTACAGACTTCGCAATATTCACAATGACAAACAAGATAAAGACACAGAAGCCTAACTTTTCAATGGTAAAGGCATTTGGAATTGCTGGTTTGAAGAGAAAGGCACAAAAAGTCTTATACACTTTATAATTTTAGAAAAGAAAAAAACAATTTTGTATAAACTGAAACACACTTGATACACACACTTCTTAACCTCTGTTTTAGTTGTCTCATTTAAGAAAGTTATCTTATGTTATTCTCATCGTTGAACATTGGAATATTCCATAAGTGCTCAAGTTTTCCCTTTTAAATATCGGGAATCTTCAAGGAGAACCCAGACCAATGTGCATGAACTCCATAGCATAGCCTGTGATCCATCAATGTCCATAGATTTTTTGCCAGGCTTTTTTTCGATTTTTCAATGCTAAGGGTACTTTAACGTGCACACAGTACCTCCTGTTTTTTTTATGCCATTTTCTGATTGGCTAGACATTGAGTTTATCTCAATACCCGGGGGGTGTGGGGTAAGAGATAACATTATTTTAGATGCGGAATAGATTACATTAATTTGGGAAAAGAGATTGGGGTGGAGGGGGGATTTGCATAATTAACTAGATGAACAAATTTTCATTCTGGGGGAAGTTGGAACAATTCCTGGAAGATCAAGGGGTTTTTTTTTCTGTTGGTGATGAAATAAAAACCTTAATCTGTACATTATATAGCTACTGCTCTGGGCATGCTGCCTTTATTCCTAGTCCCCCTTCCAACCCTCCTGGCCATGCCAAAGATGGGTGTGTTGAACCATAAGACATGAATATATCACGGTTTGCTGTAAACTAGCTGTGCATCATATCTACACACACTTAATGGCCATTTTTAGGGCTGACGATGAAGAGGAGTTGTCAAAGGAGTGCTGAAGATGAAGAATCCCTCCTGGCAAATTAACAAATGTGAGAGTATCTTCAAATATATGTTGATTTTTAATATTTCTTCTTAATAATCCTATAAACATCATTAATGCAAATATTTATTAGCTGAACTAAAACTATGATCATAAACAAAGAAAATTCTCAAGACCTACAAATAAATATCAAAGTTGAAGGAATACATCTGGAGACAGTTCAGAGCTACAACTACCTGGGACATACTATAACCAGTGATGGAAAATGTACAACTGAAATAAACAAAAGAATAGGTATGGCAAAAAGTAATTTTAATGCCATGAAAAATATACTAACATCAAAACAAACAACACCAGGGCTAAAACTAAGAATAGCAAAATGTTACATCTTCTCAATATTCCTGTATGGTACAGATACATGAACATTAGACAAGAAAACAGAACAGAGAATTGAAGCCTTTGAAATGTGGATTTATAGAAGAATAGGTAGAATTAGATTGAAAGAAAAGAACACAAACGATAAAGTTTTAAAATAACTAAATATGAAAAGAGAACTACTAAACACAATTAGAACAAGACAAATGAAATTTTTGGGGCGATTTAAAAGACACAACAGCCTAATAAAAGTAAAATTAGAAGGGAAGATACAAGGTAAAAGAGGCAGACCAAGACTAACATAGACGAGTAACATCAAAAGATGGACGAATCAGCCTATGACAACCTGCACCATCAAAGCAAGAGACAGAGTGGAATGGCGCTCCATGGTAGCCAACCTTCGATGCAGAGACTGCACTCAATGATGATGATGAAGTAAGTAAGCTGTAAGACAAATGTGGGAATGTAACATTAGTGGCCATATTTTTCAATAACCAATGATACATTTTAGGGTTTATGTGCTTACTATCTTACTTTCTCACACATAAACATATGGCACCCCTAAGTAGAGACTTATGTTTGGTCCAACTTCTCTCTTCTCATTTCAATGATGAATTGTTATTGTCTTTTTCTTATCTATCAATCTATTGACCTTTCGAGCCGTAGCCGGCCCATAGGGCGTAGACCAAGATGCTCCTTCTCTTATCTAAATTTTTGTTCTAGCAGTTTAATTTCTTTTAAAGATATTTTATCAAATCTTGCCATTTGTCTCTGTTCTGTGCAAGCAGTTCTATCTCATTGAGAGAGCCAATTCCTGCTGCTCTTGTCTCTCTCATCAATGTTCTTCTCAATGTCTCTCTGGGTCTACCTCTTTTCCTCTTACCTGTTGTTTCCCACATGAGGGCTTGCTTTGCTATTTGGTTATTATCTCTTCTCATCACATGTCCAACGTATGACCATCGTCTTTTCTTTATTACTGAAGATATTAGTGGTTGATTTGCGATTTCTCTAATTTCCTCGGTTGTTTTGAATTCATTCCATGCTATACCAAGTATTTTCCTTAGACATTTATTTTCGAATGCGTTCAACTTTGTTTCTATGTCTCTTGTTGTTTTGTAATTATATCACTCTGACACCTCTTCAATAATCTTTTGAGATTAAGAAAACTAACTTAAAAATTTGCTAGATAGGCCTTTTTTCTTGAATCCACAAGGAATGCGATATCATGAAAGACGGAAAGCATAAGCATGCATTTATACATGTCCAACCCATCTAACTTTTTCCAACAATGTATGCATACCACGATTGCCATAATGACTTCAGTGTTGGCTACACTAT
The DNA here is from genome assembly GCA_032433765.1 of Megaustenia siamemsis. Taxonomy (NCBI): domain Eukaryota; kingdom Metazoa; phylum Mollusca; class Gastropoda; order Stylommatophora; family Ariophantidae; genus Megaustenia; species Megaustenia siamemsis. Next base: position 69,305,371 of record JAVIAB010000088.1, on the reverse strand, counting down.
CCTTCCACTTTAACTCTGAGCAAATCAAGCCACAAAATTAAAGTATGGAAATGGCATAAAAAAATAACTGAGAACTGTGAAGAAGAACTAGTTAAATACCAGTGAACAAAGAGATATGACAAAGATAAAGGTGCTGGATAGAACACACACCGTGGAAACCAACTAAGAGTATTATATGACAAGCCCTTTTCTGGAATCCACACGGGGGAGGAGACAAAGAGGAAGGTTAAAATATACTTGGAGAAGATGGATGGAAGCAGAGATGAAGAGGATGGCGAAGACATGGAACGATCACTAGAGAATGATAAGAAACAGGACAGCTTTGAAAAGTGTTGAAGACCTATGCTCCACAGGTAGTTGAAAGAAGTGGAAAAAGCCATACAAATCACTTATTTATACCTGAACAGATCAGTGCAATTAGATTTGACAACCATTTGTATTCCATGAATGCAGGAAAATCTATGATGTTATTAATAGTCAAATACATATTATTTTCTGCGTTGATCTTCGAATTCCATTGCGTGTTGCAAAATGGGACTAGAGAGACTTAAGACCAGTATGGGTAAAAGCAATCTCCAAACAATACGTGGGCTATTTACACCCAAGAAGATGTTGATGATGTTATGTTAAAGATACAAATTGATTATTATCATTGCCATAGAAATGTAATATAATAGGGTCTCTAATGTACAGTCTGTTATTTATATTATGGGTTCCCTGTGTTATGGGGATTAGCTTTGTTGTATTTTAAAAATTGATTATTCTGTCTCCAGAATCAGCTTTATGTTAATGGTTGATATTTTGTTCAAGATCAGCTTCATATTAATGTTTGATATTTTGTTCAAGATCAGCTTTATGCTAACAGTTGATTTTTTTCCAGCATCAGCTTTATGTTAATTGTTGATATTTTGTTCAAGATCAGCTTTATGTGTTAACAGTTGATATTTTGTTCAGAGTTATCTTTATATGTCACATATAGTTTAATTTATTACTCTGTCCAGCATTGGCTTTATGTGTTAAAGATTTACTGATTTTCCTGTCATGAATCAGTTATAATTTCAGGTCGTAACATTTTTTGTATGCTGGATCAGTTTTACATCGAATCAATTCAGAGGAAGAGGTATGTTTACAGCACTCAGAAAAAAATGACAAATAATCAACACAAAAAAACAAAGAGCAATATATATGGACCGGAAGCAGGATCAAACCCATACTCAGTGGCACAGCGCCTTGCCACGAAAAGCCAGTTCCTTAGCATTTGGCTTTTCGTGGCAAGGCACTGTGCCACTGACTACGGGTTCGATCTTGCTTCGGTCCATATATATATTGTTCTTTGTTTTTTTTCTGTTGTTGATTATTTGTCATTTTTTCCGAGTGCTGTAAACATACCCCTTCCTCTGAATTGATTCGCTGATTATCGCCTCGGAAGTTTCCCCTCTATAATAATATTCATTTATTATTATTTGTCATCAGTTTTACATGCTGCAGATTGGCATTCTGTTCCACATCAGATTTCTTTGTTGGATGCTGATATCTCCATTACAGATAGGTTTTTGTGTTACATTTTGATTCTCTGTAAACAATCACATTTATATATTGCTGTCTACTTCTCATTGATGAGTTGTTTTTGCTAAAGTTGATTTTCATTGCTTGTGTTGTGGTGATTAGCTTGTAACTCTGGCAAAGAGCCCTTTCATGGGAGCTTTTTCAGGGACAGAATTTTGTGTGAGTATCTACTTTATTCCCAGTAAACACTGGCAATGTGAGTGTCCCTCACCAAGCAGGCAGATATTCTTTCACTTCAGAGATATTATTAATTACATAATCAGCCTTATATGCAATATAGAATACTTGCTATAATATCTGCTATAATACACTTTGTATTGTATAATTAACCTTATATGCAATATGGAGTACTTGCTATAATATCTATAATACACTTGTATTATATGATCTGCCTTATATACAATATGGAGTACTTGCTATAATATCTATATTACATTTGTATTTTATGATCTGCCTTATATGTTAAAGTTGACTTTCCTTAACTAATAAGCTGCATACATTACATTTATTACATGATCACATATGTTCCTCTTTGTAAGAATTTACGTTAATTTGTAAGGAATTTTATATTTTAAAATGTGACTGCAAATCCTCACAAGACATTCGTATGAAAATTACAGACTATTTTTATGATTTTCTGCATTTTTTTCTTCAATCTATAATTCTTCTATGAAATGTAGCTCCAATAATTTGTATGTGGTTATATTATTATATGCATTGTTGTTGCTGAGACAAAAATACTTCATTAATAACTGTTTTCAGAAATGGATAGTATCTAAAGGTGTGTTTTTTAAATAATAAACATATTAATAAACACATGAATATATCATACTGTTAAATAATAATGAAAGTATCATCATCAGGTGCTATGCTGGTTGGCGTAGATGATCATGTCCTTCCACAATTCTAGGTCCACAGTGCATTGTATCAACTCTGTTGACCGTTTACCATGCCACAACATCATGGTATCTAGTATCTTCTCTCCCTGTCACCCACTGATAGTTGTAACCAAGTATTCTCACTTCACTTTTATTGTGATGTGCCTGATGTTCATTATTTCTTTCTGATGTTTTTTAAGCTTTTTTTCTTGTGTTGTTTTCATTGAAAATTGATGTCCTCATTGGCCATTTTAGCTGTCCAGGAAACTCTTTAAATTATTCTGAGAAATTCAGTCTCTAATTATCTTTTCATTTGTTTGTCTACTGTCCATGATTGGCTTCCACAGGTCAGAATTGGCTCCATATAGCACCAATTAACTCTCCTCACATCTACTGACATAGACTTATTGCACAACATGTTTATCATTTTCTGAGATGTTATTTTGGCCTGAGCTATTCTCCTTTCTGTTTTTGTGGTGCATTTTCCTTCTGATGTTATTATTGTGAAAGTATAACTCGTGCAAATATTGATGTTTTTTTTTTTTTGCTTTGTGTGGATTATATTGGTATGGTGTACAGGTTGCCTTAAAAAACATATGCAAAGTATGTGATCGTCTCTGTGTGCTAAAGTTAACGTTTGTTCAATAACCAATGATATCTGATGACCAACAAAATATATTTTTACATTTGTATTTAGGTTAATGCTTGTTATTTATGATACCTATGCATGGAAAGTGTTCCTTGTTTCAGTCTCCTCATATTCCCAGTCCATGGGGGACTTGTTGGTCTCGAGGCAAGATGCCGGCCTCAGACAGAGAGATTGTAGGTTCAAATCTCGACTACACCACTTGGGATTTTTATTTATGATTTCTTCCTGTGGCAACCACCCCTGGTCTCAGCAGTGAGACCCGGCTTGAAACGTCAGTTACTCATCGACGGAAAAAACATGAGTACCTCCGAAGTCGGAGTTATTTGCCTGTGCGGCGAGGGACCCCAGTGCACAGGGCTGCCAGGGAAAAATGGATAAACATGCAAAATTCAGTTCCTAGTCTCTAGGGACTTCATCAGAGATGAAAGCTGGCAAACGCAACAACAACAACAATTTATGATACACATATAAAAACAATGCCAGAAGCACTGTCGAAATACCCCAATCTTTGCAGCGATTGTTTGTCCATATTTTTTTACTCTTCCTTATTGCCTGCAAGCAGCGGTAGACTGAATTTAACTCTTTCTTTACCCGAGCAGCAAAAATTAGCTTAAGTTATGACACGTTGAACTCTGGAGCCAGTTATTACGGCTTTTAATTTATTTGTATTTCTGCGGTTATTTCCATCAAAACCATGTAATTCTCTTATGTAACCTCTTTTCCAACCTCCTGAACAAATTGTACAAAGAAACCGTGTGTTTGATATCAATTTTCATGTATTTTTCACTGTTATTTCCATTTTGTTTAATTATAAAAAAGGGCCGTGCCATAATGTGTTAATCCCCTTGGTAGTAAACAGCAATGGGTTAAGTAGCCATCAATTTTGTAAATTCTTATTTTTTATTTTCTAACTTTACATGTTTGACCCTCCTGTAGTGAGAACAGTCCTCTTCAGTTTCTGGAGAGAAAGAAAGCTTAAAACATGTCATGTATTGCTTTCTTGGGTTTTAGCTACCAGACTATTGTTTCTGGTTTCAATGTTTATGTTAAATAGTAATGACAAATCTACCACTATCTGCATACGTGTTTTGTCACAGACCACAATAACAATATTTGGTATCATGTTTATTCCTTATCATTTATCTATTTATCTTGTGCATATTTTGATATTGCCATACACATACAGATGTTCAGAGATATTTGTACATGTTATTTTGAGCAGATAACTCAGTGTCAGTACACATTTATTTCTGCACTTAAAATTTGCTAAATAAAATAACTCCATGTGCGAGAAATATATATTTTTATATGTTTTTACATAAGGAATCTCTCTTTCCTTAACTCAATGTGTTGTTCATGTATAGGTCACTGCAACCAGTAATCTTCATTTTTCCCTGGTTTTCCTACTGTATAAGAGTTATCATAGCAGACAATCATCAATCCCTTTATATTGTCTTCCCATCTCTTCCTTTGCCTGCAATCCAAATACCAAATACTAGCAATTAACCATATTTTTTTTATCAAGATAGCAATCTAACTCATTAAATACCAAATTAGAAACATATTTGTTGTGAATTAATGTTGCAAGCATGTTTTCCTTTTAGCACAATGTACAAATGTAGTTTTGTTGCATTGTAAGTATATTGGTAAGTATGTGAATTGTCATTTTGATGTTAATTTTTCATATTTTTATGAAAAAAAAAGCAGCAGAAGTTATAGTAGAGTTCAAAACAGTTGAATGCCATTTGTTTACTACGTGTCATTTTAACATTTTCAACATTATAAATCTTGTACTACAATATCTTGTTGATAAGGATTACCCAGTACTATCAGAGCTGATCCTTTCTTTTCTTGCTTTTCATTCTTACCCATAATCCTCAGGTTTGTTTGGTAGAATCAGCTTCCTGCATTCCTCTCAGCTTATCCCTGAACAGTAAGCTTATCCCTGAACAGTTAGCTTATCCCTGATCAGTAAGCTTATCCCTGATCATTATGAAGCTCATAAATTCAAGACCTGTCCATTCTCAAATGTTATATGTTATTATTAATTATTATCGTTGTTGTTATTATTTTATGTACACAATGTGAATGACTAAATCAGATCCCTAACACTCAATATAGATTAAGGTATACATGAGCCTGCCCTGTATTAACAAGTCACAAATGTGTCAGAAAAATTAGAAATACTCACAATAAGACACTTCTCCATTAGCAAATAAATTATTATACAAGTACACACAAAATGGCTGTACATAGGGCTGTATAATTTACATTATTTCTTCTGACTGATGACAAAATTGCAGTTTTTCTGCCTCTCTTTCATCTTTCCTCCAGATTCTTCTACGAGGCCAAACTTTGTGATGTATTCTGGGTCCCTTCTGAGTATGTGGCATCTTGTATCTAACTCCATATCATGGGGATCTCTCTCTCTCTCTCTCTCTCTCTCTCTCTCTCTCTCTCTCTCTCTCTCTCTCTCTCTCTGGGACAGAAAGCCAAGAGCCAGCTTCTAAGGATAATAAATGCTAGCTGGAAGGGAGGTCATGTGCCGGCAATCTGGAAAGAAGCTATTATGGTGCCCATCCTCAAGCGTGGAAAAGACCCACTAGAACCAAGTAGCTATAGACCAATTAGTCTACTGAGCTGCCTGAGTAAACTCATGGAAAGGCTGGTTAACAGAAGACTTATGTGGCATTTGGATACAAAACAACAAATTGTACCACAACAAAGTGGCTTCTGTCAGCACAGAAATTTTAGACTTGGCATCCAGGGTCGCTTATTCAATTGGGTCTCTCAATACCTTCGGATAGAATGGCCAGAGTACAAGTTCAAGGTCAACTAAGTAAGAAGGTCTCTATTGAGCAAGGTGTCCCACAAGGCGGAGTCTTGTCCCCAACACTCTTTTTAATTTTCATAAATGACATCGTAATGGACAATCCACCCAGAACACACTCAGCAATATACGCAGATGATCTGGCGTTATGGGCTCGTGAGGAAAGTATGTTGGTGGCTGGATCCAGGATGCAAGATGCCCTAGGTGAACTTGAAAAATGGATGAACACCTGGTTCTTACCAATCAATGAAAGAAAACTACATATACAATTTTCAGCCTATCAAGAAACACACTCTCTGCAAACTTGAAGATAAAAGACCATACACTCCCTATTGACCAAAACCCAACATATCTTAGCGTCACCATGAATAACAGAATGACTTGGAAAAATCAGATAGACAGAGCAAGGAAAAAAGCCAGAAAACGAACAAATATGAAGAAATTGGCAGGAACGGACTGGGGGGCAGACAGCAATATTTTTAAAAGACTATACGTAGGAAGAGTCAGACCAGTTCTAGAGTATGGAGTCACAGCCCGGGCTATGGCTTCCAAATCACACCTTAACAAAATTAACAAAACACAGAACCAAGCTGCCCGTATCATCACTGGTGCTATGAAATCTACACCTATCAAGACTCTAGAAACAGTAACAGGTTTACAACCCTTAGATGACAGACGGGTCACTAAAGTATTGCAACAAGCGGAGAAATATAGAAGGCTTCTTAGCCTCCCCATGCACCAAAGAATAACTGGTTCCGGAATTGTACGACTAAAGAGGAGCAACTTCGCTGTAATTGCCAATGAACTAACTACTGGAGACCAAGTACTTTCCCAAACAATATCGAAACCCTTGGGCCCATCTGATATGTCTCCTCATGGAAAACATAAAATACCAGAACTTAAGGAAAATATAACAGGAATCATGAAAAAAGGCACCCAATCAGACACAGAAAGAAAACACATAGCAGAAAAACACATACACGATACCTACCCACAGGACTCTTGGTCCCACATACACACAGATGGCTCTGCTATAAATGCCACCAGAAATGGAGGGGGAGGTGTGTTCTTGACGCTGAATAATCAGGACGAGATCACCAAGTCAATAGCTACTGGAAAATTCTCAAACAACTTTAAAGCAGAAACTGAGGCCATCAGAGATGCTGCAACACTGGCTACTCAACACAAAAATAACATGCACAATAAATTGATGATTCTGACTGATGCACTGTCAGTACTAGGGAGCCGCGATAGCTCAGTGGTTAGTGAACTGGACTACAAAGGACAAGAGATAGGGTTAAATCCCAACCTACGGCTCCGAGTTCACCCAGCATTTAATGGGTACCAGATTTTTTTCTGGGAAAGTAAAGTGGCATGGGCGTAATACCGACCACATTACCCCAAAAATCATGTGCCGAAGGTCTATAAAATTTATGGTCACTAACACCATATTCCCTATATGCCACTTAGCGTGACGGGGGTACTTTACTTTTTTTTTTAAACTGTCAGTACTATCAGCTCTAAAAAGCCCCAAGAACAATAAACTAGATGACTTGAGAACAACCCTGGACCAACAATGCAATAACTTCCTGAGAGTGGTCATCTAGTGGATACCATCACACTGTAATATACACGGGAACGAACGCGCAGGCAAATTAGCTAAAGAGGGAGGGAAATTGCTACAAGAGAACCATCCGCTCAGTTATGATGAAGCCAAATCCATCCTCAAGGGTCCGTTCCATGAAAAATGTAAACGAGAACACCCAAAGCATAACGAGAGTGACGGATACCACCAACTATCAAGGAGGGATCAAGTCATCATACTTCACCTATGCACTGGCCACAATAGAATGAGAAATCACATATTCACCAAATTCATAATAGGTACACCCAGCCTATGCCACTGTACACTGGACAATGTGACAACAAAACATGTTCTACAGGATTACCCCCAGTACACAGACCTGAGTAGAGCAATGTGGTCCACACCCACCTCCCTGAAAGAAAAACTATATGGGGCAATCAAATCGCTTAAACAGATAGCTGACTTCATGAGAGAGTCTGGAATCCTACTCTGATTGAATCTTGTTCGCAGAGAGAGAGAGAACCATCACTGTATGCATCTTTCCTTAGTTTCAACTATTCTTAGTTACTGTTCTAATAAAATGCTCAATGTATTCCGTTAGGTTTTCCTAACATTTTTGTATACTTATGCTCTAAATAAGTTCTCTGCTTTCTAGATATTAATACACACATGTAGTGTCATTGTATGTCATGTTCTCTGTCTCAGTACTGGGATATGTATGTAGGATCTATGTAAGTCAGGTAGCTTTTGTATATGTCAAATAGGACAATCATTGTTGTTTGTTGAAAGCGGAGATTGACATAATTAAACATGGCTGCTGTAAAACTGGCGAAAAGGAGAATAGAACATTAATATGATGATCCTAGACATTAAGATGATGACCCATCTTAAGATCTTGATCGAGGACATAAATATCTCAGTGAATATTAAAGATCATATTTTGTTATATGTGCAATATGTGAGATATGATTTAGAACATTCATTTGGTGAAATCGTTGGTCTATAGATAAGACATCAGCCTCAGATCAGGAAGGTCCCAAGTTTAAACCCTGCCATGGATGGTGTGAATTTTTCTCTTCAAATTGTCTGTGGTTTCTTCATGGCCTTACCCCTCCCTCATCTCTAAGTAGTGAGATCCGATGTCTGCCCTCTCTGGGTGGTGTGATCCAATGTCTAACCCTCTCTGGGTAGTGAAATCTGATGTCTAACCCTTTCAGGGTAGTGAGATCCGATGTCTAATTCTCTCAAATAACAATGAAAAACAGGAAGTCCAATACGCACTCTGCACATATTAAAAAGCCCATGACAGTTCAAAAGCAAAAAGAGTAAGCCAAAAGTGGCTGCTGCCGATGCAAAAATTGCTCAGTTAGAAATCTTTCCACGCTGAAGATAGTAGTGTCAAGCCAATTGGTGCAAATATTGTGGCTTGCCATAAAATAGTGACACAACTCATTTGTGCCCCCTTAACGGGTGAATGCTAATAAGAAAAAAGATGTGGGTTCCATGCTTGCTAAGAATAATATTTGGAATTTTCACTCGTCACATCAGCTATGCATCCACCCTACTGTCAATGCTTCCAATTTTCTTCTCCTTAGCTTCACCCATTAGTGGGCATGGATGCGTTGTGTTGCTAGTTTACAGCAACATCACAATATCTGCACCTTTTGGCCCGACACATCCATCTTTAGCATAGATGAGTTGAGTTTTCTTAAAAATATTTTTTGACCGGACAGTGGCTATTTTTGGCTTACTCATTTTCAATATTAACTGCCAAGGGTTCATTAACGTGCGCAAGTTCGATATTTTGGCATTTCCTAAGAGGGCTAGACATTGAACCTCACTACCCAGAGTAGACCAGAGGAGGGTAAAGCAACAAAAAAACCCATAGATTCAATTTTTGACATATTCCTGCACGGGATAAGGATCAAACCCCGGGACCTTCTTGTCCAGATGCTGACATCTTACTTCTAGACCACCCATCCCCATAATGCTTCCAATGATAACTGTTTAAATTGACTAACAACCCATGTAATTCTATTAAATGTATTCAAATAAGATCTGAAACTTATTATAATTTTTGTAAGTTATATTAACTCAAAATCTTATTACTGAGAACACTTTGTTCCATGAATTGTGCCAGATTGGCCAGTGTTGGTCATTTTCTAAATAATGACCACATATTTTAGCAGTTGATTTAACTTTTCCTCTCGCTTATCCGGTGATGTATATTTCCCAGTGTGGACTGAGTATGATCATTTTGTTTTATTTTTGTCTAGTCAATATATTTTTGGGTTGCATTTATTTGAACAGTTGACAGGAAACAACATTTACTGCTTTGTCACTGATATCGACATTCATGCATTTATCATATCCTTAAATATCCTGACGCTCTTAATTCTAAGAAGTTGGCATTTAAGCGTTTATCTTTTTATCCTGATAAGCTGGCATTTAATCATTTATCATTTCTTTCTGATAAGTTTGACATTTTATCATTTATCTTTTCATCATGATATTTGGAGTTTGATCATTACATTTTTTATTTTGATAATTTGGCATTTGATCATTTATCTTCATTTAGGTCCCTATGAAGCCCCCCAAGGATCAAACATCTAACAATCTATTTTCCTTTCCATCTGAAGATGGCATATAAGGCAGAAATTCTAGACTCTATTCCTAATGATCTTCTTTATTAAGAATCAGACCTGGCAAAGACCCTGCATTTTATCTCACCACACACCTCTGTTCTGCTCAATCTCTGCAAGGGAGATGATGCCTGTTGTTGTTGCCTCTTGCTTTAGTGTATTTTTATATGTTTCTCTAGGTCAACCTATTTTTTTATTTTTCCCTTGAGTAACATTTATGCACTGCCACAAAAGGATCAGATGAGAGCTTCAGAGATAGAAGAAATAAATCTGATGGTTTCGTGCCATGTACTGAAGGTACATTGAGACTGCTAGAAAGAAAATTTAGAAAAAGAGAAAGAGTACCTGGGGCTATGCCCTATGGACTGGCATGGCTTGGAAGGTTAATAGATAGATAGACTGGAAGTATCAGGATTGTGCTCTTCTGTAACAATGCTCCAAAATGTTAACCATATCATAGTATACAGGGCTGTTTCACTTAAGGACAGGCGTCTGCTGAATCCCAACCTTGTTAGTGTGAAGGGCTGTGCCATCTACACTAAGGGAGATAAGTACAAAATGTATGAGAGGCTGCTGAAACACTGGGTGATAAATAGAAAAATGAATATAAAACTGTATATAGCAGCTTTATGAAAAGAAAACAGCACAAAATTATTCATGTTTTGGGTAGAGGCCTTCATCAGTATAACAAGACAACAAACATGTGCAAGATGATTCTCTATATACAGTTTTATATATTTTATTTTTCCACAACTTCATTAAAGACAGGATAGGTGCCCTTGGAGATGTGGTGATTGTTCTCACTCAAAATATTGTGGGTTTTCCCCTCCAAGAATGAGGCACAATTTGTCAACAATAACCTGATTTCAGCATATGGATCATGTGCACCACAGAAATAAAAAGTAGAATAGCCCAAGCCAAAATAGCATTTCAGAAAATGAAACACGTCTTGTGCAACAAGTCTATGTCAATAGAAGTAAGAAAGAGAGTTCATCTGTGCTATATCGAGCCAATTTCAACCTGTGGAAGTGAATCATTGACAAAAGACAAACAAATGAAAAGTTGATTAGAGGCCACAGAGATGAGATTTCTGAAAAAATGTTGAGAGTTCCCTGGTCAGCTATAAAAACCAACAAGGAAATTGTCAGAGGCCAACACAAAAAGGGGGCTTCTAAGAAACATCAGAAAGAAACAATCCACATTTTTTGGGCACATCATGAGATGAGGAGAGTTCAAATATTCGGTTACAACTGGCAAGATGCAAAGAAAGAGAGAACATGGACAGCAAAGAAAGAAGATACTGGATAACTTGGTGTCATGACATGGAAGACATTCATAACAAAATTGGTATGATGCACTGTGGATATAAGATTATGGAAGGACATGATCGCCTACACAAACCAGTAAGGCACATGATGATGAGGATCATATGTTTAGTTATGTAAGAAACGGATATAAACATATATCTGTGTGCACTCTGGACTTGGTAAAGACCCAGTCATCTTGAAAATGTAAAAGTGTAGGCCTGATACTGCTGTTTGGTAAAATAGACTGAAGAGGTAAAATATCTGCCATTATTGAAATATTGTCAAACAATTTGGTTGGTTGCGTTCACCCGATGACTAAAGTATTCTAGAGTATCGTGGTAGACTAGAATATTCCTCTTCATCATCTGCCCTTACAAGGACGTAGTGGACGTGTCTGCGTTATGTTGTGGTTTGCAGTATAACTGTGATATTTGCGTCTTTTGGCCCAACACATCCGACTTCAGCATGACATTTTTGAGTACCGGGTTGTCTTCCCTCTTTGATCCCTGCATGCTTGGTCAGACTAGACAGGTTAGTCTGTTATTGGAGGCACCGCAGGGAGGTGGAGCAGGGTCTTGTCAAACAATTTAATGAATATCTTCAATATCTGTCATTGCTGGTGTGGAGACTGTCCTGAACTCTTCCTGCGTGATCAAGACTGTGAGTTCAACACTTTTAGACAACTCTCCAAATGTACTGAGGATGGGCTCTATATATATATGTATGTATGTATGTATGTATGTATGTATGTATGTATGTATGTATGTATGTATGTATGTATGTATGTATGTATGTATGTATGTATGTATGTATGTATGTATGTATGTATGTATGTATGTATGTATGTATGTATGTATGTATGTATGTATGTATGTATGTATGTATGTATGTATGTATGTATGTATGTATGTATGTATGTATGTATGTATGTATGTATGTATGTATGTATGTATGTATGTATGTATGTATGTATGTATGTATGTATGTATGTATGTATGTATGTATGTATGTATGTATGTATGTATGTATGTATGTATGTATGTATGTATGTATGTATGTATGTATGTATGTATGTATGTATGTATGTATGTATGTATGTATGTATGTATGTATGTATGTATGTATGTATGTATGTATGTATGTATGTATGTATGTATGTATGTATGTATGTATGTATGTATGTATGTATGTATGTATGTATGTATGTATGTATGTATGTATGTATGTATGTATGTATGTATGTATGTATGTATGTATGTATGTATGTATGTATGTATGTATGTATGTATGTATGTATGTATGTATGTATGTATGTATGTATGTATGTATGTATGTATGTATGTATGTATGTATGTATGTATGTATGTATGTATGTATGTATGTATGTATGTATGTATGTATGTATGTATGTATGTATGTATGTATGTATGTATGTATGTATGTATGTATGTATGTATGTATGTATGTATGTATGTATGTATGTATGTATGTATGTATGTATGTATGTATGTATGTATGTATGTATGTATGTATGTATGTATGTATGTATGTATGTATGTATGTATGTATGTATGTATGTATGTATGTATGTATGTATGTATGTATGTATGTATGTATGTATGTATGTATGTATGTATGTATGTATGTATGTATGTATGTATGTATGTATGTATGTATGTATGTATGTATGTATGTATGTATGTATGTATGTATGTATGTATGTATGTATGTATGTATGTATGTATGTATGTATGTATGTATGTATGTATGTATGTATGTATGTATGTATGTATGTATGTATGTATGTATGTATGTATGTATGTATGTATGTATGTATGTATGTATGTATGTATGTATGTATGTATGTATGTATGTATGTATGTATGTATGTATGTATGTATGTATGTATGTATGTATGTATGTATGTATGTATGTATGTATGTATGTATGTATGTATGTATGTATGTATGTATGTATGTATGTATGTATGTATGTATGTATGTATGTATGTATGTATGTATGTATGTATGTATGTATGTATGTATGTATGTATGTATGTATGTATGTATGTATGTATGTATGTATGTATGTATGTATGTATGTATGTATGTATGTATGTATGTATGTATGTATGTATGTATGTATGTATGTATGTATGTATGTATGTATGTATGTATGTATGTATGTATGTATGTATGTATGTATGTATGTATGTATGTATGTATGTATGTATGTATGTATGTATGTATGTATGTATGTATGTATGTATGTATGTATGTATGTATGTATGTATGTATGTATGTATGTATGTATGTATGTATGTATGTATGTATGTATGTATGTATGTATGTATGTATGTATGTATGTATGTATGTATGTATGTATGTATGTATGTATGTATGTATGTATGTATGTATGTATGTATGTATGTATGTATGTATGTATGTATGTATGTATGTATGTATGTATGTATGTATGTATGTATGTATGTATGTATGTATGTATGTATGTATGTATGTATGTATGTATGTATGTATGTATGTATGTATGTATGTATGTATGTATGTATGTATGTATGTATGTATGTATGTATGTATGTATGTATGTATGTATGTATGTATGTATGTATGTATGTATGTATGTATGTATGTATGTATGTATGTATGTATGTATGTATGTATGTATGTATGTATGTATGTATGTATGTATGTATGTATGTATGTATGTATGTATGTATGTATGTATGTATGTATGTATGTATGTATGTATGTATGTATGTATGTATGTATGTATGTATGTATGTATGTATGTATGTATGTATGTATGTATGTATGTATGTATGTATGTATGTATGTATGTATGTATGTATGTATGTATGTATGTATGTATGTATGTATGTATGTATGTATGTATGTATGTATGTATGTATGTATGTATGTATGTATGTATGTATGTATGTATGTATGTATGTATGTATGTATGTATGTATGTATGTATGTATGTATGTATGTATGTATGTATGTATGTATGTATGTATGTATGTATGTATGTATGTATGTATGTATGTATGTATGTATGTATGTATGTATGTATGTATGTATGTATGTATGTATGTATGTATGTATGTATGTATGTATGTATGTATGTATGTATGTATGTATGTATGTATGTATGTATGTATGTATGTATGTATGTATGTATGTATGTATGTATGTATGTATGTATGTATGTATGTATGTATGTATGTATGTATGTATGTATGTATGTATGTATGTATGTATGTATGTATGTATGTATGTATGTATGTATGTATGTATGTATGTATGTATGTATGTATGTATGTATGTATGTATGTATGTATGTATGTATGTATGTATGTATGTATGTATGTATGTATGTATGTATGTATGTATGTATGTATGTATGTATGTATGTATGTATGTATGTATGTATGTATGTATGTATGTATGTATGTATGTATGTATGTATGTATGTATGTATGTATGTATGTATGTATGTATGTATGTATGTATGTATGTATGTATGTATGTATGTATGTATGTATGTATGTATGTATGTATGTATGTATGTATGTATGTATGTATGTATGTATGTATGTATGTATGTATGTATGTATGTATGTATGTATGTATGTATGTATGTATGTATGTATGTATGTATGTATGTATGTATGTATGTATGTATGTATGTATGTATGTATGTATGTATGTATGTATGTATGTATGTATGTATGTATGTATGTATGTATGTATGTATGTATGTATGTATGTATGTATGTATGTATGTATGTATGTATGTATGTATGTATGTATGTATGTATGTATGTATGTATGTATGTATGTATGTATGTATGTATGTATGTATGTATGTATGTATGTATGTATGTATGTATGTATGTATGTATGTATGTATGTATGTATGTATGTATGTATGTATGTATGTATGTATGTATGTATGTATGTATGTATGTATGTATGTATGTATGTATGTATGTATGTATGTATGTATGTATGTATGTATGTATGTATGTATGTATGTATGTATGTATGTATGTATGTATGTATGTATGTATGTATGTATGTATGTATGTATGTATGTATGTATGTATGTATGTATGTATGTATGTATGTATGTATGTATGTATGTATGTATGTATGTATGTATGTATGTATGTATGTATGTATGTATGTATGTATGTATGTATGTATGTATGTATGTATGTATGTATGTATGTATGTATGTATGTATGTATGTATGTATGTATGTATGTATGTATGTATGTATGTATGTATGTATGTATGTATGTATGTATGTATGTATGTATGTATGTATGTATGTATGTATGTATGTATGTATGTATGTATGTATGTATGTATGTATGTATGTATGTATGTATGTATGTATGTATGTATGTATGTATGTATGTATGTATGTATGTATGTATGTATGTATGTATGTATGTATGTATGTATGTATGTATGTATGTATGTATGTATGTATGTATGTATGTATGTATGTATGTATGTATGTATGTATGTATGTATGTATGTATGTATGTATGTATGTATGTATGTATGTATGTATGTATGTATGTATGTATGTATGTATGTATGTATGTATGTATGTATGTATGTATGTATGTATGTATGTATGTATGTATGTATGTATGTATGTATGTATGTATGTATGTATGTAACACACAGGAAGAGGAATCAAATAGAAGAACCTTTGACTACAAAAGGTTTCAAGTCACTGTCAAAATGCTCTGAATCATCCTTGTCTGTCTATGTCTTTCCCTTCACTAGATGATGTTGTCAACTGACCTTAAAAGTGCATTAAATGTGCATGTATGCATTGTGTTAATGTTTGCAGTAGAATTGTGATATTTGTACCTTTCTGACCAACACATTCAATATCAGCATGTCATGTTTTAGTACTGATTTATCTTCTCTCACATTCCCTATTCATTTGACCAGATTGGACTTTTTTCTGGGGTCATCTTGAAGAGGTGTGACAGGATCTGGACAGTTCTGGTTCACAGATCCTGGCACAATCCATCAGCTATGAGTCACTGACAACTTTCAGTTCTGTTGCTGTCAAGCAATTCTACCCCCAGTGTATTCTTGAGATGTGTATCTGTTGTGTTGTTATTGTTGCACTTTTTGAAGTTGTGTCATATTTAACTGCTCACTAGTCTCAGTTTTACATGTTTATTTTATATTATTCATCACTTTATCTGTCGTAGTCTCATGTATTTATTTTATATTATTCATCACTTTATCTGTCGTAGTCTCATGTATTTGTTTTATATTATTCATCACTTTATCTGTCGTAGTCTCATGTATTTATTTTATATTATTCATCACTTTATCTGTTGTAGTCTCATGTATTTATTTTATATTATTCATCACTTTATCTGTCGTAGTCTCATGTATTTATTTTATATTATTCATCACTTTATCTGTCGTAGTCTCATGTATTTATTTTATATTATTCATCACTTTATCTGTCGTAGTCTCATGTATTTATTTTATATTATTCATCACTTTATCTGTCGTAGTCTCATGTATTTATTTTATATTATTCATCACTTTATCTGTTGTAGTCCCATGTATTTATTTTATATTATTCATCACTTTATCTGTCGTAGTCTCATGTATTTATTTTATATTATTCATCACTTTATCTGTTGTAGTCTCATGTATTTATTTTATATTATTCATCACTTTATCTGTCGTAGTCTCATGTATTTATTTTATATTATTCATCACTTTATCTGTCGTAGTCTCATGTATTTGTATTATATTATTACTTTATCTGTTGTAGTCTCATGTATTTGTATTATATTATTCATCACTTTATCTGTCCTAGTCTCATGTATTTATTTTATATTATTCATCACTTTATCTGTCATAGTCTCATGTATTTGTATTATATTATTCATCACTTTATCTGTCGTAGTCTCATGTATTTATTTTATATTATTCATCACTTTATCTGTCGTAGTCTCATGTATTTATTTTATATTATTCATCACTTTATCTGTCGTAGTCTCATGTATTTGTATTATATTATTCATCACTTTATCTGTCGTAGTCTCATGTATTTGTTTTATATTATTCATCACTTTATCTCTAATTGTTTCTCAGCTTTCCTGTGTGTTGCATAATTGAGTGTTCTTGACATAGCTCAGCAGTTTGATTCTTCTTCTACCTTTCAACTCCCTGGTCTTCAACAAACACTTTCCAAGTCGTTCTGTTTCTTGCCATTCTTTTAAGATCATTCCATGTCTTCCCCATCATCTTCATCTCTGCTTCCATCTGTCTTCTCCAAGAATATTTTGGTCTTCCTCTTTATCTCTTTTCCTGGGGATTCCAAAAAGGGTCTGTTGTCTAAAACTCTCAGTTGGTTTCTTCATTGTGTGTTCTATCCAGCGCCCTTGTCTTCATTGTATCAGTATTTGACTGATCCTTTCCCATAATTCTAAGTTGGTGAATTTACCCTGCCATTTCCATTCTTTTATTCTGCACAAGCATCCAAGAATGAAGGCCTGCTTCTTTATGATTCCCATTTTTGTTGTTACCCTTGTTTCACAGCCATATAATAGGACTGATGTGCCTCAGAATGATTACATGTACTTTGTTCCAAATATGTTCATTTTTTATTTTGCTTTTTTTTGTTATATTGTCTCTACCTGTTTTAAATTATTTAAACAATTCTGTATAATTTTTGAATGTTTTCATTCTTTTATTTATTTCTTGTCTGCATGAATTTTAGAAGAGAACAAAATGTTTCCTAAACTAATATCTTTTTTTTTATGTCTAAAATTATGATCTAGTTTTGTTCTATGATCTTTGTATTTTTACAGTTATATAGCGGTGATTGGAGAGATTTTTGTACGGTTCAATGAATTATTACATTAATTTTTTAACATTATAATATTTGGGACATACAGTGGTTAATGCTGTTGCTTGTAGATAAAGTGATCATGGCTTTACTTCAAGTATGATCATTTTCCCATCTTCTTCTTCTTCTTTCCTTCCTCTTTTGCCTTTCAGGGTCGAAGGGAGATATAATTTGTGGTCTTTTGCTCTTCTATTCGCCTCTGCTACTGTTATGTTTCCTAGTGCTTCTAATATATCGTCAATCCATCTTTTTCGTTATCGGCCCTTGAGTCTGGTATTCTCACAATGTTTATTGAAGGCTAGTTGTGTTTTGATCTTTCTGCCATGTCACGTGGCCAAATAATTTTATCTGTTGTTTCTTTATATATTCTATGGCGGGGGTTATTCCTAGCTTTTTTCTCAGTTCTTCATTTCTGATCTTGTCTCTCAGACTGTTTCCTGTCATTCTTCTAACACACTTCATCTCAGCAGAGGTAATTTTTCTTCTTGTTCTTGCATCTTGGATCCAGGACTGGCATTGGTAGCACAATATTGTGATAGAGATTTTATTGTAGAGTGCCCATTTTGCCTCTAGAGCTATTTCCTTGTTGGATAGTAGTGGTGTTGTTGTTGACGGATTGCCACGAGTGGATGCAGGCAGGTTGCAGAGATAACTGCTTCTAAAATCTATGGTTCTGTTTCCATAACAATGCTTTTTACAATGACAGCTTGTCAAGCCATCGATCATCCTCCTTAGTTGCCTCTTACGACATGCCTGGAAGGTCACAGTGTCACTATTCTTCTTTACTTCCCACATAATGAGGTCCCGGTAACACACGGGAGTGTTTTTTCTTTACTCACAGAAAAATAATATGTATTTTGTTGTTGACGAGCAAATATCTTTGAACAAAGTAAGATTAATGTTATTAATTATAAGAAACTGTGAACTCAAATATTTATTTTGCAGGATTAGCATGTGAGTACATGTGAATAAAATCGTATCTGTTGTGTTGACATGTCAGTAATTGTGGACAAAATAAGAGATAGTTGTTATCAGTGGGTGAACTTCCCTTTTTGTTTGATCATCTGTGACTCTGTCTATTGGATCGTCTATGACTCTGTCTATTTGATTGTTTATGACTGTCTATTTGATCATCTATGACTGTCTATTTGATCATCTATGACTGTCTATTTGATCATCTATGACTGTCTATTTGATCATCTATGACTGTCTATTTGATCATCTATGACTGTCTATTTGATCATCTATGACTGTCTATTTGATCATCTATGACTGTCTATTTGATCCTCTATGACTGTCTATTTGATCCTCTTTGACTGTCTATTTGATCATCTATGACTGTCTGTTTGTCTATGACTGTCTGCCTGTTACAGCATTTCTCACATTTCGGGTGGTTTCTCCGGTGATGGAGTACAAAGGCCACATGCCCAGTGCAGTTATTATTTGATGTATGGACTACTTACTAGTTATGGTTTTTTCTCCACCATCTCTGATAGAACTCAGCTGTTTGTTAATGATATTTTAGATGTTTTGCTCAGTTGTTTCATTTTAGAAATATAAAATATGTGTTTTTGTTTCTGTGGTATATTCAAGAATGATTTGAATAAGTTATGGCTGTCATTTCAAAGGCATTTGTGGTTTTTTAAAAAATGGAATATTGTACTCCAGTCAGGACCCAAGGAAGGGCGCAAGTTCAAAGCCCACCAGAAGCAGTTGTGATTTTTTAAAAATAGGAAAAATTAATTTATAGTTTCCTTATAACATTACCTCCTCCTGTTCTTGGGTAGTGAGATTCAATGTCCTCTCAGGTAACAGCAATAAACAGGAAGTCTCGTGTGCACTTGTACATGTTAAACAATCCTTAGCAGCTAAAATTGAAAAGAGAAGGCCACATTTACGGTCACTGCCCAGGCACACTTATCAGCAGAAACCTACCCACACCGTGGATCCCAGGCCGTGCTACAGAGTTTGTGCACATGGGCCAGGATTTTCTTGAGGGGGATATCAGAGCACCTATGGGTTCGTCCAGTGTGCAGTGATGATGATGAGCCCATTATAACAAACAAAAATATACAGTTTTTGTGATCGTTATTATACAGATGTAGGGAGGGCCCATAAGAAGATTAGCTCCTTGCTAGCAGCTTTACCTGCAGTGCTGCAATTATTTGCCTGTTGCCTCCCCTTTATACAGATGTACATTATTGAATACCTGAAGATTAATGCAGATAAAGAGCATCCATTGCACTATGAGCTTAACACAGGGAAAGGTGCCAGGCTAAAAAGAGGCATATCATGGGTGGGCCGAGCAGAAGATGTCATCAAACAGGTCTGTGGGCTTACCAATATCAGCGTTGGTGAGGAGTGGATACTGGTGCCTACATCATTCAAGGGGACTTTCTCGTGTATTGTCACACTCAACAGGAAAAGTAGGGAACAGAACCCGGTCATAGTTAATGCTGAGGTCAACGGTCTCATCTGCGATAACACCGATGAGAAAGATGCAGTCATCTATACAGACGGATCTATAATACGACACCAAAGAAGTGCATGGGCATTAACAGCATACTTGGCTGGCAGAGTAGTCAAAGAAGACAGTGGTGCATACGTCATGACCACGAGTAGCATGACGTTGGAGGTGATGGCAGTGACCAAGGCATTCAACTGGTTTGAGTCACAAAACTACAGCCATGCCTGTATACTGAGTGATTTGATGAGCATGATAAAAAAAAGTGGAAGTGGGCTCTGTACGCATGCAATGGGTAGAGTCGTTGCAGAAATCCATAATACGTAAGGTCACCTTTGTCTATGTCACTGGAGATGCGGTAGTATGGGAAATGAAAGAGCGGACAGGTTGGCTAGCTGTGCTGTCATTGAAGATGGTCAACCAATGGATCAGGCTGACATCATCAATGCCCTCCAAGATGTGGGAAAAGCACATGACATCGACAAATACGAGTCCGCGTCACTCCTTCGGATGAAAGAGATGGGAGTTAAGATGGGCACAGCCAGAAATGAGAAACTTAGTGGGCGTGCAGGAAGACTTATCAACCTACACAGAACTGGAGTCATCAGTTGCTGGACACTGCGGGACTTGCTGAGGAGAGGATCTGAGCACCGATGGACATGTTCGGAGTGCAGTGATGATGACCCGCAAATAACTCAATAACTCACATTATTGAATATGTTTTGTTTATACTGTTTGTTGTTGTCATTATTCATTTTTTATTATCATATGTATTATGAAACTCACTATTGAGGGTAGCAAAGTGTAATATAATTTGAGATCATTCTTCCAGCTTTAATCTCACAAGAGTATTGACATGCTACATGTGTGAAACACAGACAGGTCTAATAAGAGGTTGTTTCATCGTGTTTAGAAATAGTGAAGTTTACTTTCTATAAATATAAGATTCCACAATCTTTTAATTGGTGAGAGCTTTATATCCAAGATTGGATCTTTTTTGTTTGTTTTTTCCTGTCAAGAGATGGTTGAAGTCATGTCTTCCCTAATTGTATTGCTTTGTTTCAGAGTTCTTTCCATGATTGTATAGCCTTTGTTTGAGAGTTCTTTCCTGATTATATAACTTTGTTTGAGAGTTCTTCCCATGGTTGTATAGCTTTGTTTGAGAGTTCTTTCCATGGTTGTATAGTTTTGTTTGAGAGTTCTTCCCATGGTTATATAACTTTGAGAGTTCTTCCCATGGTTGTATAACTTTGTTTGAGAGTACTTCCCATGGTTGTATAACTTTGTTTGAGAGTTCTTCCCATGGTTATATAGCTTTGTTTGAGAGTACTTCCCATGATTATATAACTTTGTTTGAGATTTCTTCCCATGGTTGTATAGCTTTGTTTGAGATTTCTTCCCATGGTTATATAGCTTTGTTTGAGAGTACTTCCCATGGTTGTATAACTTTGTTTGAGAGTTCTTCCCATGGTTGTATAACTTTGTTTGAGAGTTCTTCCCATGGTTGTATAACTTTGTTTGAGAGTTATTCCCATGGTTGTATAACTTTGTTTGAGAGTTCTTCCCATGGTTATATAACTTTGTTTGAGAGTTCTTCCCATGGTTGTATAACTTTGAGAGTTCGTCCCTTGGTTGTATAACTTTGTTTGAGAGTTCTTCCCATGGTTGTATAGCTTTGTTTGAGAGTTCTTCCCATGGTTGTATAGCTTTGTTTGAGAGTTCTTCCCATGGTTGTATAGCTTTGTTTGAGAGTTCTTCCCATGGTTGTATAGCTTTGTTTGAGAGTACTTCCCATGATTGTATAGCTTTGTTTGAGAGTACTTCCCATGGTTGTATAGCTTTGAGAGTTCGTCCCATGGTTGTATAACTTTGTTTGAGAGTTCTTCCCATGGTTGTATAGCTTTGTTTGAGAGTTCTTCCCATGGTTGTATAGCTTTGTTTGAGAGTTCTTCCCATGGTTGTATAACTTTGTTTGAGAGTACTTCCCATGATTGTATAGCTTTGTTTGAGAGTACTTCCCATGGTTGTATAGCTTTGAGAGTTCTTCCCATGGTTGTATAACTTTGAGAGTTCTTCTCATGGTTATATAACTTTGTTTGAGAGTACTTCCCATGATTATATAACTTTGTTTGAGAGTTCTTCCCATGGTTATATAGCTTTGTTTGAGAGTTCTTCCCATGGTTGTATAGCTTTGTTTGAGAGTTCTTCCCATGGTTGTATAACTTTGTTTGAGAGTTCTTCCCAAGGTTATATAGCTTTGTTTGAGAGTTCTTCCCATGGTTATATAACTTTGTTTGAGAGTTCTTCCCATGGTTATATAGCTTTGTTTGAGAGTTCTTCCCATGGTTATATAACTTTGTTTGAGAGTTCTTCCCATGGTTATATAACTTTGTTTGAGAGTTCTTTCCATGGTTATATATCTTTGTTTGAGAGTTCATTTCATGGTTGTATAGTTTTGTTTGAGAGTTAATTTCATGGTTGTATAGTTTTGTTTGAGAGTTCATTTCACGGTTGTATAGTTTTGTTTGAGAGATCATTTCATGGTTGTTTAGTTTTGTTTGAGAGTTCATTTCACGGTTGTATATCTTTGTTTGAGAGATCATTTCACGGTTGTATTGTTTTGTTTCAGTGATAGAAGTTTGCCTACTGTAGAAATGTATGAATCTCAGTTTTGTTCGTACTAAAAATAATGATCAGTAATAGCTTTTCAGAGTTGGTTCATCAAAGTTTGGCTTGATGTGTGATATTGTTCAACTGACCTACTAGCAGTCAACAAACAGCAGCCTAAACAAACCAGGTCATGAACAACAATAACCAACAGAGATGAGAAAAACCTTGAACACTCTTGAAGAACTATAGACCACAATGCTAAATTAAAATCAATTCCTGTATCTAACCTCCACCCAAGAGGAAAACAAAGTAGTCAGATATATTTATATTGTCTTCCCTAGCCAATTTACAAACCACCTCACATCATGTACTTCTCTTATACTTTATCACTGATCACCATGATATAGATGTATTTTTGTATTATTTATGTCTTTGAATACACATGTACTAATATACATTCACTGTGGTATTAATGCAAGTATGTACAAAATAGCCAGCCCTTGAAGAATGCACAAACAAATAAAGCTGTTACCACCATTAGTCAGTTTCATTACCTATGTTGTTTACATATTTTTTTTACACAGAAATGCTGATGAGGGTGTTCACGATGATGATCACCTTAATTCAACATTTCACCTTTTCATCATCATCATGTGCCCTCTCCACAACGAAGGTTGGCTACCATGGATTGCCATTCTACTCTGTTTCTTGCTTTGATGGTGCAGGCTGACATAGATTGACTTGTCCATCTTTTGATGTTACTCGTCCATGTTAGTCTTGGTCTGCCTCTGCCTTTTTTGCCTTGTATTTTTCCTTCCAATATTACTTTTAGTAGGCTGTTGTGTCTTTTAACATGCCCCAAAAATTTAATTTGTCTTGTCTTAATTGTGTTCAGCAGTTCTCTTTTTATTTTCAGTTGTTTTAAAACTTCGTCTGTTATCTTTTTGAGATTCACCTTTTATGTTCACAATAATCTTATCATTCTATCACAGTCTCCTCTGTCCTTTTTGACCTCTTTCACCAAATTTTCCCTGTTGAAACAAGGTTTTCAAGGTCTTCCTTCGTCAAGTATAAGCTAATGTAGCCTTCTTTTTATTTCAGCTGATATTGATCTTTTGATTCTGTTTTTCCAGTTACATTTTCTTATTTTAGTTGCACTTGATGTTCAATGAATTCTTCTTAGAAACTATAACTCTAATGACTTACTAAATCATTATTTAATTCAATTTCTGAGAAGAACAAACAATTTCCTGAAGGGGAACTGTGGACCACAAGGGAGTCTGAAAACCACAGCAGTAGATAATAATGATAATGAAAACGTTTATCCATGTTACAATAAAGCCAAACTTAGACTACCTCAACCAACTAAACTGCCAAAAAGATAGTTTCGACAATGTTTGGTGAAGACCTGTGCCCAATAGGGAGTTGGGTGATGAAAAAGAATAAAATAAGGGAGACCAACACAAAATGATTTGTAGATAATAATTTATTCATATAAAAATATTTGTAACTTGCACTCTGTGATCGCAAGTTGTTATCTTTCTCTGTCAGCATTAATTATTACATTATTGGTATATACACAATTATGAAGATGGTTAGAAGTAATAACAAACACAGACTTTCAGAGAACAGGCCAACACATACAGGTGGTGATTAAAGTCTGTGGTAATAAATACATAGATTTGTTTAAGGAAGAAGGCAAAAGTTGATAAAGAAAAGACCTGTCATGCCATGAGGCATATAGTGTATATGGTGTTAGTGCCCCCATTTTTTAAGACCTTTGGCACATTATTTTTGAGAGGTCATTATTTCGCCCGTGCGCTACCGGGCCCCAAAAGGGGAGTAAAGAATAGTGGTGCTGTACCCTGCCAGGCATGTTCGTAAGAGGCGAGAAAGGAGGGTTGGGCATGGGACTGGCTATCCCATACTGTAAAAAAAATAAGCCGAAAAAACTTCACAAACATGGACAAGTCAAAGAGAGAAAAAGCAAATCCGCCATCCAGGAAAGAGAAGGGCTCTCTTTCTAAGAGACATACGGAAGATGATGGGGAAGACATGGAATGATCTTAAAAGAATGGCAAAAGACAGAACGACTTGGAAAGTGTTTGTTGAAGACCTATGCTCCACTGGGAGCTAAAAAGGTAGAAGAGGTCATTATTACACCTGTACTACTTTTCTTTCCCAGAAAAAACACCTGGTTCCCATTTAAGGCTGGGTGAACCTAGAAGCTGTCAATCAGGATCAAACCTAATCTTTTATACTTAGTAGTACAATTCACTAACCACTAATCTTGGCTCCACGGGAACTGATGAATGGGAAATTAAAGATTGTTAGAGGTAATAAACACAGACTTGTGAGAGAGTAGACAAAAATACCTCACAGTCGTTGAGACAGAAATGCAGATCTTGATTTTGTAAAGCTCTTGTGAGAGTGATATTCTAGTAATTTACACAAATGGCTTTGTGATTCAGCAATGTATGAAGCTCATGTACTTTCAGAGTTCAAGTTGGAAGTAGAACTGTGAGGGAATACATTGTTGCTTTTTGCATTGATTACAAGTAGTTTGACTATGAAAGTTCTGGCTATCACTAAAGCATTGGTGTGGCTTGAGACACAGACTAATACACAAGTGTTTCTTCAGTGGCTCAATGAGAACAGGCTCTGAAAGATCGCAAACTGGCTGGGCTTGAAATCAATGGTTAGAGTCTCAGGGAAGGTCTAGTCCGACAAAAATCTGATTTGTTTTTGTGCCAGGGCACACAGGTGTAAGAGGTAATGAGTGTGCTGACAGTCTTGCCAGTTTGGCTGATGGTGAGTGCAGAAGAGCAATGGACTGCAGTCACATTCTGAATGCCCTCAGGGGCACTGGATGAAAAACCAATTTTATTTAAAATGACTTTAGATCAGCAACCAGAACAGACTGCAGGAATAGAATGTCAAGGTGGGAGATAGCAGACAGGAGCTCTATGCAGGAAGCCAAGTCAACCAACACAACAATGGTGTCGTTAGTTGCTGCACATTGAGGGGTATACTTAGGAGGAGATCTGAGCAAGCACTTATGGACTTGTCCAATGTGCAATTAGGATGTCCAGTCGACTAAAGATAGCAAGACATTAACCAGTACAAATGGAGATTAAATGTGGTAGCGACAGCACAATGAGGATGTCCAGACTAAAGATAGCAAGACATTAACCAGTACAAATGGAGATTATATGTGGTAGTGACAGCACAATGAGGATGTCCAGTCAACTAAAGACAGCAAGACATTAACCAGTATAAATGGAGATTAAATGTGGTAGTGACAGCACAATGTTTGAAATGAGGATGTTTATGTAGCTTGAAGATGGTAGATGTACCTAATGCTTACACCTGTTATTCTATTTTATATATGCTGAAACTTGTATAAATAGCATAGTCAATAAATAATGAAGGACAGGAGGCCGAATCGATAACTTGTTGGGTTCCTAACCAGTAGAGTCTGTGTACAAATCCCGGTAGGGTCAAGAGTCTCGTCTATCTCCGGTGAAATAAAAACTTAGACCCATGCAGTGACTACACCAGACAAGTCACCTTTATTCTCCAGCCCTATAAGTCCCCCCCCCCCGGTAGACCCCTGAAGTGGGAAAATGCTGTAAAGATAGTTTTTAATAAATAAAAATTGTTATAAATATTAAACATACATCTTACTATCTATTGACTTTTCGAGCCATAGCTGGCCCATAGGGCATAGACCCAGATACTCTTTCTCTTAACTAAATTTTTATTCTAGCAGTTTTCAATCCTTGTAAAGATATTTTATCAAATCTCGCCACTTGTCTCTGTTCTGTGCAAGCAACTCTATCTCATTGAGGGATTCGATTCCTGCTGCTCTTGCCTCTCTCATCAATGTTCTTCTCAGTGTCTCTCTGGGTCTTCCTCTTTTACTCTTACCTGTTGTTTCCCACAAACATACATACACAGGTATTAATTTATAACTTTTAAGCTGGGAGTTGTTGAGTGAAGGGGACGGATGTTGTTACATACGTTTAAGGTGTTTCTTTCACTCACTTAGATCTTTGGTTTAATACATTACCATGGGCAATCACTGGCATGGTCATTTTTTCACAAATTTGAAATAACAGCAAAAATAAAATGGAAATTGATCTACAGCATGCAGTTTGTTCATTATTAAGGGATAATCCACAATCAGGGAAATAACATTAGCTAAGGGACAAACCACATAAAAAATATAAAAAAAGTAAAGTACCCCCATCACGCCAAGTGACATATAGGGAATATGGTGTTAGTGGCTATAAATTTTACAGACCTTCAGCACATGATTTTTTGGGGTAATGTGGTGAGTATTATGCCCGTGCCGCTTTACTTTCTCAGAAAAAAATCTGGTACCCATTAAAGGCTGGGTGAACCGGAAGCCGTCGGTTGGGATCGAACCCTACCTCTTGTCCTTTGTAGTCCAGTTCACTAACCACTGAGCTATCGCGGCTCCCCACAAACCACATAAGGGAAATAATATTTAGTAAGGGACAATTCACATAAAGGAAATAAAATTTTTTAAGGGACAATCAATATAAGAGAAATAACTTAAGTTATTGGAGAAACCATATATTAGAAATAATATTTGATGAGTGACAATCAATATAAAAGAAATAACATTTTAAGGAAAATGTTAAATAGGTAAGAAAAATAATATTTTTAAAGGACAGCCCACATAAGAGATCAGTAGTTTTTAAGAGGCAATTCACATAATAGCAATAACATTTGACAGGGGACACATGGAAGCGATAACATTTGATAGGGGACACATGGAAGCGATAACATTTGATAGGGGAAAAATAATAGCAATAACATTTGATAGGGGACACTTAAGGGCAATAACATTTGCTAGGGGACACTTAAGGGCAATAACATTTGATAGGGGACACTTAAGGGCAATAACATTTGATAGGGGACACTTAAGGGCAATAACATTTGATAGGGGACAATTAAGGGCAATAACATTTGATAGGGGACACTTAAGGGCAATAACATTTGATAGGGGACACATAAGGGCAATAACATTTGATAGGGGACACTTAAGGGCACTAACATTTGATAGAGGACACATAAGAGCAATAACATTTGATAGGGGACACATAAGGGCAATAACATTTGATAGGGGACACTTAAGGGCAATAACATTTGCTAGGGGACACTTAAGGGCAATAACATTTGATAGGGGACACTTAAGGGCAATAACATTTGATAGGGGACACATAAGGGCAATAACATTTGATAGGGGACACTTCAGGGCAATAACATTTGATAGGGGACACATAAGAGCAATAAGATTTGATAGGGGACACATAAGAGCAATAACATTTTATAGGGGACACTTAAGGGCAATAACATTTGATAGGGGACACTTAAGGGCAATAACATTTGATAGGGGACACTTAAGGGCAATAACATTTGCTAGGGGACACATAATGGCAATAACATTTGATAGGGGACACTTAAGGGCAATAACATTTGATAGGGGACACATAAGAGCATTAACATTTGATAGGGGAAACATAATAGCAATAACATTTGATAGGGGACACTTAAGGGCAATAACATTTGCTAGGGGACACTTAAGGGCAATAACATTTGATAGGGGACACTTAAGGGCAATAACATTTGATAGGGGACACATAAGGGCAATAACATTTGATAGGGGACACTTAAGGGCAATAACATTTGATAGGGAACACATAAGAGCAATAACATTTGATAGAGGACACATAAGGGCAATAACATTTGATAGGGGACACTTAAGGGCAATAACATTTGATAGGGGACACTTAAGGGCAATAACATTTGCTAGGGGACACTTAAGGGCAATAACATTTGATAGGGGACACATAAGGACAATAACATTTGATAGGGGACACTTAAGGGCAATAACATTTGATAGGGGACACATAAGAGCATTAACATTTGATAGAGGACATATAAGAGCATTAACATTTGATAGGGGACACATACGAGCATTAACATTTGACATAAACTGAGGTAGGAAAATCTTGTTAGTCTGGTGAGACTGTTTTCTTAATAGAGATATGTCTGACTACAAACAACTGCTGCCTTACAGAAAAGTCAGGAAAAAAAGAAGTTAGGGAAGCAGTCTCAAACAAAAGGGTACTGAAGATGGATGCAAGATGCAAAACACAGTGCACTGCAATCGGCTAATAATAACAATGCAAGCAAAAGTTCAGTAACAAAACAAAGACAGTTATACAAGTGTGGACAATCGGTTTCCTTGCTCATCACAAACAAGCGTTGTCTTAAAGGGGATGTCCAACTTATTGGTCATTTGAACTGGTGATAGTTTCACAAGTTTACTGCTGTTGTTGTGTTGTGGATAGCCATGAGGGCTATTTTGTAAATACGCCTGAGTGCTGTCAGATACGGAATGTCCTAAGTTTGAATTTAGTACTAGACTACTTCGATGATGATTTCCGCTGTATTCTGAAAGATCAGATAAAAAAGGAATGTTTTGAGAGTGATAATGTGAGAATAAAGTCGCTGGTGTTTCCATATTAAAATTACTGCTGCTGTTATATTCCTGGATTCTGCTGGACGCTGAGGTCACATGATTTGCTGCAAAGGTTGGTTTGTTGTTTAAAGCAGTGATTGCTTGGATATGGCCATTTTTGTTTATTATTTTGATATTGTTGCCGTAACTGACATCAGAATTATTGTTAAATGAAGAAGCTGACGGTGAAAAGTGAGATAATCTGGTTTGAGGATGTGACTGAGGGCTTGACAAGTAAGGTGAGTCCTCACTGTAGTTGCTTTGAAGATGAGTAAATGATTGCTCCCCTTGTTGAACTGTCCGAGGAAACCAGACAGAATTGAATGGTTGAGTCGATGGATCTGATGTTAAAGATTCCATCAACATAGACTGGTTTTCATAGACAGGCTCATAGTTCTCAAAACTGTCAGTGTCCACACTGGAGTCTTGGTCTATTAACCTGTTTAGGGGCATAAACTCATGCATTGGATCATTTTTGGAATTATCTACTCCTTGAAATTTAGAAATCTTTTTATTTGATTCAGCATTGGATTCTATCTGTTGAAGCTCAGATTCAGATGAATATCCACTGGTCATGCAATGAAGCTCAGACCTGTCAGTGGCTAAATCTGTACAAGATACAAGAGATCTTTGAGCAGGAGAACTTTCTAGGTCGTCACTGATTGGCAGCGAATGACTGTGTGAATGAAAGTGACTTATGTCAACTTCTGACTCTGCAAAGTTTGGGAAAGAAACCACATTCGTCCACGCACCAGGAGGGATGCGAACACTGTGGTCTCCTATGATCTGAGCTTGTGTGGAATCACACTCAGCATCAACTGGTTGTGTCATCACCCAAAGTTTAGATTTTGAAAGCTCTTGAGCAATTTGAGATGATTCGGACCATAATGTTCGTGACTCTTGCGGCTGAATACTGAATTTAAGATTCTCTTCCGTGACATCACTTTGATAACAGCTCAGAATTTGCTGAGAAGCTGCTGGGTTTTTCTGACCAGAGAAAAGCTTGTTGATATCTGCTGACGATGCAAAAATGTGTTTTCTTGGCATCTGATGATGTGAAGTTTCCCTAATTTGTTTGTACAAATTTGGAATATTTTCAAGCTCATGTGAACTATTTTTTAACTCTGTGAAAGCTGGTTGTTCAAATTTCACAAACTGTTGATCAAAGGATCTCCCTGACTGCCATGAGGAATGGCCTCGAGAAGATTGATTTTGCATTTCTTCAAAACTAGAGGAACAGTCCACTGGAGTTTGTAATGGTGGGTCCAGGTATATGTCTTTATTTGAAATCAAAGATGGTAAGCTGACACGCTGTTGAGGATTGTTGGGAAATGCATGTTCGTGATATCTAGCCTGTTGTTGCCAATACTGCTGCTGCTGTTCTCGTTGCTGTTGCTCTTGAGATAGGTACTCCTGCTGTACCAATATTTGATTTTGTAACATTACCTCAGATATGTGACCAGATAATTTAGGTGGGTCTTCGAAGTGAATATTCTGCATAGATCTCAATAAATAAATCTCACCAGGATTGTATACCTTTCCATTACTATCAACGTCACTTTCTTGGTGAGCACTTTGTGCAGAATACTCACCACCTTCATGTCTGCGGAGTGACCTGTGATCTCCTTCAGAATACTCACCACCTTCATGTCTGCGGAGTGACCTATGATCTCCGTCTGGACCTCTCTCATCAATCTGGTAATGACCAGAGTCATTCATTACTGGAGTGGATGTTGCCCTACTGTTATTTTGGGTGAGACTAAACCCTTGATTTCTGCTGCTTGCAGGCAACCCCCGTCGATTAATATCCCTCTCGTTAACATTTTCTATGCCAGGGCCCAATGGCTCTCGCTGCACTGCTATGTCTATGTTGCTGACAGATACCCCAGAATCTTTTTCCAAGAACTGCATGTAGTCTTTCAAAGATTTCCCATTCATGTCGGACATTGATGCTTCACCACCATGAGACATTTGATAATAATTATTTCTAGAGTCATGATAACTTTGGAGAGAACGGAATTCTTCATCTCTAGAGTTAGACAAAGCATGTGAGTCCTTAGCAACGATGTCAACAGACTGGGTTCTGTAATAATCAGATGCATAATCAGGATAAGTTTCAAAATGTATGTCTTGTGGAGATGTTTTAAAATGTCTTAAATGTGTAGGGCCTGTAATTGATTTTTCGTGGTTTATTGAACTAGTATCCAAAACATTGTTGGAATTTTTAATGCGGTCATTGACAGACAGTCCAGCTTCCTCCTCTTCAATAGTTGTCAGAGCACGAAGTCTGTCCTCTAAGCTTAATGTATTGACAGGTTCTTCAACCTTGACCCCTCGTCGTTTGACAGGGATGCCAGAGTTTTTGCTCATGTTTGTCCTACTGTTCACGGAAAGGCTATGGCTCTTTTGGATAGGAGCTGAGTGCATGTTAGAAGTATGATTTGATGTCTGAGTGTATGTTTTAGTTCCCGGTGTTGTTGACAACCCAGTACCCAAACTCAAATATCCTTCAGATGCACTTAATGATGACAAGCTTGATGACAATGGAGACGAAGCTGACGTATTGGATCTACTGTCTGTATAATAGCCTTCATCACCACTTATACTCAGCTCACTAAACTGCTTATCTTTGTACTGACTAGACCCACTATATGTGGACATACCTCGTCTAATAATGCCACACTCTGCAGGTTTCAACTGCTGGTAGAAGTCATTATTTATATAACTTGTAAAGTTCATGCTGAATCTTTGGATCGTTTGCACAACTGACTCTATTATCTTCTGCTGTCTTCATTGCCAGTGCAGCATTGTTTCATATCTTTATTTTAGGTGGCCAAGTCCAGGGTGTTTAGATAGACTCCTAATACCTCTCTCTGCTTGAGAAGAAATCTGTTAATGTAGTCAGGAGATTAGGATTTACAAACCAGAATCACCATGAGATGCCAATTTGGTGGCCCAAAAAAATTTAAGTTTTGTCCGGTGATTATGCCTACAGATCTATCAAAGCTGTTGTTGGTTTGAACTGCAGAAACACTGTAAGTTTTGTCCGGTGATTATGCCTACAGATCTATCAAAACTGTTGTTGGCCTGAACTGCAAAAACACTGTAAGTTTTGTCTGATGATTACGCCTACAGATCTATCAAAACTGTTGTTGGTTTGAACTGCAGAAACACTGTAAGTTTTGTCTGATGATTACGCCTACAGATCTATCAAAACTGTTGTTGGCCTGAACTGCAAAAACACTGTAAGTTTTATCTGATGATTACGCCTACAGATCTATCAAAACTGTTGTTGGTTTGAACTGCAGCAACACTGTAAGTTTTGTCTGATGATTACGCCTACAGATCTATCAAAACTGTTGTTGGCTTGAACTGCAAAAACACTGTAAGTTTTATCTGATGATTACGCCTATAGATCTATCAAAACTGTTGTTGGTTTGAACTGCAGAAACACTGTAAGTTTTGTCTGATGATTACACCTACAGATCTATCAAAACTGTTGTTGGCCTGAACTGCAAAAACACTGTAAGTTTTATCTGATGATTACGCCTACAGATCTATCAAAACTGTTGTTGGTTTGAACTGCAGAAACACTGTAAGTTTTGTCTGATGATTACACCTACAGATCTATCAAAACTGTTGTTGGTTTGAACTGCAGAAACACTGTAAGTTTTGTCCGGTGATTATGCCTACAGATCTATCAAAGCTGTTGTTGGTCTGAACTACAGAAACACTGTAAGTTCTGTCCAGACAACAAGCTTCCAGATGCAGCAAGATTTCTGCTAACCTCACCTGTGGGTGAGAGAAGAATTTGTACTGATGTCAAACTTACAGTTCTAAAATGATTACAGCCAGTAGGAACGAAGTTTGTGAGTTATCTTAGTGATAAGATGATTCTGTTTCCTGTGATTAGAAGCACATGTAGCAAAAACAGCTCTTCTGTATGGGGTGTATGCTGCACTCAAAGCAGAATTCATTGACTGGTCTTTGACTCCTACACAACAGCAGTCACAAGAGATAAAGTTTCATGTATAGGAGATCAAAATTTGTTGTAATCGTTAATTTACAACAGTGAATTTGAAATTTCTGCAAATAATAAATGTAAATGTACAATCTTTCTCTCACTTAACAAGATTAATGAGACTCAACACTGTTTTTATTTAATTACTGCATTTTTGCTTTAGATTTTGATAGTCTAGCTTCATAAGCCAAGACATCAAACAGTTTGTGAGTACCTCTTGTTTACATCATGACCAACAAACCATAACTGATCACCTTGTTATGGTTTTCCAAGGACGGAAGATAAAAATGTGTCATCCTCATCATCAGTGTTCATCTATTTAAGTGGGCATCAATTTATTGTGTCGTTAGTTTATGCAAAGCCATGATAACTAGCACTTTAGGGTTCCAACGAATCCATTTTCGGCATATGAAATGGGAAATAAATCTGGGGAATAAAAATAAAACTGTACTTAAATGAACATGGAAAATGTATACACAAAATGATATTTATGTACATTTAAGATTCACACACAAGAGGAGATTTATACACAAAATGATATTTATGTACATTTAAGATTCACACACAAGATGAGATTTATACACAAAATTATATTTATGTACATTTAAGATTCACACACAAGAGGAGATTTATACACAAAATTATATTTATGTACATTTAAGATTCACACAAAAGGAGATTTATACACAATACAGGGTTTGCCTAAAAATTAACATTTCTCTACAGGTAAAAGTAAAGCATAGGTTTCCTCCCCTGTTTTTCGAGGCATATAGAGAATATGGTGTTAGTGACTATATCTTTCTATGACCATGGCACATATTTGGGCGATGTGGTTGGTACCATACCAATCTGCCATTACTTGCCCAAAAAATACCTGGTACCCATTTTTAGAGGCTGGTTGAACCCAAGAGCCTTGTCAGTCTGAAAAAGAATCAGCCACTGCTGGGGATCGAACCCTTCTAATTAGGATGTGAGCACATGAACCACCTTACAACCAAAGCTTCTCCATTCATATAGGGAATTATAAATTTGGTATTTATACACATAGGAGATCAAAAAGGGGCATTTGTGCACAAGGAGGGGTCAAAAGGTGGCATTTGTTCATAGGGGAGATCAAAAGAGAGAATTTGTACACAAGTGAGAGTCAATAGGGAGAATGTGTACAAAAGGGAGAATTTGTACACAAGGAGTCAAAAGGGAACATTTGTACACAAGGGAGATCAAAAGAGAGCATTTGTACATAAGGGAGATCAAAAGGTGGCAATTGTACACAAGGGGGAGTCAAAAAGGAGCATTTAATGGAAATCAAAAGGTGGCATTTGTACATAAGGGAGATCAAAAGGTGGCAATTGTACACAAGGGGGAGTCAAAAAGTAGCATTTAATGGAAATCAAAAGGTGGCATTTGTACATAAGGGAGATCAAAAGGTGGCATTTGTACATAATGGAGATCAAAAGGTGGCATTTGTACACAAGTGAGGTGATGAAAAGAACAATTATAACGAGGGGAGATAACAGAAAGAACATTTATACACAAAGTGTAAAGGTCAAGATATAGCATCACTGCCTTTAGGAGATGGAATGTAGAGCCCCCATCTCTCTTGGGAACAGTTGCTGATTATCCACTGCACGGTTTTGTCTCTGCTTGGGGACAGTTGCTGATGATCCACTGCACAGTTTTGTCTCTGCTTGGGGACAGTTGCTGATGATCCACTGCACGGTTTTGTCTCTGCTTGGGGACAGTTGCTGATGATCCACTGCACAGTTTTGTCTCTGCTTGGGGACAGTTGCTGATGATCCAGTGCACAGTTTTGTCTCTGCTTGGGGACAGTTGCTGATGATCCACTGCACAGTTTTGTCTCTGCTTGGGGACAGTTGCTGATGATCCACTGCACGGTTTTGTCTCTGCTTGGGGACAGTTGCTGATGATCCACTGCACGGTTTTGTCTCTGCTTGGGGACAGTTGCTGATGATCCACTGCACAGTTTTGTCTCTGCTCGGGGACTTCTCCTTCCATGACCAGAATCAAGTTCCTATTTTGTCCACAGTTGGATCAAGTGTTTTACTAGTGGGATACTGTTTTAGAATCTTCATGTTTAGCACGACAAGCAAGGAATACACAATGAAGACTACAAAATGGGCATTTGTGCAAAAAGGGAGATTACATATACAAATATACACATACAGACATACATATGGCATTTATACATACACGAGAATATAAAAGGAAATGAGTAATCACACACAAAAATAGATAATACATAAAAAGGTATTATTTGTATTATACAAAATATAATTGTTATTCTGCATAAAATACCATTTGTAGTATATAAAATAACACTTATTTTATACAAAACATTATTGGTAGGTTGTAATACCAAAAAATACAATGTGAGCAAGGTTACAGTCCATTTCATAGACTAAACCGACAAGCTCTCTCTTTAGTACCGTGTAATCTGCTGACTAGTCGTATGCATAGACCATCCCTATCCGTGCAGCTACCCAACTAAACTAGACCAAAGAAGCAAAAACAGGAAACGAGACCTCTAATTGCATTGTCACGTACAATTCTACAACAGCGGTATTCAAACTAGTACATATGAGCCCCTTGACCCCTAGAGATACAAGAAACGATCTCATATGATCCGGGGGAAAATTGTTATAAATGTTCAGGTTATAGCTTTTTCTTTCTTTTATCCTGTTCTGCTTTTTGCCGGTAGGCGTCGCAGGCTTAAGTCAATGGTGTGTTTTTTTTTTTTTTTATCAAGGACACTTTCTGTGGCTTGGTACATAGTGATATTGTATTGTTTTATTATGTCGTGTACAATGCCTGCATAATTAGTGCCCTCCTGTATGGCAGCGAATCTTGGACAACCTATGTAAAGCAGGAGAGGAGGCTAAATGCATTCCATGTGCGATGTCTACGCCGTATTCTTGGTATCACCTGGAAGGATAAAGGGACAAACGTGGAGGTCTTGACTTGCACAGGCCTACCGAATATCTACACGCTGCTCAAACAACGTAGGTTACGCTGGCTTGGCCATGTACACCGTATGAAAGATGGCCGCATACCAAAAGATATACTCTACGGACAACTGGCATATGGTAAAAGAACTAGGGGGCGCCCAAAACTTCGATTTGTAGATGTGTGTAAACGTGACATGAAGACTCTGAACATAAACCCTGCAGCATGGGAAGACATAGCTGCAGACCGCAATCTATAGAAACACACTCTAAAGGTTCACCTCAAAGAAGAGGCAGACAGATTCACAGAGAAAGAGAATACACGACAAAAGAAAAGAAAGGAAAAAATAACATTTCTAGAGGCGCTGAAAAATCCATAGTCAACTATGACTGACGTAGGCTACTACTATTATGTCGTAAATTCCCTCAACCCATCTCCTTCTTGGTCTGCCTCTATATCTTGGTTGTTCAATTCTGTTATTATAAGCTCTTGATGCTGAGGGTTTCATGCACATTAAATGTTTAAACCACTTTCATCTTTGTCTCTCCATGTATTCAATGACTGGTAGAATACCAATAGTGTTTCTGACTTCATCGTTCTTTACATGATCTCTTCTTGTTTTGTTCACAGCTCTTCTGTGTCATCTCATCTCACATGTTATCAGTTTTCTTTCTTGATCTTTATTTAGAGTCCATGTTTGACATTCATAGCAACGAGTTGGAATAAAGATAGAGTTGATCAAGTTCTTCTTTGTTTCCATTGAGATAGCCGGAAGCTTTCAAAGTGGTGAAATTTGATGTTTTTTTTGGGTGGTTAGATATCTGATGAATTGCAACAACTGAATGCAAGGTCAAACGTCCTGCAGAGAGTATCTAGATTGGGTATTTCAACAAGGCCAGCGCTCGAATGAGAACCAGAGGATAAAAGATGGAGGCCGACCTAGAGAAACATTTAAAAGAATACTGAGGTGAGAGACAATAATAGCAGTCATCAGCTCCCTCTATGAGATTGAGCGACTCGCCCAGAACAAGGACATGTAGCGAGATACACTGCGGGCAGTGTGCAAGGTCTGACACGTGATGACGAAGATATTCGAACATATAGTCTAGAGTGTATGCCCTACGTCTGCGGCTCGAAAGGATAAGAGACAGACGGACGGGTGAGTGGGTTGGTAGGTGCGTAGGTAGGTGGTGGGTGGTTATGTGGATGGATGGGTAGGCAGGTATGTTTGTAGGTGGGTAGGTAGATAGGTAAGTAGGCAGGTATGTATGTGAGTGTGTATGTAGGTAGGTTCTAACATTAGTATTCAGTTTGTGTTAGGTTATTGTCCTGTGCCTTATAATTATATTTGTTTAAAGATAAACTCAGTACTTGAAATCGTGTACCGATAAGCACTATTATTTGTTGTTAAAAATAGATTATATAACAATGTTCACAATTTTTATTTTAGAAATAACATTTGGTTGAAATTGATTACTGTCAACGGATGGCTGGATTACACATGATGTGTGTATGTGTTATCACGTATTGTTAGATTGTGGAAGTATAACAAAACCACCCCACAAAATGTCTGATATCTGTATGGCATATTTTCTGGATATTCTGTCCTAATGCCTAAAGCCTGAGCCATATCAAGTTGCAGTGACGTGTGTAGCGGAGCTTTGCAACTTGAGTAGCCATAGCCCTAAAAAGCTAAGTAAAGTCAATGTTACCTCCGTGTTTTGGTAGGCGTATGGGGGTATATGGTGTTAGTGACCATATTTTTATATCACCATGGCACATTTTTGGGTAACGTGGTCGATATCCCGCCAGGCCGCTTTTACTTCTCATTAAAAAATATTTGGTACCCATTTTTAGAAGCTGGATGAACCCCAGAGCCTTATTGGTCCTGAAAAAAATACGCCATTTCTGGGAATCGAACCCGAGCTCTTCTTATCAAGAAGCGAGCACACTAACTGCTCAGCCACCGAGAATTTAATGAGCTAAACTTTAATTTAGTTAGTGATCAGTCGCATCTGTTTATTTTAGTCTATTTGTATGCGTTGTTTTTTTTTTATTCTGACAGGTTCGTGTTTTATGGAATATGCCTTTTGGTTGTGTACTGATGAGATGTTCAGATGAAGCTTAGAACTCAAACAGGTACGCAGAAAATGGTGAAAATTGACTATTCCTCCATTCATTTATCTATCTATATTTCCATCCGTCCGTCCATCCACCCAGCGATCTGCTATTCATCCATCAATTTATCTATCTGTCCGTCCGTCCGTCCGTCCATCCACCCAGCGATCTGCTATTCATCCATGAATTTATCTATCTGTTCGTCCCATTTATCCACCCAGCGATCTGCTATCCATCCATCTGTCTGTGTCCGTCCGTCCCATCCATCCATCTGTCTGTGCCCGTCGTCCCATCCATCCATCTGTCTGTGTCCATCCATCCATCCATCTGTGCCCGTCCGTCCGTCCCATCCATCCATCTGTCTGTGTCCGTCGTCCCATCTATCCATCTATCTGTTTCCGTCCGTCCATCCCATCCATCCATCTGTCTGTGTCCGTCCGTCCGTCCCATCCATCCATCTGTCTGTGCCCGTCCGTCCGTCCGTCCGTCCCATCCATCCATCTGTCTGTGCCCGTCCGTCCCATCCATCCATCTGTCTGTGCCCGTCCGTCCGTCCCATCCATCCATCTGTCTGTGTCCGTCGTCCCATCTATCCATCTATCTGTGTCCGTCCGTCCGTCCGTTCGTCCGTCCCATCCATCCATCTGTCTGTGCCCGTCCGTCCGTCCCATCCATCCATCTGTCTGTGTCCGTCGTCCCATCTATCCATCTGTCTGTGCCCGTCCGTCCGTTCGTCCGTCCCATCCATCCATCTGTCTGTGCCCGTCCGTCCGTCCGTCCGTCCGTCCCATCAATCCATCCATCTGTCTGTGTCCGTCCGTCCGTCCGTCCGTCCCATCAATCCATCCATCTGTCTGTGTCCGTCCGTCCGTCCGTCCGTCCCATCAATCCATCCATCTGTCTGTGTCCGTCCGTCCGTCCGTCCCATCAATCCATCCATCTGTCTGTGTCCGTCCGTTCGTCCGTCCCATCCATCCATCTGTCTGTGCCCGTCCGTCCGTCCCATCAATCCATCCATCTGTCTGTGTCCGTCCCATCCATACATCTGTCTGTGCCCGTCCGTCCGTCCGTCCCATCAATCCATCCATCTATCTGTGTCCGTCCGTCCCAACAATCCATCCATCCATCTGTCTGTCTGTGTCCGTCCGTCCCAACAATCCATCCATCCATCTGTCTGTCTGTGTCCGTCCGTCCCAACAATCCATCCATCCATCTGTCTGTCTGTGTCCGTCGGTCCCATCAATCCATCCATCTATCTGTGTCCGTCCGTCCCAACAATTCATCCATCCATCTGTCTGTCTGTGTCCGTCGGTCCGATCCATCCATCTGTCTGCGTCCGTCCGTCCCATCCATCCATCCATCTGTATGTGTCCGTCCGTCCGTCCCATCCATCCATCTGTTTGTGTCCGTCCGTCCCAATAATCCATCCATCATCCATCTGTCTGTGTCCGTCCGTTCCAACAATCCATCCATCCATCTGTCTGTGTCCGTCCGTCCCAACAATCCATCCATCATCCATCTGTATGTGTCCGTCCGTCCCAACAATCCATCCATCATCCATCTGTATGTGTCCGTCTGTGACAACAATCCATCCATCCATCTGTATGTGTCCGTCCGTCCCAACAATCCATCCATCATCCATCTGTATGTGTCCGTCCGTCCCAACAATCCATCCATCCATCCATCTGTATGTGTCCGTCCGTCCCAACAATCCATCCATCATCCATCTGTATGTGTCCGTCCGTCCCAACAATCCATCCATCCATCCATCTGTATGTATCCATCCGTCCCAACAATCCATCCATCCATCTGTATGTGTCCGTCCGTCCCAACAATCCATCCATCATCCATCTGTATGTATCCATCCGTCCCAACAATCCATCCATCCATCTGTATGTGTCCGTCCGTCCCAACAATCCATCCATCATCCATCTGTATGTGTCCGTCCGTCCCAACAATCCATCCATCCATCCATCTGTATGTATCCATCCGTCCCAACAATCCATCCATCCATCTGTATGTATCCATCCGTCCCAACAATCCATCCATCCATCTGTATGTATCCATCCGTCCCAACAATCCATCCATCCATCTATATGTGTCCGTCCGTCCCAACAATCCATCCATCATCCATCTGTATGTGTCCGTCCGTCCCAACAATCCACCCATCCATCCATCCATCTGTATGTGTCCGTCCGTCCCAACAATCCATCCATCCATCCATCTGTCTGTGTCCGTCCGTCCCAACAATCCATCCATCTGTATGTGTCCGTCCGTCCCAACAATCCATCCATCATCCATCCATCGTCCACTTGGGCCG
Organism: Megaustenia siamemsis; assembly: GCA_032433765.1. Classification (NCBI taxonomy): domain Eukaryota; kingdom Metazoa; phylum Mollusca; class Gastropoda; order Stylommatophora; family Ariophantidae; genus Megaustenia; species Megaustenia siamemsis. Next base: position 69,263,934 of record JAVIAB010000088.1, on the reverse strand, counting down.
AACACGGCACACATTCTAGATTGTCTTTGTTGGACAATCTTTGTTATCAAGCGTCAAACTTTGCAAAGAACTCGCATTGTATTTCGCCACACCCAGTTATGGGCGAGAAACTCAAACTCGGGAGCTGATGTCTACTGTTGTTACCTCTCGCTTCAGTGTTATTTTTAGTTTTTCTCTAGGTCGGTCTTTTTTATATTACCCTCAGGTAATCATCCGTAATACAACAGCAAAGGGGTGCATGGGCATTTACAGCACGCTCGGCGGGCAGAATAGTCAAAGAAGACAGTGGTGCATAGTAGCATGACGATGGCGGTGATGGCAGTGTTCAGGGCATTACTCTGGATAGAGTCACAAGACTACACCAACACCTGTTTACTAAGTGATTCGATGAGTATGATAAGAAAAGTGGAAGCGGGCTCTGTACGCAGGCAATGGGTAGAGTCATTGCAGAAGTCGAAAATACGTAGTCACCTTTGTCTATGTCCCTGGACATGCGGGAGTACGGGGAAATGAAAGAACGGACAGGTTGGCTAGCAGTGCTGTCGTTGAAGACGATCAACCAATGGATCGCGCGGACGTCATCATTGCCCTCCGAGATGTGAAAAGGGCACAGGACTTTGAGAACCATGATTCAACGTCACTCCTTCAGATGAAAGAGATGGGAGTTAAGATGACCACAGCCAGAAAACGTGAAACTTAGTGGACGTATAAGAAGACTTATCAACCAACACGGAACTGGAGTCGTCGGGCACTGGACGTTGCGGGAATTGCTGAGGAGGGGATCTGAGCACCTATGGACATGTTCGGAGTGCAATGATGATGACCCGCAAATAGTTCAATCATCCGTATAGACTGCCCAATTACAACACTAGTGGTGACTCCAATAGCCTCCTCTGTTCATCGAATGTCGACAGGGCCAGATTAACCTGTCAGCAAAATAAGCTACAGCAGGACACATTCAATCCGCGGCTTCAACATTTCATTTAGCTTAGAATGTTGTCGGTATTTTTTTTACCTTCGCTACATTAAATCACTTGAATTTCTTTACTTGGAGGCAAAGGCGACTCACAGCAGCAAAGCTGGAAGCTGTCAGCGACCTACAGTTGATGGCATTCGCGCTAGGATCGGTGAACCAGAACTATCCAGACCCTACTCCACCTCTTCGTGGTGCCTATAGAAACAGACTAACCTGTCTAGTCTGGCCAAGCGAGTAGGTATCGAAAGAGGGAAGACAACCCGGTACTCAAAAATAGCATGCTGATGCACCGGATGTGTTGGGCCGAAAGGCGCAAATATCACAGTTCAACTACAAACTATAACACAGCGTATCTGCGCCCACTTAACGTCCTTCTAAAGACGGATGATGAAGAGGACATCGATTCCTTTAGTAGTAAGTAAAGGTAAAGTAAAGGTAAAGTAAAGGTAAAGTAAAGGTAAAGTAAAGGTAAAGTAAAGGGAGCCGCGATAGCTCAGTGGTTAGTGAACTGGACTACAAAAGACAAGGGGTAGGGTTCGATCTCAAACGACGGCTTCCGGGTTCACCTAGCCTTAAATGGGTATCAGATTTTTTTCTGGGAAAGTAAAGCGGCACGGGCGTAATACCGACCACATTACCCCAAAAATAATGTGCTGAAGGTCTGTAAAATTTATGGTCACTAACACCATATTCCCTATACACCACTTGGCGTGACGGGGGCTCTTTACTTTTTTTTTTTGAAGGTAAGGTACGAGACTTGAATCGGTGTCCTAGCACGCGAGCTTTCACCCATATGTGCTCGGCCACCTATCCAGAAGTGTTCGGAGACTCACCTTCCCAGAGTACTACCCCGGTACCCAATTTCTACCAGCGGCAGTGTCGACCGCATGGGTATTTTTTTTCCTAACCACGAGTACAAATCACGCTGCTTCCAGCGGAAATCAAACACGGGTTGTCCGAACATCGGTAGTCCAGTCGGGTGGTTCACCTAAATAGGCTACAGAGGCCCCCAAAACTCCTTCAGTTGTCATCGGGATAACGAAAGCACCTTTTTGGGGGTATTAAACGTAATTTATGTATCTAAAGCAATAAACTACTCAAAAGCATAAACACAAGAATCAGAGCTTACTCCGATCATGATTGCACGAGAACGCAGCCGATACATAATCATCAGTGAAAGGGAGACACAGGTGTCAACAGTTTGGTTACCTCTGGTGTTAAGAAGATGATATTATATAGAGTCTGTTATGACCAGTCTTGTCCGTTGAGCTGGTGGTAGGTATCACTCTTTCTGGCAGTCCTTGTGTTCTATTTTTCATTCTTTGTTGCTGATAATCATCTTTTAATTCTTACAGGTGATACTTTTAGATGAGGGGAACATGCACATAATTGCAATGCTGCGGTAAAGCTGGTAGCAATGAGCCAGTAGTTGGGTGATCTTTTTTCGTCTCTGCCCATCTCTCCCTCCACTTGATCATCTAATATGTAGTTATAGATAATTGTGCTTCACCGTTTGTTGTCGTTGTCCCTGTATTCTGAAGAAGGCCACAGGCCGAAACGTCATTATTGTGTCGTGTTCCTTCCTTGTAAAGCTGTCACCATGCCTTGGATACTTTTAGATGTACTGTCTTCTATAGATTTTAAGTAAAGTAAAGAGCCCTGTCACGCCAAGTGGCGTATAATATGGTGTTAGTGACCATAATTTTTATAGACATTCGGCGCATGATTTTTGGGGTAATGTGGTCGGTATTACGCCCTCTTTACTATCAAATGAAAAATCCTGTACCCTTTTAAGGCTGGGTGAACCCGGAAGCCGTCGGCCAGGATCGAACCCGACCTCGTGTCCTTTGTAGTCCAGTTCACTAACCACTGAGCTATCGCGGCTCCCTTGTCTTCTATAGCTTACCACAACTTAAACATGCGACTTATCAAAACAAAATCATTTCTATAAATCTGAGAGAGGTTGGGTGGAAGGGGCTGGTGGTCTAGAGGTAAGATGTCAGCCTCTGGACAAGTTGGTGTCAGGTTCAAATCCCTTGAGTTTATCTTCTCTGATTCGAGGTTTCTCCGTGGTTTTACCCTGATCTTTTGATTGTGAGAATCGACATCTATCCCTCTCGGATAACGACCTAAAGCTTGAGGTTGAGTGTGTACTCTGCCCACGTTAAAGATCTGTTGCCAGTTGGAAATATCGAAAAGAACTCTTGCTGTTCTGGCAAAATTTATAGGAAAAATCTGCACAAAAACGTCAAAAGCTCTCTAATAAAATAAACGAGAGACAGATATTCTCCTCTGAAGTAGGAGAATATCTGCCTGTGTGGTGAGGGACACACAAGCACGCAGCTGCCAATGTGAAAAATGGGCGGGAAAAAACGTAATATTCAGCAAAATTCAGTCCCTTATGCAAGATTTCGCTAGAGATATAAAGCTGACGTATGTAAAAAAAATAAATAATAATTTCTTGAAAAAGTGCAATCATAAATTGTCAGATTTATATGTCAGCTGGAGTAGGCGATTATGTTTCTTCACAACTTCCTGTCTGTTGTACTACCAGTGCAAGCCTTGGACCCTAAACTCGAGAACTGTAAGAAAAATAACCACTACCGAGATGAAATGTGTTAGACGAATGACAGGAAACAGCCTGAGAGATAAGATCAGAAATGAAGAACTGAGAAAAAAGCTATGAATATTTCCCGCCATAGAATACATAAAGAAAAAAACAGATTAAATGTATTGGGCACGTGATAAGGCAGAAAATTCAAAATTCAACACAATAAGCCTTCAACAAACATTGCGAGAACACCATACTCAAGGGTCGACCACGAAAAAGATGAATTGAAGGAATATTAGAAACATGAAACATAACATCAGCAGAGGTCAACAGAAGAGCAAAATACCGCAAAACTATGCATCTTCCCATGACACTGAAAGGCAAATGAGGAAGAAAAGAAGAAGTCTATGTTGACCGTCATCACATTGTCAAGTAGCCATATCTTCTGCTTTATCTAGACTTGTCTCTTTTCCCACTCCAGTTTTCCTGTTATCGCAATGTGTTATCTGCACCTTTAGTCTTCGGCAACCTAAAGATGATAGACCAGTTGTTTCTCATCGATACTTCAGTTGTTTTGTTCATTTGTTTATGACAGAGAAATGTAATCTCTCATTGTGTTTACTACATTCGAGATTGTTACAAAGTTATGGTTTACATTTTAGTCAAATGAAACTTTGAATTATTCTTCTTCTTTTTCTCTTCCTCCTCCATCGTCTCTTACTTCTTCCTCTTACTTCTTCCTCCTCGTCTGCCTGTTTCTCCTCCTCCTTCTCCTCCTCCTTCTTCCTCCTCGTCTGCCTGTTTTTCCCCCTCCTTCTTCTTCCTCTTTCTCCTCCTCCACCTTCTCTTACTTCTTCTTCCTCCTCCTCCTCCGCTTCCTGTTTCTTCTCCGTCTTCTTCTTCCTCTTACTTCTTCCTCCATCTCCTCCTCCTTCTTCTTCCTCCTCGTCTGCCTGTTTCTCCTCTTCCTTCTTTTATTTCTTCCTCCTTCATCTCCTCCTTCTCCTCCACCTTCTATTACTTCTTCCTCCCCCATCTCCTCCTTCTCTTCCACCTTCTATTACTTCTTCCTCCTCCATCTCCTCCACCTTCTATTACTTCTTCCTCCTCGTCTGCCTGTTTCTCCTCCACCTTCTATTACTTCTTCCTCCTCGTCTGCCTGTTTCTCCTCCACCTTCTTTTACTTCCTCCTCCTCGTCTGCCTGTTTCTCCTCCACCTTCTTTTACTTCTTCCTCCTCGTTTGCCTGTTTCTCCTCCACCTTCTATTACTTCTTCCTCCTCGTCTGCCTGTTTCTCCTCCACCTTCTTTTACTTCTTCATCCTCGTCTGCCTGTTTCTCCTCCACCTTCTATTACTTCTTCCTCCTCGTCTGCCTGTTTCTCCTCCACCTTCTTTTACTTCTTCCTCCTCGTCTGCCTGTTTCTCCTCCACCTTCTTTTACTTCTTCCTCCTCGTCTGCCTGTTTCTCCTCCACCTTCTATTACTTCTTCCTCCTCGTCTGCCTGTTTCTCCTCCACCTTCTATTACTTCTTCCTCCTCGTCTGCCTGTTTCTCCTTCACCTTCTATTACTTCTTCCTCCTCGTCTGCCTGTTTCTCCTCCACCTTCTATTACTTCTTCCTCCTCCATCTCCTCTTCCTTCTTTTACTTCTTCCTCCTCCATCTTCCCCACCATCTTTTACTTCTTCCTCCTCGTTTGCCTGTTTCTCCTCCACCTTCTCTTACTTCTTCTTCCTCCTCCTCCTCCGCTTCCTGTTTCTCCTCCGTCTTCTTCTTCCTCTTACTTCTTCCTCCATCTCCTCCTCCTCTTCTTCCTCCTCGTCTGCCTGTTTCTCCTCTTCCTTCTTTTACTTCTTCCTCCTCCATATCCTCCTTCTCCTCTTACTTCTTCCTCCTCCATCTCCTCCTCCTCCTTCTTCCTCCTCGTCTGCCTGTTTCTCCTCTTCCTTCTTTTACCTCTTCCTCCTCCATCTCCCCCACCATCTTTTACTTCTTCCTCCTCGTTTGCCTGTTTCTCCTCCACCTTCTTTTACTTCTTCCTCCTCGTTTGCCTGTTTCTCCTCCACCTTCTTTTACTTCTTCCTCCTCGTCTGCCTGTTTCTCCTCCACCTTCTTTTACTTCTTCCTCCTCGTCTGCCTGTTTCTCCTCCACCTTCTTTTACTTCTTCATCCTCGTCTGCCTGTTTCTCCTCCACCTTCTTTTACTTCTTCATCCTCGTCTGCCTGTTTCTCCTCCACCTTCTTTTACTTCTTCCTCCTCGTTTGCCTGTTCCTCCTCTACCTTCTTTTACTTCTTCATCCTCGTCTGCCTGTTTCTCCTCCACCTTCTTTTACTTCTTCATCCTCGTCTGCCTGTTTCTCCTCCACCTTCTTTTACTTCTTCATCCTCGTCTGCCTGTTTTTCCTCCACCTTCTTTTACTTCTTCATCCTCGTTTGCCTGTTTCTCCTCCACCTTCTTTTACTTCTTCCTCCTCGTTTGCCTGTTCCTCCTCCACCTTCTTTTACTTCTTCATCCTCGTCTGCCTGTTTTTCCTCCACCTTCTTTTACTTCTTCATCCTCGTCTGCCTGTTTCTCCTCCACCTTCTTTTACTTCTTCCTCCTCGTCTGCCTGTTTTTCCTCCACCTTCTTTTACTTCTTCATCCTCGTCTGCCTGTTTCTCCTCCACCTTCTTTTACTTCTTCATCCTCGTCTGCCTGTTTCTCCTCCACCTTCTTTTACTTCTTCCTCCTCGTTTGCCTGTTTCTCCTCTACCTTCTTTTACTTCTTCATCCTCATCTTCCAGCTTCACCTCCTCCTCCTCCTGTTGTATCCACACGATGACTACTCTTTATCTTCCTCGCTTAGAATAACGTTAATTGCGAGTAGATGTAGTTTACAACAAACTATATCCTTTACGCTTTTCGACCCAATACATCCGACTTCAGCACAGCATGTTTTTATTACAAAATTACTTTTTCTCTTCGATTCCTACTCACTTGACCAGACTGGTTTGTCTGTTTCCAGAGGCACATCGTGGAGGTGGCGGTGAAACAGAATCATATTTAGCTGTTTCTGCCGTTGATCTTGACACAGCCAGCTCAGAGTCGTAAATCACATACAGCCATGCGCTATGGAGACACCCTGACCTCCAATGAATATTTTACATCGCAGCGTGGCTATTTCTTGTCTTTAAGATCTCCCACCCCCATAATCATAAATTTACTATAACATCTGCCCCATAATCATAAATTTACTATAACATCTGCCCCATAATCATAAATTGACTATAACATCTGCCCCCATAATCATAAATTGACTATAACATCTGCCCCCATAATCATAAATTTACTATAACATCTGCCCCATAATCATAAATTGACTATAACATCTGCCCCCATAATCATAAATTTACTATAACATCTGCCCCCATAATCATAAATTTACTATAACATCTGCCCCCATAATCATAAATTGACTATAGCATCGCTAGAGCCAATATTAATTTACAAGAAGAAAAAGTATAGAGCCCCAACGCGCCAAATGACTTAAAGGGAATATGGTGTTAGTGCCCATATTTTTGTTGTAGATCTTCAGCACATGATTTCGGGGGGTAATGTGGTCAGTATTACGCCAGTGCCGCTTTGCTTTCTCAGAAAAAAACATCCGGTACCCATTTCAGGCTGGGTGAACCCGAAAGCCGTCAGTCAGGATCGAACCCGTCCTCTTGTCGATAGATGCCCAGTTAACAAACCACTGAGCTATTACATCTCCCTTCTGGGCCAAAACACTATTTTCCTGAGACCACCGTATTGAGGTGAAGTTTCGTCTTGGTCAGCTCTGGTTTGCAGACCTGTACTTTTTTCATTAACTGCAAACATCGTGTACATAACGCCCAATTTCGTAAGAAGCCTATTCACTAAGGCCTTAAAAAATATATATAAATATTGACAACACAAACAATCAATTTGATAACAATGAGATATATGGCTAATCCACGGTGGCCTTATTTATGGGGTTACAATGTGGCTTTTTGGAGCGTACCATATCGTTGTGGTTTATGTGTTGAATTGCTACGAGAGATTTCACTGCATTCACGAAGTAAATAACCTGCTATCAACGGTTGAAATGTTTACTTTTCGCTTTATGAAGGCCTAAATCGATTTATTGGGCTTCAGTAGCCCAATGCTATGAATACATTTTAATACGCTTACAACTTTTATGTGTGTGGGTGTGTGTGATTAAACTTAAATAAACTGAGTTAAATCGTGGATGTGTATACGTGTGTGTGAACTGAATAACTGATTGTTGTATCTAAGCAGTGACTGGAATATTGCATCAGAATAAATAATATCGTTTTATCCAAGACCGAGAAAATGTTAACAAGAAACTATCCAGGATGGAGAAAACATAACATAACAATAAACTATCCAGGAAGGAAAGAAAACATAACATAACAACAAACTGTCCAGGATGGAGAAAACATAACATTTACAACAAACTGTCCAGGATGGAGAAAACATAACATAACAACAAACTGTCCAGGATGGAGAAAACATAACATAACAATAAACTGTCCAGGATGGAGAAAACATAACATAACAACAAACTGTCCAGGATGGAGAAAACATAACATAACAATAAACTGTCCAGGATGGAGAAAACATAACATAACAATAAACTGTCCAGGATGGAGAAAACATAACATAACAATAAACTGTCCAGGAAGGAAAGAAAACATATAACAACAAACTGTCCAGGAGTAAAAGAAAGCATAACAAAACAACAAACTGTCCAGGAAGGAAAGAAAGCATAACAAAACAACAAACTGTCCAGGAAGGAAAGAAAACATATAACAACAAACTGTCCAGGAAGGAAAGAAAACATAACATAATAAACTAACAGTCAAAAAGAGAGAAAAAATGAACATAATATAACAAACAATCAACCAGGGAAAGATTCTAAATATAATCTTCTATTTTTTCTTCGCGATCAGCTATTGTTGCGTATTTATTTATACGATGAAAAATGGACGAACACCTGGTTCTTACCAATCAACGAAAAAAAAAACTACATATACAATTTTCAGCCTATCAAGAAACACACTCTCTGCAAACTTGAAGATAAAAGACCATACACTCCCTATTGACCAAAACCCAAAATATATTGGCGTCACCATGAATCGCAGAATGACTTGGAAAAATCAGATAGACAGAGCAAGGAAAAAGCCAGAAAACGAACAAATATTATGAAGAAATTGGCAGGAACGGACTAAGGGGAAGACAGCAATATTTTGAAAAGACTATACGTAGGAAGAGTCAGACCAGTTCTAGAGTATGGAGTCACAGCCTGGGCTATGGCTTCCAAATCACACCTCAGCAAAATTAGTAGAACACAGAACCAAGCTGCCCGTATCATCACTGGTGCTATGAAATCTACACCTATCAAGACTCTAGAAACAGTAACAGGTTTACAACCCTTAGATGACAGACGGGTCACTAAAGTATTGCAACAAGCGGAGAAATATAGAAGGCTCCTTAATCACCCCATGCACCAAAGAATAACTGGTTCCGGAATTGTACGACTAAAGAGGAGCAACTTCGCTGCAATTGCCAATGAACTAACTACTGGAGACCCAGTACTTTCCCAAATAATATCGAAACCCTTGGGCCCATCTGATATGTCTCCTCATGGAAAACATAAAATACCAGAACGTAAGGAAAATATAAAAGAAATCATGAAGAAAGGCACCCAATCAGACACAGAAATAAAACACGTAGCTGAAAAACACATACACGTCCCACATATACACAGATGGCTCTGCTACAAATGACACCAGAAATGGAGGGGGAGGTGTGTTCTTGACGCTGAATAATCAGGACGAGATCACCAAGTCAATAGCTACTGGAAAATTCTCAAACAACTTTAAAGCAGAAACTGAGGCCATCAGAGATGCTGCAACACTGGCTACTCAACACAAAAATAACATGCACAATAAATTGGTGATTCTGACTGATCCACTGTCAGTACTATCAGCTCCAAAAAATCCCAAGAACAATGAACTAGATGACTTGAGAACAACCCTGGACCAACTATGCAATAACTTCCAGAGAGTAGTCATTCAGTGGATACCATCATACTGTAATATACACGGGAACGTACGCGCAGACAAATTAGCTGAAGAGGGAGGGAGATTACGACAAGAGAACCATCCGCTCAGTTATGATGAAGCCAAATCCATCCTCAAAGGTCAGTTCCATGAAAAATGGAAACGAGAACACCCAAAGCATAACGAGAGTGACGGATACCACCAACTATCAAGGAGGGATCAAGTCATCATACTTCGCCTACGCACTGGTCACAATAGAATGAGAAATCACATGTTTACCAAATTCAAAATAGGTACAACCGGCCTATGCCACTGTACACTGGACAATATGACTACAAAACATGTTCTACAGGATTGCCCCCAGTACACAGACCTGAGAAGAGCAATGTGGTCCACGCCCACCTCCCTGGAAGAGAAACTATATGGGGCAATCGATTCGCTTAAACAGACAGCTGACTTCATGAGAGAGTCTGGAATCCTACTCTGATTGAGACTTGATTGCAGAGAGAGAGAGAGAGAGAGAGAGAGAGAGAGAGAGAGAGAGAGAGAGAGAGAGAGAGATTTAGACGATTAGACCAGCATTGGTCACGAAGAGAACAGTTTAAGGTTTTCGTCTGTTATTCATAACTTGTCATGTAAGGTTGTTTCTGTGAGCCATATTTGTGTTCTTAAGGTGTCGAGAGAGCTGCAGTCCTGTAGGGCAAGCTCTGGAGTTTGTCTGGATGTTCGTGTGTTGAGAGTGCTGCAGTCCTGTAGGGCAAGCTCTGGAGTTTGTCTGGATGTTCGTGTGTTGAGAGTGCTGCAGTCCTGTAGGGCAAGCTCTGGAGTTTGTCTGGATGTTCGTGTGTTGAGAGTGCTGCTGTCCTGTAGTATATGCTCTGGAGTTTGTCAGGATGGTCCTGTGTTGAGAGAGCTACAGTCATGTAGGGTATGTTCTGGAGCTTGTCTGGTTGTTCGTGTGTTGAGAGAGCTACAGTCATGTGAGGTATGCTCTGGAGTTTGTCTGGATGTTCGGGTGTTGAGAGAGCTGCAGTCATGTAAGATATGCTCTGGAGTTTGTCTGGATGTTCGGGTGTTGAGAGAGCTGCAGTCATGTAGGGTATGCTCTGGAGCTTGTCTGGTTGTTCGTGTGTTGAGAGAGCTACAGTCATGTGAGGTATGCTCTGGAGTTTGTCTGATTGTTCGTGTGTTGAGAGAGCTACAGTCATGTAAGATATGCTCTGGAGCTTGTCTGGTTGTTCGTGTGTTGAGAGAGCTACAGTCATGTGAGGTATGCACTGGGGTTTGTCTGATTGTTCGTGTGTTGAGAGAGCTACAGTCATGTAAGATATGCTCTGGAGTTTGTCTAGATGTTCGTGTGTTGAGAGAGCTGCAGTCATGTAGGGTATGCACTGGAGTTTACCTGAATGCTCCACAATAACATGTTGCAAAGTCACTGAATCCTATCTTGTTTTGAGTCTAAATATCTGCTCATGCCTAGTGAGCTTGTTTAAGCTGTCATATTCTGACTCGTAGAATATAATCAAAAGCTAACAATTAAAGAAGGGAGGACAAAAATAGCATAGAAACTGACAATCAGAAAGTAATATGAAAGGATAACATACAAGACTGTCATAGAAGAGGAAAATTGGCATTCAAACAAATAAAGCATCACACAACAGAAAGTCACAAAAGAGGAATATATAACGCCACAAATAATGGACATGACAACAGAAGAAGTAAGTAATCTGACTAGTTAATCTTTCAGATGGGCTGTACTGAATGCAACGCTCTGCAAAGGACAAGCGACCTGATAATGATGATGAGGATGATGATAACCAATAATGATCGAAAAAGAAGAGTTCAAAACATACTGACGAGATGGTATTTTGTAAGGTTACCAGACGTTCCGATTTTTCCGGGACAGTCCCGATTTTTCACTGTTTTTTCAACCTTTGTCCCGGATTTGTTACTGTCTCGAATTTGTCCCGATTTTGGTCGATTTTTTTTTTAGCTTTTGTACCGTGTGTGTTAAAATACATTAGGGACACAAACGTTTACCAATTTTGCCAATATGGTAAACGTTTCTTGGACTTAAAAATAGGCATTATTCGGTTGTTGTGTAGAAAATGTTTAAAAAGTTGAACTAGCTGTTCATTGAGTCAAACAGTAACTTCAGTTCATAGACATTATTCGGTTGTTGTGTAGAAAATGTTTAAAAAGTTGAACTGGCTGTTTCTTTGAGTCACACAGTACCTTCAGTCCACTTTCCAGAAAATGAAATGCATGACGAATATGTTTACATGAAGCAGTCTGTTACTTCTCAGAAAATTAATGAGTGGAGTATTAATCAAACATTACCAGAGCAGCGTTGGATTGAAATGGCTTCCCACTTCAAAAACAGGCATGTGCCAATTTCACATATTCTGAAGCTGGAAGAGTTCTTTTTGTGTCTACCGGGAACAAATGCTGCAACGGAAAGATTGTTGTCACTGATGAACAGCTTGTGGACAAATGATAAAACACATCTACGTGTGGACACAGGCCATGTTGATCACCAAAGTGAACAATGAGCAAACATGTGTTGAATTTTTATAAGATGCTCCAAACGAAGAAAGAATTTAATAATAAATCCACTCATCAGCAAAGTCCAGCAACTCTGCTTCACCCTCCATTTAAGTGAGTATCACTAATGTTTTTGTTTATCTCCTGATAACATTTTGTAAGCCTATATTGTTATCTGTTTTAATTAGTTAAAAAAATATATGTTTTATTTACTTCAAAAACACGGAAGAAATTGCATTTTATTGATGGAAAATGTAATTCAAATTAATCGGTCCCGGATTGGGGTTTCAAAAATATGGTCACCTTATATGGGGGCCCAACAGAGCAGATCAAGACGCTGCTCCATCTCCCAGTGGTGCTCGTGAAAGAAGATTAATCAATCTGGCTAAGCGGGTTGGGATCGACAAAGAAAGGTAACCCATTACTCGATCTGGCTAAGCGGGTTGGGATCGACAAAGAAAGGTAACCCATTACTCGATCTGGCTAAGCGGGTTGGGATCGACAAAGAAAGGTAACTCACTTCTCAAAAAGGCATAACATAACAAACAGATAAAGATTGAAGAAATTTAACACTATCACGATTGGCAGTGCAAACAAGAATTAAAACAAAAAAAAATGACTAAAGAGGAAATAAACAAACATAATGAATAATGTAATGAAAACTAATGACAATATAAAAATAACACATAACATAACAAACTGATTGTCAAATAAATAGAAAAAAGTGGCATAACGAATTAGTCACCAAGGAAGAGACTACTTGATTGTATAGAGCGGGTCAAGTAACACTCCCTCCCCATCTGGGAGTCAAGTCCACATAGCTAGCGCTCTTCCAGCTACAGAAACCACGTTAGGTACGTAAACTAAACGTTTAGTTTAGACTTAGAGAATAAACTCAATCTTTCTAGGCAACTAAATCTTAACCTTTAATATCACCACGGGCAATATAATACTAAACTTTTACAACTAATTGCATACATTATAATACTAAACTTTTACAACTAATTGCATACACTGTAATATTAAACTTTTACATTAACTACAGACATATAATACTAAACTTTTACATTAACTACAGACATATAATACTAAACTTTTACATTAACTACAGACATATAATACTAAACTTTTACATTAACTACAGACATATAATACTAAACTTTTACATTAACTACAGACATATAATACTAAACTTTTACATTAACTACAGACATATAATACTAAACTTGTACAACTACAGACATATAATACTAAACTTTTACAACTACAGACATATAATACTAAACTTTTACAACTAAATTAAACTTTTACATTAACTACAGACATTATAATACTAAACTTTTACAACTACAGACATATAATACTAAACTTTTACAACTACAGACATTATAATACTAAACTTTTACATTAACTGCAGACATTATAATACTAAACTTTTACAACTACAGACATATAATACTAAACTTTTACAACTAAATTAAACTTTTACATTAACTACAGACATTATAATACTAAACTTTTACACTAACTATAGACATTGTTGTAATTCTAAACTTTTACACTAAACCACAGACACTAACAATGAACATTAAAACTAAACTATTTCCTAAAACTACAGACAACTCTAAACATAAACTCTCTACTTCTGCCAGAAACCAACAAACTATGTAGATTAGTATCTTAAACGGCAACACACAAATTACGAACAATCTAAACTCGACCATAAACATTATAATTGCTAACCTCATACTATCTCCTGTTCGAAGAGTGGTTAATAAACCGGACTACTAAGGCAATAAGGATTAAGTGATCGGGTTCAATCCCGATCGATTTCTCAAAGTTCACGCAACCTTAAATGGATACCGGATTTTCTGAGAAAGTAGGGCGGAACACCGACTACAACATTACCCATAAACCCCTTATTTTTTACTATCTCGCATTACAAAACATGGTAGGTCTAGACATTAGACAAGAAAACAGAACAGAAAAATGAAGCCTTTGAAATGTGGATCTATAGAAGAATAGGTAGAATTGGATGGAAAGAAAAGAAAACAAACGATGAAGTTTTAAAACAACTAAAAATGAAAAGAGAACTACTAAACACAATTATAACAAGACAAATGAAATTTTTAGGGCATGTTAAAAGACACAACAGCCTAACAAAAGTAATATTGGAAGGGAAAATACAAGGTAAAAGAGGCAGAGGCAGACCAAGACTAACATGGACGAGTAACATCAAAAGATGGACAAGTCAACCTATGACAATCTGCACAATCAAAGCAAGAGACAGAGCGGAATGGCGCTCCATGGTAGCCAACCTTCGATGTGGAGACGGCACTCAATGATGATGATGGTAGATCTAGACCGAATTATATTGCAAACCATATACGAGCCCTGTCATCATCATCATCATGTGCCATACCGGTTGGCGTTGGTGATCATGTCCTTCCACAATCTTATATCTACAGGGCATCGTATCAGTACTGTTGTTGACTGTTTTCCATGCCATGACACCAAGCTATCCAGTATTTTCTTTCTTTGTCGTCCATGATCTCTCTTTTTCTGTGCTTTGCCAATTGTAACCAATTGTAACCAAGTATTCCAACTTTCCTCGTATATGCCAGAAACATGTTAATTGTTTCTTTCTGGTGTTTTTTTTTAAGGAGCTCCCTTTTTGTGTTGGTCTCTTTGAGAATTTTAGCTCGTTGAGCTTTTTAGCTGTCCAGGGAACTTTCAACATTCTTCAGAGAAGAAAAACTACTACTTTCTACTAGAATAATACCAGTCACATTTAGTCAACTATATACACTCTGCAATTTAAAATATCACCTATCACATTCTAAATTACAGTAACCATATAATAAAATATCACCTATCACATTCTAAATCACAGTAACCATACAATAAAATATCACCTATCACATTCTAAATCACAGTAACCATACAATAAAATATCACCTGTCATATTCTAAATCACAGTAACCATACAATAAAATATCACCTATCACATTCTAAATCACAGTAACCATACAATAAAATATCACCTATCACATTCTAAATCACAGTAACCATACAATAAAATATCACCTATCACATTCTAAATCACAGTAGCCCTAACACTAGAATATTACTTATAGAACGTTACTAAATCACAGTGGCTTTATAACTAACATACATATTATCTATCACATAAAAATATCACAGTAACGGTACAACTAAAATATAAATCACAAACACCTATAACTAAAACACTACCTATCACATTTACTAAATCACAATAACTTTACGACGTACTTATTATATCAAGCTCATTAAATCGCAGTAACTTTACTTTACAACTAAAATATTACCTGCCACATTCACTAAATCACAATAACTCCAACTAAAATATGACCTATCACATTAACTAAATCTCGGTAACTTTGCAATGACTTATCACCAAATTAAAATCCTAAACATTCCCTACCTAAACTTTTACCACTTACCTAAACAACACACAACAAACCCTCGTTCTGTCCTCGTGTTTGACCTGCCAGTTACCTCAGTTCCTGTGACAGCACAAACTATTTTCCCATAGAACGCACATATAGGTCACGAGTCACCATAGAAGCAAAACGCTTCATTGACTTGACCAAATCAACAAGCACAGTTTTCATTGTGAATGTGACCCTAGACACTGTTCCTAAATACTTCATTCGACCCAACGTAAAGAAAAAGTGAATTCAATAGAAAACCGTTTTACAACAAACTGCTTAAATGCAACACTGTTTCCATTCCGAAATTTCCTCGTGTTCCGCCTCGTGTAACCGGTTTTCAAGTGCGAATATGAACGACTGTAGTATCACTCCAACAATATCTTGTCGATAACTTTCTTACTTCAAATCTTCAACCTTATCTTATCCTGTCTTACTCTCCGACTCTCTATTTGTCCTTCCTTCTGTATGTCTATCTCTTTCTCTGTTACATTTATCTCTATCTCTTTTTCTATATCTCTCTTTTTTATTTCCCTCCCATCGCTCTCTTTTTCTCTATTTATTTCTTTTTTATACTTTCTCCACCTTAATCGTTCTTCTTCTCTCTATCTTTCTCATTCTCAATCTCTATTTTACCCCTCTATGTGGATGAAAGATGGTCCACGTGAAGTAAAAGAAATCCAATCCCGTGTGAATGAAAGATGGTACACGCACAGTGGAAGAAATCCCATATTAAAGACCGATAGTTAAAGGGATAAGACAGATATTTTTTTAATAATAATTGTTCAAGAAATTGAAGGAAATATACAATTATAAATAGTATCTAAATTGTTCCCTTATGTATTTCTTTTCTTCTCTTAAACTCTCTTTATCCGATATGCTGTTAATCCATTTTTTTGGGACCATATACTCTAAGTACGAGTTCTAACAAGTTCGAATGCATTTTTAAAATTCTATTTATTATTAATTTGTTTATAAATCAGAATACAATATATGTAATATGCTGGGAGATTAACTAACTGAAAATAAAGACAGCATGTTCAATGCAGTGGTAACGTAATGTACATGTATTTTTTATTTTATTTCATGCTCTCGTGAAGTCGAAAGTCTTTTCTATCGATGGTGAAATACAAACTCAGACCGGAACACCTCGTGGCGACTGCAGTGGACACGCGGCCTTTATTCTCCGGTCCTCCAGCAGACCCCAGTAACGGGGAAAAGCCGCTGCGACACTTTCTAGAAAATGACCAAACACCTACCAGCTTGAAAGATGACAAATCCAATTCACTCGACCATCAGTTTCTTATTGAGATATCCACGTCTCGGTAGCTTAGTTGGGAGAACCACCCGACTGGACTACCGACGTTGGGACAACCCGTGTTCGAATCCCGCTGGAGGCAGTGTGGGTTGTACTCGTGGTTGGGCAAAAATATACCCACATGGTCGATCCAGCCGCTTGCAGAAATGGGTACCAGGGTAGTAGCACTGGGAAGGTGAGGAATGCCGCCTTGCATAGTGAGTTTCAATGCTTGGAGCGACACTGTCCAGAAGTCTCCGAACACTTCTGGATAGGCGGCCGAGCACTTATGGGTGAAAACTCGCGTGATAAGACGCCGATTCAAGTTTTTGTACTTTGCCTTTGCTTTACATTTACCTTTCTTAACTTCCTGTTGTTTTCAAACATTCTTATGTCTGTGTTAGTCACATTTCATATCTTTGTGTGTGCATGTGTGTGTTAGTCACATTTCATATCTTTGTGTGTGCATGTCTGTGTTAGTCACATCGCATATCTTTGTATGTGCATGTGTGTGTTAGTCACATCGCATATCTTTGTGTGTGCATGTCTGTGTTAGTCACATCGCATATCTTTGTGTGTGCATGTCTGTGTTAGTCACATCGCATATCTTTGTATGTGCATGTGTGTGTTAGTCACATCGCATATCTTTGTGTGTGCATGTCTGTGTTAGTCACATCGCATATCTTTGTGTGTGCATGTCTGTGTTAGTCACCTCTCATATCTTTGTGTGTGCATGTGTGTGTTAGTCACATCGCATATCTTTGTGTGTGCATGTCTGTGTTAGTCACATCGCATATCTTTGTGTGTGCATGTCTGTGTTAGTCACATCGCATATCTTTGTGTGTGCATGTCTGTGTTAGTCACCTCTCATATCTTTGTGTGTGCATGTCTGTGTTAGTCACATCGCATATCTTTGTATGTGCATGTGTGTGTTAGTCACATTTCATATCTTTGTATGTGCATGTCTGTGTTAGTCACATTTCATATCTTTGTGTGTGCATGTGTGTGTTTGTCACATCTCATATCTTTGTGTGTGCATGTCTGTGTTAGTCACCTCTAGTTACTCGGGCAGATGGTGCTCGTAAACCTGGGAGGGCAGACCATCTAAGGGCAGAATCCCCCTGCAGAAAAGACAATCTGCTGCCTTGCAGGAAGATTGGGGACAATCAAAGGCTAAGGAAAGCAAACCTGAAAAAATGCTGGCTGAAATCGGATGCACTGGGCCACTGGCGCAGAACACAGTGCAACGTATTAACGGATGTTCAGTCAGAGTGGATCTGGCGGACTCTAATTGTGACGTTCTGTCTGTGGGGGCGATCAACACACTTAACCTGACAGCTGACTTCATGTGGGAGTCTGGAATCCTACTCTTACTGAGTCCTGATCGCAGAGAGAGAAGAAACCACGCCTCTGCTATTGCGATACGTTATTTAATTTATTCAAAATTATAACGAGGGCGACACTCGTCACAAATTTCAAATTATAACTCTCGTACAAGACTCAGACATTCCTGACAGATGTGTTGTGTCATAGCACGTACACGAGTCTTGACAGCTCGTGTCATAATATCTTGTCATGAACTGAAGAGGACTCAAGTGAAACTGAGTGATACGTCACAATAGTTGCGTCATGTTTTATTTTGTTACTTTTTCATTACGTTTTTAGAATGAATTATTCAAATACTTGTTTATATTGATTTGGCCATATACAAAGGCACGGGAGATGGTAGGAGAAAAAAACAGGAAAACCCTCCAACTAGCGTGATGTCATCAGCTATGTAGGAGCTACCATTCCCACCTATAACCAAATAAAATTAGGAGAAATACCTCTACTAGACGTACAATCTTACATATATCTGGGTAGTAATATAGATAAAGAGGGAGGAACAGAAAATGATACCAAAATAAGGATATCAAAAGCAAGAGGAGCTTTTGTTGCACTGGGAAACATATGGAAGACCAAAGAAATTAGGTTAAATACACAAATAAAAATGTTCAACTCCAATGTTAAGTCAGTCCTATTATATGGCTGTGAAACATGGAGAACAACAAAATCGACAATAATGAAGATACAGACTTTCATTACTGGATGCTTACGCAGAATAAAAGGATGGAAATGGCAGGACAAAATCACTAACATAGAATTATGTAAATGTACCAGTCAAATACCAGTGGATAAAGAGATACAGCGAAGACGATGGCGCTGGATAGGATACACACTACAGAAGCTAACTGAGAGTATTACACAACAGGCCCTTTTTTGGAATCCCCAGGGGAAAAGACAAAGAGGAAGATCAAGGAATTCTTAGAGAAGACAGATAGAAGCAGAGATGAAGATGATGGGGAAGACGTGAAATGACCTTAAAAGAATGGAAAGAAACAGAACGACTTGGAAAGTGTTTGTTGGAGAGCTATGCTCCACAGGGAGCTGAAAGGTAGAAGAAGAAGATTCCCACCTATATTGCGAAAGCCGAATGGCTGAGGGGATTTTCCCGAAAGTCCCCCACTATTCTGACGTCTTCAGCTATGGTAGTTAGAGACGGAGAAATGAAAGCAACAAAAAGATGAAAACTGCTATTGTTACAATTTTACGTAATTCATGGACGACACAAATTTGAATGACGTTTCGGCTCATTATGCCTTCAGCAGGAACAAAAAAAAAACACACACACAGATATGTAGATATGAAAGAGAGTAATAAATATGAAAGAGAGTAATAGATATGAAAGAGAGTAATAAATATGAAAGAGAGTAATAGATATGAAAGAAGAGAGTAATAAATATGAAAGGGAGTAATAGATATGAAAGAGAGTAATAGATATGAAAGAGAGTAATAGATATGAAAGAGAGTAATAGATATGAAAGAGAGTAATAGATATTAAAGAGAGTAATAGATATGAAAGAGAGTAATAGATATTAAAGAGAGTAATAGATATTAAAGAGAGTAATAGATATTAAAGAGAGTAATAGATATTAAAGAGAGTAATATATATGAAAGAGAGTAATAGATATTAAAGAGAGTAATAGATATGAAAGAGAGTAATAGATATGTAAATCCTAGAAAACGGCCACTAAATTGACGTCGTCTATAATGCGAGCTATAGACGTAGACGTCATTCTACCCATAACCGCCGCTGCTCGCAATCCTGAAAACGTCATGCTAGATGGAGACTTTCCTGGAATTTCCTGTCAGCCCGCAGGTCTTTGTGAATGATATGGCCACAATTTTGTGACGATTTAACCCTTTCCGTACGTTTCGCCGCATTGTGAGTCACTCTCAATTTGATTAGTGTCAACGCCATCAAACCATATTCTTTTTACACATCTTGTATCATCTTTCTACCAACTCTGAGTTATCAGTGCCAGAATTGGACGCTGGACTCTAGAACAATAAGAAAGATAACGACCACCGAAATGAAATGTGTCAGAAGAACGACAGGAAACAGCTTAAGGGACAGAGTAAGAAACACTGACCTGAGGAAGAAACTCGAAATTGAACCAGCCATCGAATACATAAAGAAACAACAGATAAATTGGTTCGGCCACATAACATGACAAAAAGAACTAACAATGACTCAAAAAGCCTTAAATAAACGCTACGAAAACGCCAGATTAAGAGGAAGACCGAGAAAGAGATGGATAAAGGGAATACTTGAGTCACTAGGAGGGATAACACCAGAAGAGGCCAACAGAAGAGCAAAGAATCGCAGATTGTATCTCCCCTCGACGCCAACGGCAGCAGAGGAAGGATAGAAGAAGGAGAGAAGAAGAAGAAGTATAATCTTGGTATTGGTGAAATCTAATACCTTGTTCAATTATCTAAAAACCCATATATAATATGTTATATGTTAGATAAATATAAATATGTAGATTGATTCTTAACACCATGAAACATTTTGTCTCTGAAATCTATTCCGTTGCATCGAAAAAAAGCTTCTGTACGGAAAGTTAAGCTTTGCAAGTAGGGGCGTTTGTGGGTAGAATTACGTCAGCCCTCTATAGCTCGCATTAAAGATGACGTCATGATTGTGGGAGAGGGGGGGGGGTTTCTATGATGTTCATCTCTGCCCGCTGGCTTTATTACTACAGTTGGATGTGCTTTACATTCGATGGCAACCATGTCGCTTTATTATGTTTCCATTGTCGGACAAACGTATGTGACTAATTAGACTGGAACTCTTCACAGTTCTATAGAACTTTGAACGCAATGTTCTGTGCAACCAACTGGTGCAGCCGGGATTTGAACACAATACCTCTCTGTCTCGAGGCCGGCCTCTTGCCTCGAGACCAACCAGTCATTTTAAGAGTAGGGAAAATATATTTTAAAAATCCTAAAACACAAATAACATTTTAAAAACAACAAATACAATAAGGAATATCATTAAAAATTGCAGAAAATATTAAAAAAACACAAAAACAATCTCAGATACAACAGGAAAATTGACAAACTTAGACGTCTGGGAAGATATGAAAAGGATACTTTGTTGAATTTCTGGTGAGAAAACGTCTCGTAGAGTAACGTCAATATAAATAACAAACGTCAATACCAATAATAATCGTCAATATCAATAGTAGACGTCATTATCAATAGTAAAAGTCAATATCAATAGTAAACGGCAATATCAATAGTAAACGTCATTATCAATAATAAACGTCATTATCAATAGTAAACGTCAATATCAATAACAAACGTCAATATCAATAACAAACGTCAATATCAATAGTAAACGTCAATATCAATAACAAACGTCAATATCAATAATAAACGTCAATATCAATTATAAACGTCAATATCAATAATAAACGTCAATATCAATAGAAAACGTCAATATCAATAATAAACGTCAATATCAATAGTAAACGTCATATCAATAATAAACGGCAATATCAATAGCAAACGTCAATATCAATAATAAACGTCAATATCAATAATAAACGTCAATATCAATAATAAACGTCAATATCAATAATAAACGTCAATATCAATAATAAACGTCAATATCAATAATAAACGTCAATATCAATAATAAACGTCAATATCAATAATAAACGTCAATATCATTAATAAAAGTCAATATCAATAGTAAACGGCAATATCAATAGTAAACGTCAATATCAATAATAAACGTCATTATCAAAAGTAAACGTCAATATCAATAACAAACGTCAATATCAATAACAAACGTCAATATCAATAGTAAACGTAAATATCAATAACAAACGTCAATATCAATAATAAACTTCAATATCAATTATAAACGTCAATATCAATAATAAACGTCAATATCAATAGCAAACGTCAATATCAATAATAAACGTCAATATCAATAATAAACGTCAATATCAATAGTAAACGGCAATATCAATAGCAAACGTCAATATCAATAATAAACGTCAATATCAATAGTAAACGTCAATATCATAATAAACGTCAATATCAATAGTAAACGTCAATATCAATAGTAAACATCAATATCAATAATAAACGTCAATATCAATTATAAACGTCAATATCAATAATAAACGTCAATATCAATAATAAACGTCAATGTCAATAATAAACGTCAATGTCAATAATAAACGTCAATATCAATAATAAACGTCAATATCAATAGTAAACGTCAATATCAATAATAAACGTCAATATCAATAATAAACGTCAATATCAATTATAAACGTCAATATCAATAATAAACGTCAATATCAATTATAAACGTCAATATCAATAATAAACGTCAATGTCAATAATAAACGTCAATATCAATTATAAACTATGCGTGAACTTGCACTAGAGACTTGACAACCGAACCTCTGAGTGTCGTTAAAAGTGGCTCTCTCTCTCTCTCTCTCTCTCTCTCTCTCTCTCTCTCTCTCTCTCTTTCATAAATGATCCTGTTTTTTTCCATCTTAATTCAGATTGAAACAATATTATATATATATATATTATTATATATATTTTATATATTTTTATATTATTTTATATATTATTATATATATTTTATATATTATTTTATATATTATTATATATATATTATATATTATTATATATATTTTATATATTATTTTATGTATTATTATATATATTTTATATATTATTTTATATATTCTATATATTATTATATATATTTTATATATTATTATATATATTTTATATATTATTTTATATATTATTATATATATTTATATATTATTTTATATATTATTATATATATTTATATATTATTTTATATATTATTATATATATTTATATATTATTTTATATATTATTATATATATTTATATATTATTTTATATATTATTATATATATTTATGTATTATTTTGATTTTTTCTATTTTTTTTTTTTGGCAGATTCTTGATGGCGCCCCTAAGCACCTGGCTCTCCCCGGACAATTGTCCGAGTTGCCGGTACCTTAAGCCGGGCCTGCTCCTTAGTCGGCTATTGCGACATGAGTAGCTGGTGTGTGTGGTTCTATTCTTTTCTCCAGCGAGAGTGGCCAGGGTCCCGAAAGCCATTCGTGCGACAATAAACCAACAATAAAAGATGAAGACTATGATGAAGCTTCATTAGAACTGCCTAAACTCCCATGAAGACTATGATGAAGCTTCATTAGAACTGACCAAACTCCCATGAAGACTATGATGAAGCTTCATTAGAACTGACCAAACTCCCATGAAGACTATGATGAAGCTTCATTAGAACTGACCAAACTCCCATGAAGACTATGATGAAGCTTCATTAGAACTGCCTAAACTCCCATGAAGACTATGATGAAGCTTCATTAGAACTGACCAAACTCCCATGAAGACTATGATGAAGCTTCATTAGAACTGACCAAACTTCCATGAAGACTATGATGAAGCTTCATTAGAACTGCCCAAACTCCCATGAAGACTATGATGAAGCTTCATTAGAACTGACCAAACTCCCATGAAGACTATGATGAAGCTTCATTAAAACTGACCAAACTTCCATGAAGACTATGATGAAGCTTCATTAGAACTGACCAAACTCCCATGAAGACTATGATGAAGCATCATTAGAACTGACCAAACTCCCATGAAGACTATGATGAAGCTTCATTAGAACTGACCAAACTTCCATGAAGATTATGATGAAGCTTCATTAGAACTGACCAAACTTCCATGAAGACTATGATGAAGCTTCATTAGAACTGCCCAAACTTCCATGAAGACTATGATGAAGCTTCATTAGAACTGACCAAACTCCCATGAAGACTGTGATGAAGCTTCATTAGAACTGACCAAACTCCCATGAAGACTATGATGAAGCTTCATTAGAACTGACCAAACTCCCATGAAGACTATGATGAAGCTTCATTAGAACTGACCAAACTTCCATGAAGACTATGATGAAGCTTCATTAGAACTGACCAAACTTCCATGAAGACTATGATGAAGCTTCATTAGAACTGACCAAACTTCCATGAAGACTATGATGAAGCTTCATTAGAACTGACCAAACTGCCATGAAGACTATGATGAAGCTTCATTAGAACTGACCAAACTCCCATGAAGACTGTGATGAAGCTTCATTAGAACTGCTCAAACTCCCATGAAGACTATGATGAAGCTTCATTAGAACTGACCAAACTGCCATGAAGACTATGATGAAGCTTCATTATAACTGACCAAACTCCCATGAAGACTATGATGAAGCTTCATTAGAACTGCCCAAACTCCCATTTGAAAGCGGCATGTGATGAACTCCCAGAGTATAGAAGGACATGTTTCTTTGCTGAAAGTTTAATTACCTTCACAATAAGGAGAAGTCCCCAACTAACAGCCGTTGACTGAGTTTAATCTATCTTCAACCTTTGCTCTCACACTTAATGATCTCGCTATGTGTATTGAGTTATTGAGTTAGTTATTGAGTTAGTTATTGAGTTAGTTATTGAGTTAGTTATTGAGTTAGTTATTGAGTTATTGGGTTAGTTATTGAGTTAGTTATTGAGTTATTGGGTTAGTTATTGAGTTAGTTATTGAGTTAGTTATTGAGTTGTTGAGTTAGTTATTGAGTTATTGGGTTAGTTATTGGGTTAGTTATTGAGTTAGTTATTGAGTTATTGAGTTAGTTATTGAGTTAGTTATTGAGTTATTAAGTTATTGAGTTATTAAGTTATTGAGTTATTGAGTTAGTTATTGAGTTAGTTATTGAGTTATTAAGTTAGTTATTGAGTTAGTTATTGAGTTAGTTATTGAGTTAGTTATTGAGTTAGTTATTGAGTTATTAAGTTATTGAGTTTTTGAGTTATTTGCTGGTTATCATCATTGCACTCCGAACATGTCCATAGGTGCTCAGATCCCCTCCTTAGCAAGTCTCGCAGTGTCCAGCGACTGACGACTCCAGTTCTGTGTTGGTTGATAAGTCTTCTTACACGGCCACTAAGTTTCTCGTTTCTGACTGTGTCCATCTCAACTCCCATCTCTTGCATCCAAAGGAGTGATATGGATTTGTGGTCGTCGAAGTCCTGTGCTCTTCCCACATCTTGGAGGGCATTGATGATGTCCGCCAGATCCATTGGTTGATCGTTTTCAATGACAGCACAGCTAGCCAACCTGCCCACTCTTTTATTTCCCCGTACTATCGCATGTCCTGGGACGTTGACAAAGGTGACCTTGCGTATTTTTGACTTCTTCAGTGACTCTAACCATTGTATGCGTACAGAGCCCGCCTCGCTATGTGTATTTACAAGGTGACACCTTCAAAGCATTCGTTGCAGACTCACAGTAAACACCGCCAAAGCTTTCAAACACAAGAAGAACATGATGTCTCAAAAAAATTGTCAATTTTTTTTTCTATGTTTTATGAGCTAAGAAGAGTAATGAAAACGTTCTGAGAGAGGCCAACGCAAAATTATAGTTAATTTCCAATATTAGGAAGAAATAATCACCATTTTTAGGCCATGTAATGATAAGAGAACAGCTGGAATATATTGTAATAACTGGGAAAATTGAGAAATGAAGAGATAGAGGGAAGCAAAAAGAAAAGATACCAGACAACTTTAGAGAATTTCTTGACAGAATGTCAACAACAGAAATGATAACTAACTGTCGAGATCGAAAGTTGTGGAGGGACATGATCACCTACATCAGCAGGCACGGTACTTGATGATTTTGCTTTTTATTTATCTGGTGCATCTTCCATCTAATATTATTGTGCCGAAGTATTTGATGAGCGTAGGAACTTGAAGGCAGAAGTTTGAGAACACATACCAGTGTAAAACAACTAACATGGAAGCACGGACGCATACTAAAACATGTGAACCAGATGCATTGATGTATGGTGGAAGCACGGACGCATACTAAAACATGTGAACCAGATGCATTGATGTATGGTGGAAGCACGGACGCATACTAAAACATGTGAACCAGATGCATTGATGTATGGTGGAAGCACGGACGCATACTAAAACATGTGAACCAGATGCATTGCTGTACGGTGGAAGCACGGACGCATACTAAAACATGTGAACCAGATGCATTGCTATACGGTGCAAAACAATTCAAAGACGATGAGTACGACACCTTGAGTTGATGGACATCCAAACGATCAAAAATTGTTGACAATTTCACGAAAGCTCGACATTTCTTCTTGTTTTCTTTCCCAGGCGGTCAAATATGGGGCAGTTGAAATGTTTGATCACACAGCACGCGCTGTCTGCTTGCCGAGTTCGTCTTAACCAATATCAAGTGTCATGTCGGATGATGTAAGTGATCGGGAAACACAACACTAGAATATTTTTTAACGACTATCTGTGAATGTTTACTGTGCTACGGAATTCGTGCACTGTGATGAGAATACTAATTGGCACTGCCTAATTGCTGTAGTGATGGTTTATATATACACAGATTAAACTGTGCACTTTCCAGAACCGAATTAAATCAAAAATCAGCATCATCAGGTGACTTGCCGGTTGGTGTAGGCGACCATCTCTCCCCACATCACTCGGTCCTTCATACATGTCATAATTTCAGTCGATGATCTTTTGTTATGCTAACTGTTTGGATAAGCCGTTCATCGTTTTAAAGATTCTTCATTTGTAATTTGTGCTGTCCGTGGAATTCGTAGTATTGTTCTGATAAAGCACATCTCAGCTGTCTCAAACGTTCTTTGTAATATCTTGCTTATCGTCCATGATCGCTTCCATATAGTCATATATTAGAACAGGTTCGATGTAGCACTTTAGGGCACGTTTTCTAACATTAATTGACAATTATTTATTATAGACGATATTTAACATTCGATGGAATTCTGTCTTTGCTTGTCCTATTCTGTCTTTGTTTGTCCTATTCTGTCTTTGTTTGTCCTATTCTGTCTTTGCTTGTCCTATTCTGTCTTTGTTTGTCCTATTCTGTCTTTGCTTGTCCTATTGTGTCTTTGTTTGTCCTATTCTGTCTTTGTTTGTCCTATTCTGTCTTTGTTTGTCCTATTCTGTCTTTGTTTGTCCTATTCTGTCTTTGTTTGTCCTATTCTGTCTTTGTTTGTCCTATTCTGTCTTTGCTTGTCCTATTCTGTTTCTAATTTCTACAATGCCTCTGCCATCTGATGTTAATATTGATCCCAGATATTTGAATTTACTCACTTGTTTCAGGACTTTTCCCATTTAGTTTTACTCTACATTCCTATGTGTTTGTTTTCTTTGTTATTATCGGTTCTGACTTTTTTTATGTTGAGGGTCGACCCGTTTTGTTCACTTTTTATCACAATATCATCTAATAGATTTTGTAGACCGTGTTGGTTTTGCTATCAATACACTGTCACTGTCATCTGCATACCTGAGGTTGTATATGCTGCTCCCCTCCCCCTCCCAAGGTACTGCCAGGCTTGTTCACAACTGTTCTTTTAAAAACATTCAATGTACAAAGAAAATAATTCTGGTGACAACACACATCCCTGACGCACTGTATGTCTTATTTGCTGATATTCTCCGTGTTCGTTTTCAATTCTAATGGCTGTCTCTTTTTTTCCAGTATCATCATCATAATCATCAAGTACCGGGCCTACTGGCGTAGGTGATCATGTCTCTCCACAACTTTCGATCTCGACAGTTCTTTATCATTTCTGTTGTTCACCTTCTGCCAAGCCATTCTTTTAAGCTGTCAAGTATTTTCTCTCTTTGCTTTCCTCTAACTCTTCGTCCCTCAATTTTTCCAGTTATTACAATATATTCCAGTTGTTCTCTTCTCATTACATGGCCAAAAAATGATGATTGTTTCTTCCAAATATTGGAAATTATCTCTCTTTTTGCTATGGCCGCTTTGAGAACATTTTCATTACTCTTCTTAGCTGTCCATGGTATTCTCAACATTCTTCTGTAAAACCACATTTCTACAGTCTCCAGTGATTTTCTTGTTTGTTGTCCTATCTTGTTTGTTGGAGCATAGGTCTTCAACATTTTCATCTTCCTGTGGATCATAAGTCTTCAACATACACTTTTATCTCCCTGTGGAGCATAGGTCTTCAACATACACTTTTATCTCCCTGTGGAGCATATGTCTTCAACATACAATTTTATCTCCCTGTGGAGCATATGTCTTCAACAAACACTTTTATTTCCCTGTGGAGCATAGGTCTTCAACATTTTCATCTTCCTGTGGATCATAAGTCTTCAACATACACTTTTATCTCCCTGTGGAGCATAGGTCTTCAACATACACTTTTATCTCCCTGTGGAGCATATGTCTTCAACATACACTTTTATCTCCCTGTGGAGCATAGGTCTTCAACAAACACTTGTATCTCCCTGTGGAGCATAGGTCTTCGACAATTGTATCTCCCTGTGCAGCATAGGTCTTCAACATACATTCTCATCTCCCTGTGGAACATAGGTCTTGAACATACATTCTCATCTCCCTGTGGAACATAGGTCTTGAACATACATTCTCATCTCCCTGTGGAACATAGGTCTTGAACATACATTTTCATCTCCCTGTGGAACATAGGTCTTGAACATACACTCTCATCTCCCTGTGGAACATAGGTCTTGAACATACACTTTCATCTCCCTGTGGAACATAGGTCTTGAACATACACTCTCATCTCCCTGTGGAACATAGGTCTTGAACATACACTCTCATCTCCCTGTGCAGCATAGGTCTTGAACATACACTCTCATCTCCCTGTGGAACATAGGTCTTGAACATACATTTTCATCTCCCCGTGGTGCATAGGTCTTCAACATACACTCTCATCTCCCTGTGCAGCATAGGTCTTCAACATACACTTTCATCTCCCCGTGGAGCATAGATCTTCAACATTTTCATCTTCATGTGGAAAGTCTTCAAAAAACACTTTCATCTTCCTGTGGAGCATAGGTCTTCAACAAACACTCTCATCTCCCTGTGGAGCATAGGTCTTCAATATACACTATCATCTCCCTGTGCAGCATAGGTCTTCAACATACACTTTCTTCTCCCCGTGGAGCTTAGATCTTCAACACTTTCATCTTCCTGTGGACTATAAGTCTTCAACAAACACTTTCATCTTCCTGTTTTTTTTACACTTTTCATCCCCCCTTCCCCCGCCCCGTGGTGCATAGGTCTTCAACAAACACTTTTATTTCCCTGTGTAGCATAGGTCTTCAACAAACACTTACATCTCCCTGTGCAGCATAGGTATCCAACAAAAACTTTCATCTCCCTGTGGAGCATAGGTTTTAAATAAAAAACTTTCCAAGCCGTTTGTTTCTTGCCATCATTTTAAGATCGCTCCATGTTTTCCCCATGATCTTTATCTCTGCTACTACCTGTCTCCTCCAAGGATATTTTGGTTTTCCTCTTTATCTTTTCCCTTGGGGATTCCATAAAAGGGTCTGTTGTGTAATACTCTCAGTTGACTTCAGCAGCGTGTGTCCCATCCAGTGCCGTCGTCTTCGTTGTATCTCTTTGTCCACTATTATTTGACTGGTACATTCCCATAATTCTACATTAGTGATTCTGTCCTGCCATATCCATCCTTTTATTATGCGCAAGCTTCCATTAATGAAGGTTCGCATCTTCGTGATTGTAATTTGCGTTGTTCTCCGTGTTCACGGCCATACAATATGACTGAATCAACATAGGATGTTACCATTTGTTTAAATGTAACCTAAAATCCTTGGATTTCCAATATATTTCCTAGGAAATGAAGGCCTCTTGCTTTTGTGTACCATTTTTGTCGCATCATTCTCGGTTCCCCCCTCTTTCTCTATTTTACTGCCTATATATATATATATATATATATATATATATATATATATATATATATATATATATATATATATATGATTTTACGTCTAGTACAAGCATTTCTCCTAGTGCTATTTTGGTTATTACCAACTGCATTTATTCTCATAATTTTGGTTGTAATTTTTTTTCAGTCTAAGTTTTTTGGGTTACTTTTGGACCTGATATTGACAACTACTTCACGGATGCAACACATCTCTCTACTGATATTCGAGATACTGACGGTAGAAGAACACAAACTCAACACATCTCTCTACTGATATTCGAGATACTGACAGTAGAAGAACAAACTCAATACATCTCTCTACTGATATTCAAGATACTGACAGTAGAAGAACAAACTCAATACATCTCTCTACTGATATTCAAGATACTGACAGTAGAAGAACAAACTCAATACATCTCTCTACTGAT
The DNA here is from genome assembly GCA_032433765.1 of Megaustenia siamemsis. Lineage (NCBI taxonomy): Eukaryota > Metazoa > Mollusca > Gastropoda > Stylommatophora > Ariophantidae > Megaustenia > Megaustenia siamemsis. The sequence goes on along the minus strand of JAVIAB010000088.1, from coordinate 69,233,345 downwards.
ATTCAAGATACTGACAGTAGAAGAACACATCTCTCTACTGATATTCGAGATACTGACAGTAGAAGAACAAACTCAATACATCTCTCTACTGATATTCAAGATACTGACAGTAGAAGAACAAACTCAATACATCTCTCTACTGATATTCAAGATACTGACAGTAGAAGAACAAACTCAATACATCTCTCTACTGATATTCAAGATACTGACAGTAGAAGAACAAACTCAATACATCTCTCTACTGATATTCAAGATACTGACAGTAGAAGAACACATCTCTCTACTGATATTCAAGATACTGACAGTAGAAGAACAAACTCAATACATCTCTCTACTGATATTCAAGATACTGACAGTAGAAGAACAAACTCAATACATCTCTCTACTGATATTCAAGATACTGACAGTAGAAGAACAAACTCAATACATCTCTCTACTGATATTCAAGATACTGACAGTAGAAGAACAAACTCAATACATCTCTCTACTGATATTCAAGATACTGACAGTAGAAGAACAAACTCAATACATCTCTCTACTGATATTCGTGATACTGACGGTAGAAGAACACATCTCTCTACTGATATTCGTGATACTGACGGTAGAAGAACACATCTCTCTACTGATATTCGTGATACTGACAGTAGAAGAACACATCTCTCTACTGATATTCGTGATACTGACAGTAGAAGAACACATCTCTCTACTGATATTCGTGATACTGACAGTAGAAGAACACATCTCTCTACTGATATTCGTGATACTGACAGTAGAAGAACACATCTCTCTACTGATATTCCAGATACTGACGGTAGAAGAACACATCTCTCTACTGATATTCGTGATACTGACAGTAGAAGAACACATCTCTCTACTGATATTCCAGATACTGACAGTAGAAGAACACATCTCTCTACTGATATTCCAGATACTGACAGTAGAAGAACACATCTCTCTACTGATATTCCAGATACTGACAGTAGAAGAACACATCTCTCTACTGATATTCCAGATACTGACAGTAGAAGAACACATCTCTCTACTGATATTCCAGATACTGACAGTAGAAGAACACATCTCTCTACTGATATTCGTGATACTGACGGTAGAAGAACAAACTCAATACATCTCTCTACTGATATTCGTGATACTGACAGTAGAAGAACACATCTCTCTACTGATATTCCAGATACTGACGGTAGAAGAACACATCTCTCTACTGATATTCCAGATACTGACGGTAGAAGAACACATCTCTCTACTGATATTCCAGATACTGACGGTAGAAGAACACATCTCTCTACTGATATTCGTGATACTGACAGTAGAAGAACACATCTCTCTACTGATATTCCAGATACTGACGGTAGAAGAACACATCTCTCTACTGATATTCGTGATACTGACGGTAGAAGAACTAGATAAAACACACTATCGAACCAGAGATTTCACATTATAGCAGAAATAATTGCTGCTGAATCCACAATAAACGAAATATAAACATTCATTTTGCAGAGACAGAATTTAAAACAAAGATAAGAAAAACGAACCAAATAATACTAGAAAACAAGAGAATAGGCAACAAAATAAACAGCTGCGGTGACATTAATAATAAATTCAGACCAAAAAAAATTCAGACCCCTATTGTTAGGGTTATTTTTATAATAAAAGTGAAGTAAAGAGCCCCGTCACGCCAAGTGGCGTATAGGGAATATGGTGTTAGTGACCATCATTTTTACTGACCTTCGGCACATGATTTTTGAGGTATTGTGGTTGGTCTTTACGCCCGTGCCGCTTTATTTTCTTAGAAAAAAATCCGGTACCCATTTCTGGGTGAACCCGGAAGCCGTCGATCAGGAGTCTCGTCCTTTGTATGTGACAGTAATATTTAACGAAAATAATGTGGCCGGATAATAATAATGATGATAATAATAATGATAATAATAATCAATGTGGGCACAGCTGCACTGCGATAATGAACGGTCCAACCGGTCCAACCGGTGCAGCATAAATTGTCTTCAATGGAAATCAGAAATCTACCGTGCAGAGTTACGCCATAATAAGAGGATTAGTTTTAGGGGCGAGTTCTTCCTACGAGTATATAAAACAGTCACGCAGAGAAGAAATCAGTCTAGACAGCCGCCGCCACTAGGGGGACATCCATTTGTCCTTAAAGCTAAGACAGCGCGACCGGGTATGGGTAGTGGATGCTATCAGAAGAGTTGAGAAGAATGCGTTTAATTAGTATATGTCAGTTATTGTGTGAGCCTTCAAGGTTCAATGCAGCCAGGAGGTCGACGCCTGGGAATCGTGACCCAAGCGGGCCCACCTACCCTAGAGTACCAAGAAGCTAAAGGGTTGAAATACTTGCTCAATGGGGTGTGGGAGAGGGTGCACTTCTGATGATCAGATTACCTTCCGCTGCGAAGTTCTGTATAAAGAGTTTTCCATTAGGGTACATCAGATAAGTAGTCCTACATTTGTGTATATTTGCTTATGCATGTGGGTATTGTCAGTGCCCATGCCGAAGGCTGATTTGGGTCGCAACGTCGGATCATATTGTATCGTCCTAAATGGGTACCGGTTTTTTATTTTCTGAAACGAAACTTGGCACTGGCGTGCTGCTAATAACAACAACCAAAACAAATAATAACCACATTTTAACCAAAAATGTGCCAAAACTATCATCATGTTCTCTATACGTCACGGGAAGTGACGTGGATTTTCCCTTGTCTCTGTTTCATCAAAGCTTAACTGCACAATGTCTTTTAATTTATTTTAAAGAACTTTATAACGAAATCTGGCCACTCACGAAGTATTGGTAGTGACGCTAGCTCTCAAATGTTATCTCTGGACAAAACAAACCTTTTAATTTGCTTGTTAAACAAGTGGCTATAGCATTAACAGATCGTTGAGTGTGACCTACTTCTGGTCCTCATTCGACCTCGCCTGACCTTTAATGTAGATAATACGTGGCAGGGGAGCACTAGACAATATTCCTGGTTCTTGAGATAACGTAATACGTACAGATAGACACGAACGCTGTGACAGGTAGATGACCGTTAGGATAGCCAGACTACAGCCAACTATAGATTTAATTAGACCTACGGGATGAGTGGAATTTCCCGAAAAATCTCCAACTGATGTGACGTTTTCAGCTTTGCGAGCAGGGGTTTGTGGGTAATGTGGCGTGAACTGTAACTAGTTGGAGGGTTTTCATTTTTTTTTTGTCAAGAGGCCTTAGTTAATCTATAGCTGGCTGTGGCCAGACAGAGGAGTTAGATAAGGGAATCGAAACGGGCAAGCGGGTAGACAGACATAAGGCAGACAAACAGAATGATGTTCAATAGACAGACAATCATGCAAGGAGGAGATTGGAGAGGACAGACACTTATAAACGGAAGTGAACAAGAATGTTGGATAGACAGGCAGAAATGCATAGGGTGTTGGATAGACAGGCAGAAATGCATAGGGTGTTGGATAGACAGGCAGAGATGCATAGGGTGTTGGATAGACAGGCAGAGATGCATAGGGTGTTGGATAGACAGGCAGAGATGCATAGGGTGTTGGATAGACAGGCAGAGATGCATAGGGTGTTGGATAGACAGGCAGAGATGCATAGGGTGTTGGATAGACAGGCAGAAATGCATAGGGTGTTGGATAGACAGGCAGAGATGCATAGGGTGTTGGATAGACAGGCAGAGATGCATAGGGTGTTGGATAGGCAGGCAGAGATGCATAGGGTGTTGGATAGACAGGCAGAGATGCATAGGGTGTTGGATAGATAAGCAGAGATGCATAGGGTGTTGGATAGATAAGCAGAGATGCATAGGGTGTTGGATAGATAGGCAGAGATGCATAGGGGGTTGGATAGACAGGCAGAGATGCATAGGGTGTTGGATAGACAGGCAGAGGTGCATAGGGTGTTGGATAGACAGGCAGAGATGCATAGGGTGTTGGATAGACATGCAGAGATGCATAGGGTGTTGGATAGACAGGCAGAGATGCATAGGGTGTTGGATAGACAGGCAGAGATGCATAGGGTGTTGGATAGACAGGCAGAGATGCATAGGGTGATGGATAGATAGGCAGAGATGCATAGGGTGTTGGATAGATAGGCAGAGATGCATAGGATGTTGGATAGATAGGCAGAGATGCATAGGGTGTCGGATAGATAGGCAGAGATGCATAGGGTGTTGGATAGACAGGCAGAGATGCATAGGGTGTTGGATAGATAGGCAGAGATGCATAGGGTGTTGGATATATAGGCAGAGATGCATAGGGTGTTGGATAGACAGGCAGACGTGCATAAGACGTTGGACAGATAGACAGGAAAACAGGTGTTAGATCAGATAGACAGACAAACCGAAAAGCATGAGGATGGTGTATAGACAGGCAGATAGGCAGGGCAGTAAGATACAGAAAACAAACAGATGAACATAAACAGACAAGTGGATACGTGGATAAGAGATGGCTGGATAGAGAGAAACACAAATAGCAACTAGATTGCTGACACTCTCCCCATTACATGTTCCACTCCTGCGTCGTCATTTCCCACTTTGGCGTTGAAGTCTCCCATTAAAATTAAAAGATCGAGTTCTGGTATTTTGTTTGTAATTTGTTGTAGTTGGTTATAAAAATCGTCCTTAATTAACTTCGTTTGTAGGCACATAGCATTGAATAATTGAAAGTCTTCCATATTTTGTTTTGTAGCGTATTCTTATAAGACGGCTGTTTACGGGTTCCCATTCTAGTAAACGTTAATGCGTGAAGAACAGGCTGGGTTTAGAAAAGGGAGAAGCTGCCTTGACCACATTTTTACTCTACTACTTATATTGGAGGAACACATTGAAAAGCAAAAACCTTTTGTACTTAACTTCATCGACTTCAAAAAAACATCCGACAGGTATTCATAGAGATCCTTTGTGGAAATTTCTGAAGCAATATGGTTTACCATCAAAAATCATAAATATTATCAAAGACATGTATGATGGTTACACATGTGCAGTTCGAACAGAGGAAGGACTGAGCGAATGTTTCCCAATAGAAACTGGGGTTAAACAAGGATGTGTCTTATCGCCCTTGTTATTTGGAGTTGTTATGGACTTCATAATGAAGAAATGCTGCACTGGTAATAAAGGCATCGAATGGATACAAGGAGACCATTTGGAGGACCTCGACTTTGCTGATGACATAGTTCTCATCAGCAGTCAGATAAAAAAGTTGCAGGAAAACAAAATTGAACTATCATCAATAGCCAGCAAAATTGGGCTTGAGATCAATCATGAAAAAACTAAAGTCATGAAAAGCTTAATTTCAACAGACGACAAAATATACATGGAAAACAAACCAGTGGATGAGATCGATCACTTTATCTATCTTGGAAGTCACATTGATCAGGATGGGGATACAAGCAAAGAAATTAGAATCAGAATAGCTAAAGCAGCAATGTCTTTCAGAAGCCTTGAAAAGTTGTGGAAATCAAAACTCATCAGCACAAACACAAAACTTAGACTATTCAAATCAAATGTACTATCAAACCTTACGTATGCGTGTGAAAGCTGGAAAACAACAAGAGATATAGAAACAAAGTTGAAAGCATTCGAAAATAAATGTCTAAGGAAAATGCTTGGTATAGCATGGAATGAATTCAAAACAAATGAGGAAATTTGAGAAATCGCCAATCAACCACTAATATCTTCAGTAATAAAGAAAAGACGATGGTCATACGTTGGACATGTGATGAGAAGAGATAATAACCGAATAGCAAAGCAAGCCCTCATATGGGAAACAACAGGTAAGAGGAAAAGAGGAAGACCCAGAGAGACACTGAGAAGAACATTGATGAGAGAGGCAAGAGCAGCAGGAATCGGCTCCCTCAATGAGATAGAGCTGCTTGTACAGAACTGAGACAAATGGCGAGATTTGATAAAATATCTTTAAAAGAATTGAAAACTGCTAGAACAGAAATTCAGATGAAGGAGTATCTTGGTCTACGCCCTATGGGCCGGCTACGGCTCTAAAGGTCAATAGATAGATAGATAGATTCTAGTAAACTTCTTGCAGCTATGTCTGTCATCATTATGCCTACTTCTTCCCGGTGTTTTCTATCTTCCCTTCCAGAAAAAAAAACCTACTATTTTATTATCAACAGATTTCCTACCTGTTCCTAGCCAGCGCATTTCGCTTAATCCTAATATACGTAGATCGTATCTATTCTTTAACTATCTTTCACTTTAGAGATTTTGCATCATCTTTTCGTGCGTTGTTGGCTGCATTTATTATAGTAATCGGGATCTTGTGGGCGCAGCCATTGTTGTGTGTGCTACGTCATCACAATGGCTGATTGTATATCCCTAAAACGGCCGTACGCTAATGGTGAAAGGAGAAATGGAGTTTCGTTCATGACTTTGTAGTACCGGGGTGACTTCATGAGGTTTATGTTAGTTAGGAGGGATTTATAATTTCACAAATTCACATTGCAGGGAGATCTTACAGTCTGTTGTTTGATGTGCGACGGGGATAATCCGACGACTAACTGTGCTTCATATGTTCGAAATTGGAGTAAAAATGATGTCCTAACATCATCAAGCGCTATAGATTTTTTAAAAAATATGACGATCATCATTTTCAGAAGGACATGAACCTCCGGTCAATATGGTGGATAGGCGGCATGAACCATTAAAGGCTATGTTTGAAAAATGTTCATTGTTGCAGTTTACTCATATTCCAAAGCCGGCTTGTTGCAGGAGCTACTGAGTTAGGTGCTCTGTACACACTGTGAGCTGTGTGTCTCATCCGTTTTGATCGTGTTTCGATATTCCAATTGTTTAAGATGAATGCTGATATCGGATGATGGAGAACAGATGGCTGTGTTCACTTTCTGTGCGGTTTCG